>CM059281.1:26194841-26202341 GCA_030347295.1 Setipinna tenuifilis | reverse complement strand
CACGAGCGCTCGCGAAAGAAAAAAGAGGGAGTATGTCTGTATGATATTTGTGCAATCGGCACATTGGCGCCCCCTAACTGCAGCCACACTGTAACTACAGGCGCCTTTTGTTTGCACAGAAGTGGGGGTGGGGCACACTGTCAGGTGTGCTGTGTTACCTGCGTTTGTGTGTGTTTCTGGGCTGCCAGTAACAGAGAGGAAGAGGAAAAAGTGGTAATTGGCTTTCACATGTTGAGAGGAAGGATCTCTGTGAGTCTTCACACATTTCTCAACTCACGTCAATGTCGTGCTACCAGAGAAGTGGTCTCGCCAGGGGAGTAAAACACTCTAGAACCACCACTGTAAATGACGGAGCGCATCGCTGTATTATTTTTACTAATGTCCTGGGAAAAGCATTCTGTGTCATCCTGAGATCATACTGATGAATAAGAAACGGATCATCGGACAGTTTTACAGTACGTGAGTGATAATGGCCTGGCCGACAAGGTGACCAGTTCTGTGGAAATTATAGTGAGGTCGAAGCGAAGAACTTGATGCAAAGCGCAGTGGAGTTTTTGCGCCGCCAAGTCATTATTTCCACGGAACTGGTCCACCCGAAGGCCGTTTTATCCCTTTTATCTCCCCTTTGTATTCACGGTCTAATTTTATATACAGAAACTACTGAAATAAATGGTTGATTTTCTTCAAAATGCAGAGGTTGTTTTGTGCTTATGAAAAAAAAATGTACAAGGGCATAATAAGGGCATAATAAATAACACGAGTAGGCCCAAAGGTCCCAAGGCCTCTCTGCTGCCCTCTGCTGACGTGATACGAGACATACATACTAATAAGAACACACATTGAATACGAAGGTGTGTCCAAACTTTTGGCCTGTACTGTAGTATGTATACACACACACACACACACACACACACACACACACACACACACACATATATATATACTACCGTTCAAAAGTCTGGGGTCACCCAGACAATTTTGTGTTTTCCATGAAAAGTCACACTTTTATTTACCAGCATGTGTACAAGGTACAACCTATGTAAACATTGCACCAAAAACCATACATTTGGATTTAGAATAGTCATTTACCACATTAGCAATGTATAGAGTGTGTATTTGTGATTAGTATAAAGTTATCTTCACTGAAAAAAATGTGATTTTCTTTAAAAAAAAAAAGGAAATTTCTGTGACCCTAAACATTTGAAGAAAAAAAAATCTAGCGTCTATCTGGGCCTTTAAACCAGGTTGATATGTTCTCATAACATTTACCAATCCACAAGTTGGTAAAAGTCATGCTGTCATATATGCCAGTGGTTTAACAGTTTACTGAACATAGTTTAAAGGTGTGGCAATGGACAGGCTTAGGAACAAAATTTACAGGATTTTTTAGACTTTTTTTAAAGAGTGTGCATTTGCTATGGCAGCTGGTTAATTGCCACATGTAAGCTGATAATGTTTATAATAGACAATTGTAAAGGAACTAAAATTGGTTAAAAGGTAAAATGTCTTTGCAAATGTAATCAAAATGAAAATAAAATCAAATAGAGTATAATCATTATGTATTAAACATTGCATTAATCAACTGAATTGCAGTTTTAATTTTAATATAGATCATAGTAGATCAAATAGATGGATTAAAAGGTTAAATGCTTAGGTTAAATGCTAGTGTAATGCCCAAGATTACACTATTTCCTTTGTTTCCACAAACCGCTGTCTCAGCACTTATTAAAACGACAGAGACAAAGAGAGCCAGGAACCGGGGGAAGTGGGTTACGGATAGACGGTTAGAGGACACGTGGCAGTTTCGGTGTTTGGGGAAGCCACAGTCAACCTGGCAGACAGACAAGACAGACAGGACAGTGGGGCAAACCACAAAAGCAGAAGTCCATATATAAATAGGGTTACGTCAGACGGCCGTGTCTAAGGAGACGGACTGACTGCAGAAGGGATATTCCCCACAGCGGGCTGAAGACTGGAGAGGAGTGGCAGTGCTAGTAGCACCCAGAGAACAGACTCACGCAGTCACGAAGACCTAACCCAACCCAACAACAAAGGAACAAAGAGGCCCCGTAACTATGACTTGTGTCATGCTCGGACTGAAGCGTCACCTGGTTCTGGCCACCTGTCTCACCTGTCTGTCTATAGGTAAGATATGTATGCACAAACTGTGCTGCAATCGTTCAGTAAGAACATGTGTTTTGAGTGTATGGATACTGCCTAGGCCTTGCTCATTCAGTGTGTTTGCTTAGACCAGTTGGGTGTGTATGTGTGTACAGTATGTCACAAAAGTGAGTACACCCCTCACATTTTTGTACACTTTTTTGTTATATCTTTCCATGTGAGAAGTCTAAAGATATAACACTTAGATACAAGTAAAGTAGGTGTAAAGTAGGTGTAAGCTGCACACTGCCTACTTTACATTGTAAAAGTGTTATATCTTTAGACTTCTCCCATGGAAAGATATAATAAAAGAGTACAAAAATGTTAGGGGTGTACTCAATTTTGTGACATACTGTATGCACAAACTGTGCTGCAATCGTTCAGTAAGAACATGTGTTTTGAGTGTATGGATACTGCCTAGGCCTTGGTCATTCAGTGTGTTTGCTTAGACCAGTTGGGTGTGAAATGCTATAACTGTAATTAATTTCCTTGATGAAGCGTTTCTACGCACATGTCATGTTATTGCACTGAGAGAGAGTTTTACTCTGGTTAGTGTACCTTTTTTGACCGTTTTTATTTGGAACAAGCTGCATCCAAAATGCCTTTGTTTTAGCATTTAGCTTCATGCCAGGAGTTGGAAACTAATGTGGTATTTTAGATAATTTTTACAGTTATCTGTTATTGTCACAATTGAGAATACTATGTTGTCTAGGACATAAGCAATCTGCAAGTCTCTCTCTCTCTTTCTCTCTCTCTCTCTCTCTCTCTCTCTCTCTCTCTCTTTCTCTCCCTCTCCCCCTACCCATCTGTCTCATAGGGACTTACTGCTAACCATAGCAAGGCTTTTAAATAAAATACCAAAAACATAATTATTATATATAATAATAGAAGAGGTACTGTATAAATTGTGTCCAATGTTTTCACCCTGTGGTGTAGTGTGCATGCATGCATGCAACCAATCCCAGTAGGATAAGCTTTATGGTAATATAATGAATGACTTGATAACCTGTCAGACAGTACAGCTTATGTAATACAGTATCTATTTTTTTTCCTTTTTAAACAACTTGCATAGCTGCACAGTGTAACCTGGTTCATCCACACCCTTGGTTAATCAGGATAAATTGCTGCATATTCTCCCAGTAGCGGTTTTAGGCACGGGCGAACAGGGCAGACGCCCGGGGTGCCATTTCGTTGGGGGGGGCGCCACGAGCACTTGGGGTCAGAAAAAGAAAAAGGTCTGTGTATCATATCGCTGCAATCGGCACATTGGCGCCCCCTAAGTGAACTGCCACTGTGTTCTCCCAACAGGTTGGTCAGGCCTGGTCTTAGTCTCTCAGTGTTAGTGGTGTGGAGGGGGTTACCATCCGGATTAACTGCTTCCCCTTCGTGGACACCACAGACAAAGACAGTAACTGACGGTTTTAGGCACAGGCGAACAGGGCAACCGCCCGGGGGCGCCATTTCGTGGGGGGGGGGCACAAGCGCTTGTGAAAGAAAAAAGAGAGAGTAGGTGTGTAATCAGCAAATTGGTGCCCCGTAACTGCAGCCTAGTGGGGGTGGGGGGCGGGGGGGTCTCGCCAGGGGAGTAAAACACTCTAGAACCTCTAGAACACTGTAACCGCTACAGTTCATCCACACCCTTGGTTAATCAGGATAAATTGCTGCATGTTCTCCCAACAGGTTGGTCAGGCGTGGTCTCGTCTCTCAGTGTTAGTGGTGTGGAGGGGGATACCATCCGGATAAACTGCTTCCCCTCCGTGGACACCACAGTCAAAGACAGGTACGTCTGCAAAGGGCAGAGTCGCTACACCTGTCGGGACGTTCTGCGGGCGGACGGTGTAAATGTGAACCGGTCAGACGACAGGTTCTCCCTAACCCTCGAGCCGTTGCTTCGCGCAGTCGTGGTGCAGATCACGCAGCTCAGGCGTGACGATTCTGGTACCTATTGGTGTGGTCTGCAGCGGAGCAGACGATATGCTGAGTACGCAGACATCCATCTGTCTGTGGGTAAGTAAACTGTTGTGAAAAGCGTTTGAGTTCTTTGTCTTTCATTAAATAGAAGCGAGGAAGAAAGGGGGGCTGGGGAGAAATAGAGAGGGGGAGAGAGAGAGCGAGAGGGGGGGGGGGAGAGAAAGAGAGACGAATGGAGGGCATGGGTGTGCACGTTGGGGAAAAGCAGAACTGCAGGGTTGGGTAATACCCAGATGGCACGTTGACGTCTCTGAATGAACAAAAGATGCCTTGGTGACTAACTGTGATTTAAAACATCATTCTGTGTCTCTAAGAGCACACATCGATAACAAAATAATATACCATAGCCCAGAACATTATCATTGACATACAGTAGAACAGAGTTGTTCTGTGAAACGTGTTCCTGATTTATTTTATTTTATTTATTTTATTTTTTATTGAGCAACTGTTCCACAATCTACTTCAGGTTGCACTAAGCACCTAGCAAAGCAAAAGTTTTAGCTCCTTTTACCACCTAAGTGTAATAACGAACTCAAGCTAGCCAACATATCATCTGAAGCTTTATTTTCCCAACTTAAAAAAAAACAAATGTCTGTGAGAAAAACATAACCTAAATGTTAATCTGGTGAATCTGATGTACAGTATGTCACAAAAGTGAGTACACCCTTAACATTTTTGTACTCTTTTATTATATCTTTCCATGGAAGAAGTCTAAAGATATAACACTTTTACAATGTAAAGTAGGCAGTGGGCAGCTTACACCTACTTTACATTGTATCAAAGTGTTATATCTTTAGACTTCTCACATGGAAAGATATAACAAAAAAATGTACAAAAAGGTGAGGGGTGTACTCACTTTGGTGACATACTGTAAACCTAAATCTTAATCTGGTGAATCTGATGTAACTCCTAGCACACAAGGCAGACAGACGTGAACCAACATCAAGCCCTTCTTCTCCTGCTGTGGCAAAGCAACGACAATCCACAGCGCCACCTACAGGTGCAACTGGTAAGAGGTGCTCCCAACCAGCAAACATTACTGTTTCACAGGTTTCACAGTAGTTACGTTTAATCACAAAATTGTCTTAATTCCTTTTTAACATTCATCCTTTGTCCTTTTTAAGTCATAGTAGTCTTTATTAATTTTTCTATAGTGTTAGCTTTATGCTGTTCTATAGTTTGGATACTATCACAGATGTGATTGGGTTATTTCTCTCATGAATCATTTTGATATTCCTCATGAATGTTGTGTTTGTGATTGTGTTCTGTTCAATTTCCTGAGGAATGTTGTGTTTGTGATTGTGTTCTGTTCAATTTCCTGAGGAATGTTGTGTTTGTGATTGTGTTCTGTTCATATTCCTGAGGAATGTTGTGTTTGTGATTGTGTTCTGTTCATATGACTGAGGAATGTTGTGTTTGTGATTGTGTTCCACAGGCCTTCCTGTCAGCATCATCGTCTCCGTGTCTCTAGTGGCAGCCTTTGTGTTTGTAGTCCCACTCCTGATGGTGTGCAGAAGCTCAGGCAAACACTCAGAGGGTGAGCCAACCAGTAGCGGTTGTAGGCACGGGCGAACAGGGCAGCTGTGCATTCTGTGCATGGCACCTTCTCAGCACCTGCAGTTCAGCCGTTCACCAGGGGGGCGCCAATGTGCTGATTGCAGCGATATGACACACAGAGCTTTTTATTTTATTATTTTTTTTTTTCCCCAAGCACTCGTGGCGCCCCCCACAAAATCCCCACGTGCGCTTGGGAAAAAAAAAAAAAAGCTCTGTATATCATATTGCTGCATATTCATATCGGCACATTGGTGTCCCCTAAGTGAACTACAGGCGGCTTTGTTTGCTGAGAAGGAGCGTGTCTCTCTGTCTCGGGGGGTATGGTGGGGTGCTGAGAGGTGGTCTCGCCCGGGGAGTAAAGCACTGTAGAACCACCACTGGAGCTAACTGGAACTACTGGTCATTACCACTTAGTGAGGGTTTAAAAACAAGTACAGCTGGTCACTATCACTTATTTAGTTGCTAAAACCAGTGACTGTTGGTCATGATCACTTAGCTAGTGATTGTTAGTCTATCTTTTTAATGATGTTTATGCAATGCATCACAGCCAAGCTGTTTGTCATTGTTGCACTAACTTGATTGTCCAGAGTTGAACCCCTCTAAGAAATAATATGGCCAACCATGTAATCCATTGTATTGTATTCTTTCTGAATATGTGTATGATTTTGACTGGCTGAAAGGTTGGTTAAGGACATCCATTAAAAGAAAAAATTGATTGACAGTTGCTGAAACTAAATGAAATCCAATATGTTTTGAATGTAAAGTTTTTGTTTTACTTTAAACATATGATATTGACCACTCTTCTATTTTTTTTCAGCGCCTTGCCTCTCAAATGCTCCAGACAAAACAGGGACCATATTTGTGAGTGTTTTAACCTTAGAGATACATCTGTACAATTTAAATACAATGTATGTATTTAAGAATTTATAACAAATGTATGCTGATTTCCCTTTCCTAATATGTTTTTTACAGCCAATTGGGGATTATGAGAACACTGCTTTTGATAGGGGCAACAGCAGCTATACGCAGATGACATTATTCTACCAGGGTCCTAACCCCAACATCACCCAACCTCAGTCAGTTTATCAGAGCCTGAACCCCAACACCCATCCTGATGCAGTCTACCTGAGCCTGGACCCCAACACCACCCAACCTGATGCAGACTACCAGAGCCTGGACCCCAACACCACCCAACCTGATGCAGTCTACCAGAGCCTGAACCCCAACACCATCCAACCTGATGCAGTCTACCAGAGCCTGAACCCCAACACCACCCAACCTGATGCAGTCTACCAGAGCCTGAACCCCAACACCACCCAACCTGATGCAGTCTACCAGAGCCTGAACCCCAACACCACCCCACCTGATGCAGTCTACCAGAGCTTGAACCCCAACACCACCCAACCTGATGCAGTCTACCAGAGCTTGAACCCCAACACCACCCAACCTGATGCAGTCTACCAGAGCTTGAATCCCAACACCACCCAACCTGATGCAGTCTACCAGAGCTTGAATCCCAGCTCCACCAACACAAACTCGGTATATGTGAACCAGTAGCTCCCAGTCGCTGATAAACTGTTCATAACAGAAATACCCCCACTGATTATATTGGTATTACCATGGCTACTGGCTAAAACTAGCATGATGGCCATGATCTGTAAAAAGTTAATGTAAATACATGTGTCAACTGTAAATACAACAATGTTATGATGTTTTTGTTATGTTTTTTTATGATGTTTTTTGTATATGTGTTCTTCACTAGTTATAACCAAGGCAAAACATTACAAGAACATAAATAATTGTTATCACTTT
>CM059281.1:26179841-26192341 GCA_030347295.1 Setipinna tenuifilis | reverse complement strand
ACTCTCCACTTCAGTAGCAGGTACTGTAGGTGAGATATGTGGGTACTCTTCACAGTACAGGCCAAATGTTTGGACACAGCTGCTCATTCAATGTCTTTTCTTTACTTTCATGACTATTTACATTGTAGATTCTGTAGATTCTGTTTCTGTAGAAACTGTGGATGAATTACACCTGTAGGGCCTATACAGACTATGGTGTACTTACTGTAACTTTCCCACCTGTATACCACACATAACAGTTCACATCTGCAGTACAGGCCAAAAGTCTGGAGCATTTACATTGTAGATTCTCACTGAAGGTATCAAAACTGTGAATGAACACATATGGAATTATGTACTTAACAAAGAAGTGTTAGGTCTTAAGCTTTTTGTTAAGTACATAATCCCACATCCGTTCATTTATAGTTTTGATGCCTTCAGTCTGGATCTACAATGTAAATAGTCATGAAAATAAAGAAAGCGCATGGAATGAGGTGTGTCCAAACATTTGGCCTGTACTGTAAGTATGTTGTAGGAGCCATATTTATTTTGTATTTTTTGTAATGTTTACTTCATGTCACTAGGGGGCTTCCTATGAATCTGCCAACCACAGCAATGACTTATAACACCGAGGGAAATGCGAATGCGGGGGTTGCTGATGGAGAAGCAAACAGTTTTCGACTGTGCCTATTTAAGTTTGTACCAGTGCTTAGCCTTTCCTGTATGTTGCATTTATGGGACTAAGCAAGTGCTTTGTGGTGATTGAAACCTTTGGTTTTGTATACCGAGTAAGTAATAAAGTTACGCTATCGTTTGATCCGAATGAGCTCTGCGGTTTGCTGTTTATTTAAACGCCCTAGGCGCACGTCAGAACAATCCATCGTCAGCAACAAGTACTTGACTATACAGGATTAGTCAGTACATATCGTTAGCTTGATAGCATAATTGCCTAAGTCATTTTTTTGTGTTTTTGGAAAACAAGAAAAAACACATTTTCTAAAAATCACATGCATATTTTTTATTGATATTTTCACAGAACATTCATGTAGATGTGAGAAAAAGTTTGGAAAAAGAACAAAACCGAACATCATTTTTTTTATCAAATAAAAGTGACTTAGGCAGTTTTGACGTATGCAAAATGGCTGAGAAGAGCAGAAAAACTGCCTAAGTCATAGGCATAATCTGCCTAAGTCAAATTGATTGTATAAAAACTGCCTAAGTCCAATGGTAAAACTACCTAAGTCATAGGCATAATCTGCCTAAGTCAAATTGATTGTATAAAAACTGCCTAAGTCCAATGGTAAAACTGCCTAAGTCATAGGCATAATCTGCCTAAGTCAAATTGATTGTATAAAAACTGCCTAAGTCCAATGGTAAAACTGCCTAAGTCAAATGAATGACTTAGGCAGCTATGTTTTTTTTTACTTTTATGAGTGTTGTGATTGTCCAATGACATATGCAGACAGACAGGATGATGCAGAAGTGGTAGGGGAGTAAAGTTGTGCAAAAATCTCAATTTGACCAAAAAATGACTTAGGCAATTATGCTATCAAGCTAACGATATGTATTTAACTCACCGCTTCAGCAGCATGTAGGTGAGAGATGGTTGTAAGAGCTGAGGCATCTGCTGCTACCACAACAAACAAACAAACAAACAAACAAACAAACAAACGTCTTTATTATTCACTTCAGTTATAAAACGTATGTTATTTTATTATAATTAGGCCATATATTAAATTAAATAATAGGTGTTTCTTATTGTTTTTTTGATGTGCATTTAAATATACCTAGTTATAAAATACATGAAATTTAATAAAGATAAATATGTATAAGTAAAACAAATACACTGAAAGCGGTCAGTCCAAACAGAGTGGAGGGGTTAACACAAACACACACACACACACACTCACACTCACACTCACACTCACACTTGCACACATGCACACACCTACACACACACACACACAGACACACACACACACACACACACAGTGGAGGGGGTTAACGCTTACTGGGGTTTTTCTTCTGTTTCCATTTGTAGAGTATTAAGAGTACAGCAACAAACACCCCTGCAGCCAAACTCACTGAGCCAACCAGGATGGGTGTGTTGTCTGAAATGAGGTGTAGAAACAACAAGTTACTGACTGCATGTGTTTGTAGCAGAGCTATACCTCTGACCTGTTCATACTATACTCATTCTCTAGTACTACACTCGTACTGTACTCATTATTTAGTACACCTACACACACTTGTTGCAATACTCTTTTCACTTATGACATTGTGTTTTACACACACACACACACAAACACACACTTGCACACACACACTTGCACACATGCACACACACATATATACACACATGCACACACCCACCCACACACACACACACACACACACACACATGCCCACAAACATGCATACTCACACTCACACACACATGCACACACACACACACATGCACACACACATGCATACTCACACTCACACACACACACACACACAGACACACACACACACACACACACTTTTGCGTCTTTGTTGTTGTTTATGTTTACCTTGAGTCGCCATTGGTTTTACTGCCTGAGGGAGTGCTTCGCTGCCAGTGGTCGGCACGGTGTCCATTGCTGTGGGCCCAAAATATCCCGGCCGTTGGGTGCCACTGCTATTAGTCACTCCTGATTTCCATGACAGAAGGGAAAAACAAAAAGAGTTGCACAATGCACATTTGAAGAATTTCTGCAGATGGTGTCAATCTGGATTCTTGCAATAAAGCACAAAGGTCATGGAAATATGTTGAATACAATAACAGCTGTTTATTAAAGAGTTGCACAATTCACTTTTTAAAAAAAGTATATTTTTGGGCTTTTTTGCAATAGGACAGTGAAGATGGTGACAGGAAATGAGCAGGAGAGAGAGAGAGAGATATGGGGTAGGGTTGGGAAATGACCCAGGCCAGATTTCAACCTGGGTCCCCATGGTACGGGTGCTGTACATACTGCGCCACAGCAACCCCCCCCCCCCCCCCCCACAATGCACATTTTAAGAATTTCTGCAGATGGTGTCAATCTGGATTCTTGCAATACATCACAAAGGTCATGAAAATATGTTGAATATGATCACAGCTGTTTATTTGTTGATGTTAAAAATAATATGATCCAATCCAATGTTATGATAAATATTTAAAATAGTAAAATATTTTGACACGTCATACGTGGCCCACATTCAGATGTAGTGACTTGTCAACTCTGCTTCAGGCCAGATTACACTGGTGTAACCATTCCAATATGGTAACACGTAATTATTAGTAATTATTGATCATTCGTATAACTAAAACACTTCAGTAATTATGCAGCCCAGATATGACACAGCCGATACAGTGACCTCAACAGTTAATGAGACCCACAGACAACTGGACAGATAGACAGGCATGTACTGTAGATAGACAGATAGATAGAAAGATAGACGAACAGACAGACAGACAGACAGACAGACAGATAGATAGATAGATAGATAGATAGATAGATAGATAGATAGATAGATAGATAGATAGATAGATAGATAGATAGATTTACCACAGTATTTTATATCCTCGTCGCGGTGGTCGCTACAGTCATATTCTTTGTCACACAGCCATTTCAGGGAGATGCATCGTCCATCACCGCAGTCGAACCTGTTCTTTCTGCACGTCACTTTCATCTTGCACTTCAGGCAGACAGACAGACAGACGGACATAGATAGATAGATAGATAGATAGATAGATAGATAGATAGATAGATAGATAGATAGATAGATAGATAGACAAAAAATAGAAAATAAAAAAAACACTGTGACAATGCTCTGTTAACCTTGGAGCATTCAGATTCTCACCTCACACATGCATTCACTGACACTTCCTACAGGACAAACACTGTGACAACACTCTGTCTGGGCTGCTGCAGGAGATTTGCAGAGCACGCACACAAGCACAAGCACACACACACACACACACACACACACACACACACACACACACACACACACTGATTGCGGTCTTACATCATTGGCCACACCCTGGAAGCTGACTTTAAAAGCTGAAGATGTGGCCTTCTGTCTCTCACAAGCTTGGATTGCATTCCGATTCTCACCTCACACACATATACGCATTCACTGACATTTACTACACTACAACCACCTACCACTCTCACACTAAATACTGCCAGCATTGTGCATCTGACACACCACAAGCAGTTTTGTCATCCAGTTTGCTGATTTTCCTGTTGCTTTAATAAAAATTCTCTTAGTAGGCACATTTGGTCTCAGTAACATGTTTGTGTTAAGGCCCAAATGAGCGTTGGGGGCAGGAGTGCCTCTAATGGAGGGGTGGGGGGGGGGGGTAGATTAGGGTGCTTCACAGGGGCCTACGGAGGACTATGATACTCGTATGGCAGGGGTGGGAGCCCACAGAGGTCTGGACTCAAGGAGGACTCTGATATGGTTGGGGTGGGGGCCCACTGAAGACATGGCTGGGGTATGGACCCAAGGAGGACTATGATATGGTTGGGGTGGGGGCCCAAAGCCCAACATTTTTTTTTTCAGGCGGACTATGATATGGCTGGGGTGGGGGCCCACTGAGGACATGGTTAGGCTGAGGGCCCAAAAGGGTTAACCCTAACCCTAACCCTAAAATTATTATTTTTTCAGGCGGCCCACAAATGGGGTCAACAGTAACATGTGCACAGAACAACCAATGACATCATCAACGCCAACATGTGACCATTTCCTGTTTTTTTGTTGCCACATTTTCGTCGCAGAACCAGTGCATGAATGAGTCACCCAGGAGATGACATTGTGGTAACAGTTACCCAGGAGATGACCTTGTTACCCAACTCTCCATGGACAAGCCAGTGGGGGCCACTTCCCCTTTGAGAGCATATGGGCCAAACGGACTATGTGTGTGTGTGTGTGTGTGTGTGTGGGTGTTTGTGTGTGTGTGGGTGTGTGTGTGTGTTTGGGCCAAATGGACTCTGTTGCAATGGAACTATGCAAAGCTCAGCAAACTAGTCTGGAAAATTGGTTGGTCATCGCTCGTGCGGTCAAAGTGGCTTCCTCAAATGACTCTCTCTCTCTCACACACACACACACACACACACACAAACACACACACACACACACACACACACACACACACACACACACACACACACATAAACACTCATCCATATATACACACACAGAGAAAGACACACACTTTCACACTTTCACACACACACACACAGGCGTGTACAAACACACAAATCCACTTGCCCAACACACCCAGAAAACACACACACACACACACACACATAAACACACACACACACTGGCGTGCACAAAGAAACACACAAATCCACTTGCCCACCACACAGAGAAACACACACACACACACACACACACACACACACACACACACACACAGGCGTGTAGAAACACACAAATCCACTTGCCCACTTGCCAACACACACAGAGAAACACACACACACACACACACAAACACACACACACACACACACACACACACACACACACACACACACAGGTGTGTACAAACACACAAATCCACTTGCCCAACACACCCATACAGGGATGCACAAAGAAACACACAATTGCACCTAGTTGGGTCCCTAGGGTAAACATGTCTCTGAGTCCCAGTGCTAGCCACAGCTGCTGTATAATCTGCAATCTGCTCTTGGCTAGGGCCTTTTATAAAAAAACTTTCTTTTCAAGTATTTGTTTACAAACATTTTAACCTTTCAAGTCATGAAAAGCCATTAAGCTCATTGGCAGCAAACACCACAACTCCAACTACAAATACCTACAGTGCATAAGCATGTGATGTGAACACTTAATGCACTTATAACTGCTCCCTATATATCATGTATAAATGTATTTGTTAACTTTTCTTAACTTTTGTTAACACTTTGTTCATCATTTGTTAACCTTTATTTTCACAAGTATGAAAAGTTAACAAACACATTTATACATGATTAACAGGCAGCAGTTATTCAATGCAGTAAATAACAGTGCTCCTACCGCCAACAATAATATATTAAACACTGTGAGTCATATTGACTAACAACAACATTGCAATATGTTAATTAATAACATTACTATTACTACTACTACTACATTATTAGCAATATATTCTTCACATTATGTCCCATTTTCAGAATAAACTGCACTTTGAACCAGACACAACTAAATGATCAGGATTTCAATGACACAACTTCTAATTCTCAATGAAATGCAATAAAAAGTCAGTTTCTATACAGATTCACATGTATAGCAACACCTGAGCAACGTGCAAGCAGCAACAACAGGACCCTAAACTAAACCAACATACGGCGGCCATGCTGTGTGTAGAATTTTATGTGATTTTCTGTATTCTGTCAAATGAATAGCTTTAAACTGTACCCTGATTTTCTCTCTGTGCAGTAAGGGTCTGTGCTAGACTGCTTGACTAAACTGTGACTAAACCTATTAGGAAACCATTCATCCCTTAGAGGGGAGAACATTCAGCTGCAGAGTAAAATAGTGAGAAAAGTAAAAGTCAATGCCAAACATTTCTTCCAGACGTTCATTAAACCAGCTGATTCCAGTTAACACAAATGTTCAGCCAGGTAGTTAAATCATCTGTTTCAAGTGCACTAAACACTACTGGACTTATGTAAGTGATGGCAAGACATTTACTCTAAATCAGAACATTTTCCAATCCTTCTATTTACTCTGCATAGGTAGTACAGGCTCATAGAATAAATACACTTTAAAGCTATCTGACACAGAATAACTTAGGGGGCCCCCACAGCTTCACACGGGCCAACAGAGGACTATGACACTGGGGGCCCAGGGGTGATTCCAGTTAACACAAATGTCCAGCCAGGTAGTTGAATCATCTGTTTCAAGTGCACTACTTAAACACTACTGGACTTATGTAAGTGATGGCAAGACATATACTCTATCTTATCCACCAGCAAACTTTAATAGGCTACAACGTTTCGGTCGTCAGACCTTCTTCAGGTAAGGTTGGTCTTTTTTTAGGTCTTTTTTACAAATTGAAAGCCTTACTGGGATGTTATCCTACGTACCTGTGCAAAAGCGTTTTTATGAACTGAAGACATATACTCTAAATCAGAACATTTTCCAACCCTTCTGTTTCCTCTGTATAGGTAGTACAGGCTCATAAAATAAATACACTTTAAAGCTATCTGACACAGAATAACTTAGGGGGCCCCCACAGCTTCACACGGGCCAACAGAGGACTACTTGAACCCATTAAAGGCACTCTCTCTCTCCTCCTCTCTCTCACTCTCCCCCTCTCACTCACTCTCTCTCCCCCCCTCACTCTCTCTCTCTCCCTCTCCCTCTCCCCCCCCCCTCTCACTCCCTCTCTCTCTCTCTCTCTCTCTCCTCCTCTCTCTCACTCTCACTCTCTCACTCTCTCTCTCTCCCCCTCTCACTCACTCTCTCTCCCCCCCTCACTCTCTCTCTCCCCCCCCCCCTCACTCTCTCTCTCTCCCTCTCCCTCTCCCCCCCCCTCTCACTCCCTCTCTCTCTCTTTCTCTCTCTCTGCCTCTCTCTCTCCCCTTCTCTCTCTCCCTCTCACACACTCTCCATGTTCAATTTAATACAATTCACTTCCATTACAAGGAGAAAAAAAGAAAAAAAAGAAAGAAAACAAATAAAAGATAAATATATTGCAATATAATATAATGTACTCTGTCTGTCTGTCCCTTCTTTGTCTTTCTCTCTCTCTCTTCTTTCTCTTTTTTTGTGTTTACATGCCTATCTGCCTCTCTCTCTCTCTCCCCAGGGGTGGGGGCCCACAGAAATCTGAACATTTTCCGATCCTTCTATTTCCTCTGCTACAGTATGTCACAAAAGTGAGTACACCCCTAACATTTTTTGTACTTTTTTATTATATCTTTCCATGGGAGAAGTCTAAATATATAACAATTTTACATTGTATCTAAGTGTTATATCTTTAGACTTCTCACATGAAAAGATATTATAAAAATGTACAAAAATGTGAGGGGTGTACTCACTTTTTGTGACATAAGTTGACTGTAAGTTGATTCCACTTACCTGCTGTAAATGTCGGTAAGTAAGTTTGGAATTATTGTAATGGGCAGCACCAGTCGAATCACCGCATGGATGGAGCACCACAGTGTCAGCCAAGCTCTGACAGTGGGACTATGTCATCCTCTTTGGCTCTACCCTGCAGGGCATCACGTGCAAACGTCACATGTCTTTAAAAAAAAAAAAAAAAAAAACTTTTCGCAATCAGAAAGCTGACAGATGTGACGAGTGTCCTGTTTTTTTTTTTTTCGTTTTTTTTTGGCAGAACTTGCAGTGTGTGTGTGTGTGTGTGTGTGTGTGTGTGTGTGTGTTTGTCTGTGTGTGTGTGTGTGTGTGTGTGTGTGTCTGTGTGTGTCTGTGTGTTTAATGTAATTATAGCAGAAATTGAAAAGAAAACCTCAAACCTCAAGCCTATTTTAATCCTCGGATCTCTGGTCCCCCTATGTTGGATTAGTCATGTGTTTTGTCTCATGGCAAGTCATCAGGACTGAATGTGTTTCATAATGATGTTGGTGCTCACAAAAAGGCTTTTAATGTAGCTATGCATTTTATTTTTACAATCTCAATTATAACTTCTTACAATTGGGTATCTTAAAGTGAACATTGGGCTATTAGACATAAACAACTGCTGCCCAAAAAGGAAATATTGAAATAAAAAAATATATTCACACTCCCGTGAGACAAGCTCTTTATTTATGACATGTTCACATGTGAGATTGAACCCTTATTTGTTCTCAAAAGTTAGACCTTCTTCTTATACCCCATAAGCACACAAACACACTCTCTCTCTCTCTCACACACACACACACACACACACTCACACACACGCACTCTCTCTCTCTCTCACACACACACACACACACACTCACACACACACACACACACACAAACAGACACACACACACACACACACACACACACACACACACACACACTCACACACACACACACACACACAAACAGACACACACACACACACACACACACACACACACACACACACACACACACACACACACACACACACACACATACACACACACATAGGCATCAGCCTTCATTTCTAATGCTGCATGACACCTGACAGTACTTTGGTTTGAGTCTTTTTTGAAAAGTGCGCTCAAACCCCAAAAAGTTCAACGTCTTCGGGTGCGGGCAACTAGAAATAGTACATTTGTGGATAGGAAGCCGCACTCTCGGTTGTAGTTCTTGTTCTTATTTTAATAGGTTAGCATGAAGACAAGACGTTTCGGCCCAGCGGCCTTCCTCAGTGTCTTACCAATGTAATAACAATGCTCCTACCCCCAACAGTAATTATAACACTGTGAGTCATATTTACTAACACTAACGTTACATATATACCCATCCAGGTGAGTCATAGCCTATGTATTGATACACATCAGTGGCAGTTCTACAGTGTTTTACTCCCTCTCAGCACCCCCAGAGGCAGACAGACACACTGCTTCTGGCGACAGCACCTTCTCAGCATGCAAGGGTGCCTGCAGTTACAGGGTGCATGCAGTTAGAGGCCGCCAATGTGCCGATTGCAGCGATATACACAGAGCTGCTTTTTTTTTCTTTCCCCAAGCGCTCGTGGCAAGCTTACTGATACACATTCTCTGTTCATTCGCTCCATCTCACTGTTTCAGTCTAACAACCACCCCCCAGGTCTTCTCATTACCTACAGTACAGGCCAAAAATCTGGACACACCTTCTCATTCAAAGTGTTAATTCTTAACTTTTTTGTTAAGTACACAATTCCACGTGTTCCTTTATAGTTTTGATGCCTTTCGTCAGAATGTACAATGTAAATAGTCATGAAAGTAAAGAAAACGCATTGAATGAGAAGGTGTGTCCAAACTTTTGGCCTGTACTGCAGGTTCTAACAACCACAAAAGTCACTCCATCACATACATACTGTAGGCAATACAGGAGTCAAACCCACAGTAGCAACATTTTTGCATCCTAACTAACTACATACCACTTGAAATCTCCAACCTTATACATACATACATGCATACACACATGTCATGTCATAGCCAATTGATGTAAAGAGTGTCCAAATGTTTTTGGGCATCATATAATAACCTCTGAACTGACAGCAATGTGTGTGTGTGTGTGTGTGTGTGTGTGTGTGTGTGTGTGTGTGTGTGTGTGTGTATGTGTGTGTACACATGTGTGTGCATGTGTTTGTGTGTATGTGTATTTCTGTGTGTGTGTGAGTGTCTGTGTGTCTCTTTGAATGAATAATTTAAATCAATGTAAGGAAGGAAATGTAGGGAAGATATTTTACAAATTATCATTCAGGTTGTTGTAACAGCATGCTACACTTTGGGAATGGCTGCATCTGATTGGCTGCAGTTAACATGCAGGGTTTGGTACACTGCATCTGATTGGCTAAAGTTGACATGTGGGGTTTGGTACACTGCATCTGATTGGCTAAGGTTGACATGTGGGGTTTGGTACACTGCATCTGATTGTCTAAAGTTGGCATACATGGTTTGACGCTCTGCATGTGATTGGGCAGCTTTGAGATGTAACTGCTGGTAAACTGGACACTGCATGCTCTCATACACATGGTCAGTGCGGTTGGTGATCGGATCCATTCTTTCATAGTCAGACGTCGTCTGGCCATCACATCCAGTTGGGTCACGTTCATATTCATTTAAATCCTGAAACAACAGAAAATGTGTGTATGTTAACAAACAAATAAACAAACACACACACACAGACACACACACACACACACACACACACACACACACACACACACACATTTGCTCACACAGAGAGAAACAGTGAGCTCTCACACTCTCAAACACACACACACATACACTTCCAGAGCTCTCTCTCTATCTCTCTCTCACTTACCACTCTATGCGTACGTAGGTCAGAGAGTTGTATTGCTGGGACCTCTGGCACTGATTCCCCACAAAAAATAAATAAATAAACAAATAAATAAAAATCAAAAAAAATATTCATGTAATTTTCTGTAAGCTTTAATGACTTGATGTGTTGATATCCATTTAGTGGAATGCATTATATACATGCTAAAAGAAAGTAGATGAGACAATTTCAATGGTAAAACAAGTACAAGTGCTGTGAAATACAGTGATTGGTCAATTTAAACCCAACCCTTCTCACACACAGACATACACAACACTAATGTAACACACACACACACACACACACACACACACACACAGACATGCACACACACACACACACACACACACACACACACACACACGTACCTTATCTACTCCCTAACCCTAACACCACTAACACTACACTGTAAACCCGGATTGTCAATACAACTCAAAACTTTTGATGTAACTGATTACGTCAATAGTTTTGAGTACATTAACTATATATTTTAATTAACCCTGGAGAACCCAAGAACCCTTTTTTTCTTTGGAAAATTATGAACTATGCATTAAATGACTGCTATAAGTTCACTGAACACCAAAATACCCACTTTTTCAATTTTAACCCTTTATTCCCTAATTTAGGATTAGGGTCAAATTTGACCCATTGGGCTTTAGGCGTATAATTTCAAGCTATCACAAAACAAACACTGTAAATCCAAACTATTTTACATTTAGAAAAAATTATCAGTCAGTAGATGGGCCTTGCTTACTGGGTTTCTTTTGCAGTTTCCATTTGTAGAGCATGATGAGGACAAGAACAAACATCACCAAAGCAAGACCCACGCAGACGAGGAGAAGGGGCATGTTACCTAAGAAGAAGAAGAAGAAGAAGAAGAAGAAGAAGAAGAAGAACAGGAGGAGATAGGCTTTGGCTATGTTCAGGTCCAAAAATATTTATTGACTAAATTAATACATTTATTTGGTAACACTTCATTTTACTGCCACTGTTACATCAGTTAGGTACCGTGTAACAAATTGTGTAACAACATGTAGCACTATGTACTTACACTGTACCTTAGGGTTAGGGTGAGGGTTAGGTATTAGGTATGCACAGTGTAAGAAAATAATATTACATGTTGTTACGTGTAAATACACTAAAGAGAAACTGTAAAATAAAGTGTTAGCCAGCTGTTTGTTTTGCAAATTATATTACATTCTATACTTAGCACAGTGGTTCTTAACCTGGGTTCGATCGAACCCTAGGGGTTCGGTGAGTCGGTCTCAGGGGTTCGGTGGAGCCTCCGCCGCAGAGGTCAAGATACACATGACTCGTCATGTCAATATTTTATTTTTTACTAAAGAAGGGTTCGGTGAATGAGGATATGAAACTGGTGGGGTTCGGTAGCTCCAACAAGGTTAAGAACCACTGACCTAGCATGACTGCTGGTTGAATTGTCTCGATTCCAGTCGTTACTCTGGGTGCTGAGCTGCGTGGTCTAACGGTTGGTGCCATGGTAGTTATTGGTACATTTTTCCAATCTTTTCTTGGTGGGGCGTCTG
>CM059281.1:26172341-26174841 GCA_030347295.1 Setipinna tenuifilis | reverse complement strand
ACAGATTTAACAGAAGGAACAAAAGCAACAAAATATGTTAATTCATTTCTTAGTCGCATTGAGCTTAAATCTTTAAGGCTTTCTATGTCTTTCCTGCATTTGAATCACTTACCTAATGTTGGTATCAGTGAACTCCTTTTCTCGCTGTGGTCACACACACACAAGGGGCCAAGCACCTGCGGTTCGCTTTACAAGTTCGCAAGTTGATCAATATTTCTGTCGATCAATCTCTGTCTGTCTGTCTGTCTGTCTATGTTTGTCTGTCTCTGTCTTGTGCCTGAAAGGTTAAGCTCTGTACGTGCGGCTATTCAAAACCTAAAAATGTTTTTTCACAACCAGGAAGCTGACAGGCTTCCTGTTGCTGTTTATTTATAACCAAACTACAGCTCTCTGCTTCCATGGTATCGCACTGCAGGGAAATGTGGCTAGAGTACACTGGTGCTCGATGATCATCACAGGGACTGTGAACGGATGTGCCTAATATGGGGGGTTTTACAAGAAGGTGGTTTAGTGAAGAAAAAAAAAATCAGGTAAGATAAAGCAACACTAAGTATGTAGTTTTTTTTCAACCCAAATCAGGCCAAAATAATGTTTCGAAAATCATTTCAATGGTTCATCAACTTCTAACAGCGTGAAAGGTGTGACAAGAAGGTGGTTTAATGACAAACAGGTAGATAGATAGATAAAACAACACTAACTTTCAAACTAACCCCACCCTGAGCAAGGCACCTAAGCCCACACTAACCCCACCCTGAGCAAGGCACCTAACCCCACACTGCTCCCCACCCCGAGCAAGGCACGTAACCCCACACTGCTCCCCACCCTGAGCAAGGCACCTAACCCCACACTGCTCCCCACCCTAACCCCACCCTGAGCAAGGCACCTAACCCCACACTGCTCCCCACACTAACCCCACACTGCAAGGCACCTAACCCGACACTGCTCCTCACCCTGAGCCCACCCTGAGCAAGGCACCTAACCCCACACTGAAAGGCACCTAACCCCACACTGCTCCCCAACCTAACCCCACCCTGAGCAAGGTACCTAACCCCACACTGCTCCCCACCCTAATCCCACACTGCTCCCCACCCTAACCCCACACTGCTCCCCATCCTAACCCCACACTGCTCCCCACCCTAACCCCACACTGCAAGGCACCTAACCCCACACTGCTCCCCACCCTAACCCCACCCTGAGCAAGGCACCTAACCCCTAAGCCTTGCTGAGAAGGTGCCATGAACAGAAGCAGCGTGTCTGTCTGCCTCGGGGCAGAGGGGCTGAGAGGTGGTAGCAAGACAGAGCTGGTTATCGGGAGAGAAAGTGTTTTCATCGCCCCCTGCTGGCAGTGTTTCAACCACTACAGTCAAAATCAATAGGATTCAATGGGATTCAAAATTCTATTGAAATAACATATCGGTTCACACTCTGAAGTTACAAGTTACTGGGAACATGTCACCACTGACATTCCAAGATCATTTACATTAAATGAAACATAACATTGGTTCACTCTGATTCTCCATGAAAAAAAAACTTTTACACTCTCATGCACACACACACAAACACACACACATCCACACACACACCCCTGCCCGCCGATGTTGCCTCTGGTTACAGGAAGCGTCAGTTGAACTAAACCACAGGACGACTGGAGAGGGGGTTAGGGTGGGGAGCAGTGTGGGGTTAGGTGCCTTGCTCAGGGTGGGGTTAGGTTGGGGAGCAGTGTGGGGTTAGGTGCCTTGCTCAGGGTGGGGTTAGGTGCCTGCAGTGTGGGGTTAGGGTGGGGAGCAGGGTGGGGTTAGGGTGGGGAGCAGGGTGTGGTTTAATGATTACGAGACACAGGTGAGCACAATAAAGGAACAAGGCTCTAATCACAAGGGCGGGGACACCGGACAAATACAAAAGCACATGGCATGAACATATAACCAGCAAGGGGACTACATGTAAACAGAGCAACATACACAAGCACATGGCATGAACATATACACTGTAAACCCGGATTGTCAATACAACTCAAAACTTTTGATGTAACTGATTACGTCAATAGTTTTGAGTACATTAACTATATATTTTAATTTAAGTTAATTTAAAAGTTTAAGTACAAAATTCATGTACTTAAACTTTTAAATTAATTTAATTAAAATATTTAGCTAATGTACTCAAAACTATTGACGTAATCAGTTATATCAAAAGTTTTGAGTTGTATTAACTTATCCGGGTTTACAGTGTAACCAGCAAGGGGACTACATGTAAACAGAGCAACAAACACAAGCACATGGCATGAACGAAAACACCAACACATGAACAGGGGACTACATTAAAACAGAGCAAAAACCAAAGGCACAGGAACACCGAAACACAAAATCCTGATTGCTTGAGCATAATGTCATAAAAGCAAATGGCTGTGCCGGACTATGTTGTTTATGTCCTCGTATAGTATGTCCAGTCATGGATCAGGTGGATGTCATTCAGTCAATGGCTTATTTTTTTTCCTACAAAGCAA
>CM059281.1:26157341-26162341 GCA_030347295.1 Setipinna tenuifilis | reverse complement strand
TCCACTCGTCCTGTCCATTAGACTCGATCAATTTAGAGCTATTATTACTACCATCAGTTCCTTTCTGTAGGGACTTTGGATAGGACTCATGACCCGCCTCAGATGGACAGTGAATGACAGCAGTGCCTCCCTCATATCCTGTCACTGTGATGTCTGAACACCTCACACAGCTCAGCACTGGCAGACAGACACAGAACGAGAGAGAGAGAGAGGGGGGGGGGGGGGAGTTCAAGTTAACATAAGCTTATATCATTAAACAAAAACACACACAAACCATCATCATCATCATCATCATCATCATCATCACTGGAGATGAGTATGAGTGCCCTCTCTGTCGGGCTTCTATGTGGGTCTTGTGATGGCTACAGAGGCCAATATGCCATCCGCATACAGTACAGACCAAACGTTTGGACACATTGAATGTGCAGTGTGGGCCAAGGAAAATAGAGGTGGTGAGTAGTGACTAGTGACTAGTGACTAGAGACAGAGACAGAGAGAACAGAGAGAGAAAGAGAGAGCGAGAGTGTGTGTTTGTGAAAGAGAGAGAGAGAGAGAGTAATAGTGTGTGTGTGTATGTGTGTGTGTGTGTCAGAGAGAGAGAGACAGAGAGAGACTATCTGTAATGTATAACACACTTACAAGACAGAGAAAGAGAGAGAAAGGGGGAGGACGAGAGAGAGAGAGACTGTTACTAACTGTAATGCAGTAGCGGTGCCACGAACGCTTGAGAAAAAAAAATAAAATGAAATAAAAAGCTCTGTGTGTCATATCGCTGCAATTGGCAAATTGGCGCCCCCTAAGTGAACTGCAGGCGCCCTTGCTTGCTGAGAGGCTGCGATGCACAGAAGCAGTGTTTCTCTCTGCCTCGGGGACAGACACACACACACACACACACACACACACACACACACAAGAGCTCTGTTTCTTTCTGTTATGTTCAGCTTGTTATGCCCCCTGCAGTTGAAACCTGGACAGGATAGTAATGTCCCTGTATAAAATACTGCTTGGCTATAAAACATATATGCCAACACCCCACAGGTTCAGATAATTTCCAATATGCACTGGCAGACAGACAGACAGAATGAGAGACAGATGGAGGAGGGGAAGATGAACAACACAATGTGTCAGACAGCAGTCAGAGTGTCTTCATACATACATGGTAGGCCATGAAAACAAAACACATTTCAAAAGCTAGTGGCCTATACGTGGCCATGGTGGTCACACCACTGCTTACGTGGTCACAGTCACAGACCACATTCTCTCCTCCCTCATATCCTGTAGCTGCCAGACCTGCGTCTGCCGTGGCCTACTGGTTAGGGGCTTCGGGCTTAAAAACAATGGATTGCCAGTTCAAATCCTGACCAGACACACACACACACACATGGATGCACAGACACAAACACTCACACACACCCATACAAATGCACACACACATAGACAAACAAGCACAGACACACAAGTGCACAAATACATACTACTCACTCACATACTTGCACATACACTGGCACGAAATAAGAGACCCTTTGTCACCCGAAAAAAACATCTACATGACATATTTAAGACTCTTACCAGTAAGGGGGAAGAGTACGAGTGTAATGGACTTCATCTCATTAATCTTCATCAGCAGTACACTGTAAACCCGGATTGTCAATACAACTCAAAACTTTTGATGTAACTGATTACGTCAATAGTTTTGAGTACATTAACTATATATTTTAATTAAAGTTAATTTAAAAGTTTAAGTACAAAATTCATGTACTTAAAATTTTAAATTAACTTTAATTAAAATATATAGTTAATGTACTCAAAACTATTGACGTAATCAGTTACATCAAAAGTTTTGAGTTGTATTAACTTATCCGGGTTTACAGTGTACTCTTTGCTTTGCTGGGAGCGAGTTTCTCCTTAATCTATCAACAGACAGCACATTAGCCAAATTACTTACAGCAAAACATTAAAATTGCTTTCAAGATTTGCTCTAAAAATCTGGCATCGGTCTCTAAATTTAAATAAAAAAGAAACTCAGTGTTTATACTCATTATTTGCTTCGGAATGATTTACATCATGGTGGCATATAGTCCCACAGTAAGATATTATGATCATGGGCATAGCAACAGTCCGTGAGTCGGTATGCATCATTCACCAAAGCAGCTTACCTTTGTGATGTGGATTATGTTCCACACCAAGTCCAGATCGTTAGGCAACAACTTCATCAAAGTCCTGCAGTCCTCCCAAGGTCTTAGAAGTAGTTTGTCTCTCTCTCTCCCTCTCTCTCTGTCTCTCTCTCCCAGCCAAGAGTTTTTACTGTTCTGATCTGATATCAGTCCCTTTCTGTCCCTTACCACTTTAATGTGTTTACTGTCACTCACTAACCCCTCTCTCTCACGCCCAAGAGACGGACTGACAGCTTCCTTAAAGTTTCACACTTCTAAAAGTCTAGAAGACTTCCTGTAAGTTTATAAATACACAACTTCATGGTGTGTGTGTGTGTGTGTGAGGTTGTCCTAACATACGCTGCGCTTTACTTGTAAGGCTATCTAAGTTCCCATCTTGGCCAACACTATCAGCCTGAGCTTGAGCTTTGCACACACATATGGTAGATCTCTCTCTCTCTCTCTCTCTCTTTCTCTTTTTCTCTATTTCTCTCTCTCTCTCTTTCTCTATTTCTCTCTCTCTCTTTCTATCTCTCTCTCTCTATCTCTCTCCCTATCTCTTTCTATCTCTATCTCTCTCTGTCTCTCTCTCACTCTCACACCTTCTCTATCTCTATCTCTCTCTATCTATCTCTCTCTGTCTCTGTCTCTCTCTCTATCTGTCTCTCTCTCTCCCGCTCTCTCTCTCTCTCCCTCTCTCTCTCTCTATTTCTCTCTCTGCCTCTCTCTCTCTCTCTCCCTCGCTCTCTCTGTCTCTCTGCCTGTCTCTCTCTCTCTCTCTTTCTCTCTCTCTCTCTCTCTGTCTGTCTGTCTGTCTGTCTGTCTGTCTGTGTACTGTCTAAAGTTTTTCTAGTTGTGGTCAGGAGTGCCACTTCAGCAGTTCTTGGAGTAGATTCACAGGGGCCTACAGAGGACTATGATGTGGTTGGGGTGGGGGACCAAAATTATTTTCTTGCATGGGGCACGCAATTTCTAGATGCACCCCTAGTTGCGGTATATCTCTTTACTTCACCATTACACTAGGTAAGGCAAGAAAAACAACACAAAATAGCAACAATATTAGTGCAAGATAGACAGGCTTTCTGAATATTTACTTTTTTAACTTTTCAACTCTACATGTCAACTTAGCTACAGTGCGTGTAGCACAAAAAAAAACAGAAAAAACTGTTTTGTCGCCATCTGCTGGTCATTAAGATCACAAGTATAAACCATTACAGTAAAATGAACACATACATATATATCTTCTTGCTGTTTTTCACAACAATTTTATTTTAACTTTTATATTGAATGTACTACATGAAACATGGCATTACATTATATTGGAACATACAAATAACACGGCATTAAAAAAAACATATGAAAAACTAGTATAAAAATAACATTTTTTGTACAAATATATTTTCTGTTGGTTCTAATTCCTTTTTCAACAACACACACACACACAAACATCCCTACACACACTCAATCTCTCTCTCTCTCTCTCTCTCTCTCTCTCTCTCTCTCTCTCTCTCTCTCTCTCTCTCTCTCACACACACACACACACACCCACACACACACAAGTATATGATCAATATAAAAAATATATAGGTAAAATACATCCCAACCAAAGCTTTTTAAATTCAGGTAATATATACAGGATATTTCATAGGGCTTAAAGCAACATTATGCATTTTTTTTAATTAATTAATTAATTAATCCTCTTCATAAGTTGGTAGATGCTTAATTAAGTCGTTACCAGGCGAAGGGAGACTCTCGACTGCCCCCACTGTCTGTGGACAGAATACTACACTGTAAACCCAGATAAGTCAATACAACTCAAAACTAATTAAATTAATTTAAAAGTTTAAGTACATGAATTTTGTACTAAAACTTTTAAATTAACCTTAATTAAAATATATAGTTAATGTACTCAAAACTATTGACGTAATCAGTTACATCAAACGTTTTGAGTTGTATTGACAATCCGGTTTTACAGTGTATGCTTGCAACATCTGGGTGCAACCCTCAGACTCACAAAGTCCCGTACATCACGAGAAGCAGAATCACGTTCAGTTCTGAAGAAATGATGACATGACCTTGGTGACCATGACTACTTTCCTATTCGACAGTTATTTTGATCAGTTGAGTTGAAAACACATGCACAGGGTGAGGGGAAGGGAATAACAGTCCATTTTTACAAGAGTGTCTGTTTACTTGGAGACACTGTGGGGAGCGGCGGTGAGAAAAAGCACTCAAAGTTGCATTGTGTCTCTTTAATGCTTTTGTGTCCAGTTGCCCCCACTCTAAGCTTAACACCAATATGTCCTCTTCAGTACCCTGACACACACACACACACACACACACACACACACACAAGCACTCAGACACGTACCCATGATGCAAACCGCCACATCCCAAATCCACCCATACACGCCACATCCTCCCACACCCCCCCAATACCCACAACATCCCCAATACCCACCAATACCCAACACCCCCCCCCCACACACACACACACACACACCGCCACCACCACACACACATACCCCTTACCCCCCAATATCCACCACATCCCCCCTTTACCCCCCATACCCACAACACCCCTAATACCCACCAATACCCAACACACACCCACACTGCCCAACACCCCCCCCCCCCCCCCCCCCCACCCACAAACCTTAGCCCCCTGAACCCACAATAGCCACCTCACCCCCTCTTTACCCCCCCTACCCACCCACAATAGCCCTTATACACACACACACACCAATACCCAGCACACCCCTTCCCACACCCTCACACCCCTTACCCATCACATCTCCAATACCTCTAAGCCCACATCATCATCATCATCATCATCATCATCATCAT
>CM059281.1:26149841-26152341 GCA_030347295.1 Setipinna tenuifilis | reverse complement strand
CACAGCTCAGCACTGGCAGACAGACAGACAGAACGAAAGACAGATGGAGGAGGGGAAGATGAACAACACAATGTGTTAGTCTTTTTTTGGAAAGTGCGCTCAACTCCAAAAGTTTCTTATCAGCGTCTTCGGGTGCGGGCAACTGGAAATGGTATACTTGTAGATAGGAAGCCGCACTCTCGGTTATCTGTAAGACACTGAGGAAGGCCGCTGGGCCGAAACGTCTGTCTTCATGCTGACCCATTAAACAGAGAACAAGAACGATAACCGAGAGTGCGGCTTCCTATCTACAAGCAACACAATGTGTCAGACAGTAGTCAGAGTCTCTTCACACATACATGGTAGGCCATGGATAATCAACACATTTTAAATGCATTTTACTGCTTCCCCTCCAAACAAATCTAACTACTACTAACCAACTCTTTTGCCTAGGTGCCTCATGCTTATATAAGTCTGCGTGTGTAGGGAAGTATGTGTGTCTGTAGTGTCCCTGTTCCAGGAAACTCATCTAGGCACATGCATCTTCTTGTGCATATGAGGGTAGTCTGCTTACTCTGTGTTCCACTACACCTCTGTTAGCTTATTACAGTATGTCCTCATTTTGTAAGTGGCTTTGGATAAAAGCACCTGCTAAGTGTAATGTAATGTAATGTAATAAATGTAATGTAAATGCTAGTAGCCTATATGTGGCCATGGTGGTCACACCACTGCTTACGTGGTCACAGACAGTGGCGGTTCTATAGTGTTTTACGCCCCGGGCGAGACCACCTCTCAGCACCCCCCCCCCGCCGAGGCAGAGAGACGCGCTGCTTCTGTGCATGGCACCTTCTCAGCAAGAAGGGCGCCTGCAGTTCAGCAGTTCACCAGGGGGGCGCCAATGTGCCGATTGCAGCTATATGACACACGGAGCGTTTTTATTTTATTTTTATTTTTTTTCCCTAAGCGCTCGTGGCGCCCCCCACGTGCCTAAAAACCGCTACTGGTCACAGACCACAGTTGACAGCAACCCCTCCTCCCTCATATCCTGTTGCTGTCAGACCTGGGTCTGCCATGGCCTACTGGTTAGGGGCTTCAGGCTTAAAAACAAAGGATTGCCAATTTAAATCCTGACTAGACACACACACACACACACACACACACATGGATGCACAGACACAAACACTCTCTCTCACACACATAGACATAGACAAGCACAGACACACGAGTGCACAAATACATACTATACGTGGCATGGTGGTCACACCACTGCTTACGTGGTCACAGACCACAGTCGATAGCGACCCCTCCTCCAGCAGTCAGAGTGTCTTCATACATACATGGTAGGCCATGAAAACAGAACACATTTCAAAAGCTAGTGGCCTATACGTGGCCATGGTGGTCACACCACTGCTTACGTGGTCACAGTCACAGACCACATTCTCTCTTCCCTCATATCCTGTCGAAAATATTCTTAGGTCCATAAGGGGGGCCCCAGCAGAAAAGTTTGGGAACCACTGCACTAACCAACGGATGGGCTAAATGCAGAGAAAAGCTTCCCTCAAGGGAGCGAGAAAGTAAATAATAATAATAATAACAACAACAAAACGTACTTTTGTAAAAAGTAAATAATAACAAAAATAAAGAAACCCTCACACAGCTCAGCACTGTGAGGGAGACAGAATGAGAGAGGGATGGGGGAGGGGAGACATGACAACCCAAAGTGTGAGTGTGCTGTCTGCTAGTCCACTACTCATTTTGTATTATTAGTCATTCTGATGAGACAGACATTAGCAGTGTCCGTGTGTGGTTGGTTCTATCAGTGTCACTGACGCAAATGTGTGATACACATCATAACTGGTGCTCCTCCCAATTCTCAACACAGCACATACACACACACACACATATATACATAGACACACACACACACACACACACACACCCACGCACATGTACTCACATGGATGCACAGACACAAACACTCACAAACACACACATGCACATGCACATGCAAATCCACACACACACACACACACACACACACACACACATACACACACACTCAAGCATTAACACACATGTGTGATACATATCATAAGTGGTGCTCTTCAACACAGCACATACACAAACACACATATACTGTATACATAGACTCACAGACGCACACATGCACTCACATGGATGCACAGACACAAACACTCACACACATACATGCACATGCACATGCAAATCTACACACACACACACACACACACACACACACACACACACTCAAGCACTGACACACATGGACAGAAGTGCACAAATACATACTACTCACGCACACGGTGTACGTACATGCACAAGCACAAAAAGGGAGACACTTTGTCACCCGAAAAAACATACGCATGAGAAACTACATTACAGTAATAAGACCCTTACCAGTAAGGGGGAAGAGTATGACTATGATGGCCTTCATGTTATCAGTCTTCATCAGTAGTATACTCTTTGCTACGTTTATCAGAATCAGACAGAATCAGGCTGG
>CM059281.1:26142341-26144841 GCA_030347295.1 Setipinna tenuifilis | reverse complement strand
CACAACTAACCCTTAGACTTAGCTGAAAATGGATATGAAAACACGTAATGACCAGGTCTCTCTCTCTCTCTGTCTCTGTCTCTTTGCCTCTCTGTCTCTCTCTGTCTCTCTGTCTCTCTACCTCTCTCTCTCTCTCTCTCTGTCGCTGTCTCTCTCTCTCTCTCTCTCTCTCTCTCTCTCTCTTTCTCTCGCATTTGTTGAGGGCACATGTCAAATATAGTCATAAGTTTCATTTTGTGTCAGAAGGGGATGTAGAAATATGTATTTAACTCACAACCCCCAGCACCCCCCCCCCCCCCAACACACACACACACACACACACACACACACACACACACACACATACACACTCCCACGCACATAGGCAAGTGCACATACACACAGACATTACCACCCTTGTCATACCATACTTTACCCATTTAAACATATCCATGTGAAAACTAAAAACATACGCAGCAAGACTATTTCAGGAACTTTACTACATCATAGATGTAATTAATAATAATTATATAATAATTTATATAATAATTATATAATAATTTAAATTCCTTTTGGGTGGAATACAGTAACACCAAAACACAGACAGCGGTAATCCACAGGGATGTATCAGTGATGGGCAATGGCGCCCCCTGCTGCCAATATAAAGTAACAGCAGGTGGAATTAACAAGGCCATGAAAGGCCTCAGTGGATGCATGAAAGGGGACAAATGGGACACACTCTCTCTCTCTCCCTCTCTCTCTCTCTCTCTCTCCCTCTCTCTCTCTCTCTCTCTCTCTCTCTCTCTTTCTCTCTCTCTCTCTCTCACACACACACACACACACCCACACACATTTATTAATTTCAATAAGCAGTGACTGTCCAGTGGTGGTTCTGATAAACTGCATGTGCTTAGGTGTTTAGAGCTTAATTCTGGCTCGGGGCCTCCGCTGTTCATCCAGATAGCAAGTGCTTAGTGTGAACACTCAGTGTTAAGCAAACATCATAGGACAGTGTGTGTGTGTGTGTGTGTGTGTGTGTGTGTGTGTGTGTGTGTGTGTGTGTGTGTGTCTCTGTCTGTGTGAGTGTGTGGGTGTATCCATTCGTCACCTTCCGATGACCTTTCTCTCCTCGTCGCCATCCAGACACAGAGTGAGCAGAACGGGCCACCAGCAGTTACGCCCCCACCTGTAGCCAGGTGCACCAGGTGACCTGTTGGCAAAAGCACATGACACATCCAAACACACACAATCACACACTATAGCGTAGCAGCCTGTAGCAGTTTTAGGCACAGGCGAACCGGGCAGCTGCAATCGGCACATTGGCGCCCACTAAGTGCTGGGATGCTGAGAAGTGGTCTCGCCCGGGGTGTAAAACACTATAGAACCACCACTGAGAGGGAGAGAGAGAGATATATTGACACACGGCACAGTGATTTAATGGCTCACAGGCCCATATGTGGTGGACAGGAAGAGCTGGCAGACCAGGGCCACTGTGTTGTCCCTATCAAAGACTGTCCTGTGTGCAACAGTTGTGTGTGTGTGTGTGTGTGTGTGTGTGTGTGCAGGAGATGATTGGCAATAAACAGGCGCGATGATCAGGGTCCTGCGAAGTGACAGGCAGCCTCTGTCACACACACACACACACACACACACACACACACACACACACACACACACACACACACACTCACATACACTCACACACATACACACTCACACACACACTTTCCGCCGATCTGGAGGGTGATCAAAGCATATGGGAAAAGGTCAAGGGCCATGCTTCACATATGCCAAAGTGTCATAGGTCATGCTCTGTCATGTTGTCTTTCGCCCACTTTGACACGTTGCGCACAACTAATCAGCTTCCTGTCTGAGCGCCTTTAAGCGTGGGCTCGAGTGAGAATGCGTAATGGTGTAAGAGTCTACGTTCCTCTGGCGGTCGAGCCCACAGGAAGTGTGCTGGGTCTGAGCACTGGCACAGGAAGAGTGTGTCTCCGACATCATCGGGGTGTGTGTGTGTGTGTGTGTGTGTGTGCGTTGGTAGTCGGTAGTAGCTGTGCTCAGCCACAGCACACTTCCTGTGCCAGTGCTCAGACCCAGCACACTTCCTGTGCGCTCGACCGCCAGAGGAACGTAGACTCTTACCCCGTTACGCATTCTCTCTTCAGTGAGAATCCACAATGTAAATACCGTAGTCATGAAAATAAAGAAAACGCATTGAATGAGAACACAGGCACGTGACACATGCATTCAAAGACATACTACTGACTACCAACGCACACACACACACACACACACACACACACACAACTAAATGATATCTATACTGGCCTTTAGTTGTCAAAGCTGGTATTACCGTTTTTTTTTTTTTTTTTGATGTGTGAAAAGTTGAATGTGATTTTGCACAAATTCTTCACGAACAGCTTTCGTAAAACATTTCATTCAACTTTATTGACCATCAGTTTTTGTGGATTAGACTTCTATGCACAAGCTGGAAATACCATTACGTTTGTAATACCAA
>CM059281.1:26114841-26122341 GCA_030347295.1 Setipinna tenuifilis | reverse complement strand
TTTTCCGGTCTTTCTAAGATGCAGGGGTGTCTGCAGAAGAATTTGTCATCGGTGCGTCTGAAAATAGAAGGACACTTGATGTTGGCATTGTCTCCCTCTGTCACTGTCACTCTGATGGGATCAGGCTCCACGCCTCCTAGCACTGTGGGGCAGATTAAGAAAGGAACAAAACAGACAGTGAGAATTAACACACAGTCACTAATATATGTACCGATGGACACACACACACATAAACACACACACACACACAAACACACACGCAAAAAGAAAACAAAGCGTGATCACTGACCTGACAGCAGGCACGATAGCATCAGGTGTCGTCTCATGTCTAACCCTAAGCTGAAGACGGAGATGAAACCACAAAAGAAAAAAAACAACTCTCTTTCGCTCTTTCTCTCTCTCCCTCTTTCTCTGTCTTTGTTCTCTCACTCGCTTTCTCTCTGTTTCTCTCTCCCTGTCTCTCTCTCTCCACCTCTATCGGTCTCTATTTTACTCTCTCTCTCTTTCTCTCCCTCTCTTTCGGTCTCTAGCTCTCTCTTTCTCTGCCTTCTCTCTTTCTCTGTCTGTTTCTCTCGTTCTATTCTTCTTTCTCCGTACTACACTCTCTCTGTCTGTCTCTCTTTCACGGTCTTTAGCAATGTCAATCTGCCTGTAGCCTTTCTGATTGTCTGTTGTGAAGCTTCCCAACTCCTCAGTCAAAGAACTGCTTGTTCTTCTTCTGCGTGTCTTACACAAGGTCACACATCTTTTTCTGGACTTGGACATCACACACACACACACACACACACACACACACATGCAAATAGTGATACGCGCACACACACACACACACACACACACACACACACACAGAAGAGGAAGGAAATGAATATGGTTGCACAAGCTCACCCCCACGTAGGGCTGTGTGTAATGCAGTAGACTAAAGTGTTTCTCTGTAATATATTCTATTTCGATATATTTTCATACATTTTTGGTGCACAACACACATTAACCCGATAGAAGGCTCAAGTTTGTGTGGTCATGTAATGACGCATGTGGCCACCTACAGTATCGAGAGAGAGAGAGAGAGAGAGTGTGTGTGTGTGTGTGTGAGAAAGAGAGAGAGAGAGAGAGAGAGAGAGAGAGAGAGACAGACAGAGACAGAGACAGAGAGAAATAGATAAAGAGATTTCAAGAATTATTTCAAGAATTACACTGTTTGTGTGTGTGTGTGTGTGTGTGTGAGAGAGAGAGAGAGAAAGTGTGGGGGTGGGGAGGGTTGTTTATGTGCATTAGGTTGTCATTTTCAGGAGCCGTTCTGTGTGTGTGTGTGAGACAGAGAGAGGGGAAAAGACAGGTAGAGAGAAAGAGAGAAAATCAATACACACACACACACACACACACACACACACACACACAAACACACAGACATGGTATACAACTATCAGGTGAATAAACAATTAAGTGCAAAAAAGGGAAAAACACATCAGGGAAATGTTGACCTTCTTTTATTTAGAGACACAGAAACACATTGCACAAATACCTTTGAACATCAACAAGGAAATCCTACCTAATCTAAGCTCTGCATGTGTGCATGTATGTGTTTAAAACATAGATAGATAGATAGATAGATAGATAGATAGATAGATAGATAGATAGATAGATAGATAGATAGATAGATAGATAGATAGATAGACAGACAGATAGATAGATCAATCTCTTTCTCTCTCTCTCTCTCTCTCTCTCTCTCTCTCTCTCTCTCTCTCCAGCATAGATCTATGTATCTCTCTCTCTCTCTCTCTCTCTCCAGCATAGATCTATGTATCTCTCTCTCTCTCTCTCTCTCTCCAGCATAGATCTATGTATCACTGAGAGAGATAGATAGAGAGATAGATATATAGATAGATAGATAGATAGATAGATAGATAGATCAATCTCTCTCCAGCATAGGTCTATGTATCAATCTCTCTCTCTCTCTCTCTCTCTCTCTCTCTCTCTCTCTCTCTCTATCTATGTATCTATGCTGGAGAAGTCTTCCAGGCTGTGGTAAATGTCTTCCTGGCATGTTTCCCGACGGAGGTTCTGGTAGATGTGGCTCCGGCGCTGCACCTCGGCGTAGACGGGGATGGACGACGCGACGGGCGTTTGCGATGGCGCCTCGGTGTCAGAGGGCGTTGTGTTGACAACGACCGAATTCATGGTCTCGTAATCGTCCTGAGGAAGGACAGAGGAATAAAAATTGTGCGACTGTGATTGTCAACTTTAAATAAATGCAGGAACAAACAGCTAGGACAAGGCAGACACTTTTGATAGACGTGAATTTGAAGAAAATTCCAAGAACAGAAAAATGATTATGGGTAAAATGTTTGTTGTAATGGTCATCTGTTACAGTTGTGCTCATAAGTTTATATACCCTGGCAGAATTGATGACTTCTTAACCATTTGTCAAAGGGTTATTTGGGTACTTTCTGTTATCATTATGATTTAAATAAAGTAGACACAGGTGTTTGACAATAAATAGCTTCAGCCAACACTAACCATGAGTGAAAAAAAAAGTTTTTGTGTTATCATCCATGTTCTCTGAAAATTGGTTAAGAAATCATCAATTCTGACAGGGTATGTGAACTTATGAGCACAACTGTAGCTGTAACTGACTAGCATAGTCTAGCATGTGGTAAGGTTATGGGTGACAGGTTGTTTGTTGTAATGGTCACCTGTTAGCTGTAACTAATTAAAATAGTCTAGCATTAGCTGATTAGCATAGTCTAGCATGTCTTATGGTTATGGGTGAAAGGTTGTTTGTTGTAATGGTCACCTGTTAGCTGTAACTGATTAGCATAGTCTAGCATGTGGTAAGGTTATGGGTGACAGGTTGTTTGTTGTAATGGTCACCTGTTAGCTGTAACTAATTAAAATAGTCTAGCATTAGCTGATTAGCATAGTCTAGCATGTCTTATGGTTATGGGTGAAAGGTTGTTTGTCAGGGCTCTCAAGTTTTGAAGTGCGGTGGGAGTGAGATTTTTTTTTTTTTAAGCGGGGGGGGGGGGGGGGGGGGGTGGTGGTGGGTGGCAGCGTACCCATCGAACCATCGAACCCATCAAATGTGTTCAACACAGCTACTGAAAAAAAGAACAAATTTGATTCGATCTAATTTCAGTGTTTATTTATTCTATGACAAATAATAATAACAATAATAAGACAATACCACTCATTAGTACTAATAGTTATGAATGCAGTAATTAGTGTTGTCACGATACCAACCGGTACCAACATGTATTTTGATGCCTTTCGGTACTTTTTGATACTTAAATAAATAAGGTGATACATTTGTCATACAAGCTAAGGCCTGATTTATATTGAGATACATAACCTAAACAATATTTTCATCACATACAGCCTGTCTTAACTACCAATGTCTTTAAATGGTATGTTACCAGTATTTCTAACATATTAAATGGCTAAATGTGTATCTAAAAGTTTGTTATTTATAAAGATCATGCATGTTAACTATGCAACCTCTGACCTTTGAATATGTCAGTTTATTACAGTTTTTTTGTATGTTCTGTCTAACATACAAGACGAATCCCTCTCTGTCTTACCTTATTATTAGGTGTAATACCTAGGGTGGCCATTTTGCAGTATGGCGCTAATTCATTAATTGGCCTCTCCTTTTTTGTTTATATCCGAACGTGAATGCTACATGCTAGTAACATGGCGGAGTCAAGTATCCAGTTGAATGAATGTCTGGAGAGCTTTATCGTGCGCGTGTTGTTTTCTCTCTCCAGCTGACACTACCGTTGCCTTTTTGTGCTGAATGCATTATGTGCAATAGATCAACAAACTCATACGGATAATTCTGCTGTCTAATTTTTGAAACGGATTACGCTGGAGAAAGTTTGCTGCTCGCTGCTTAAATCTCGGACTGGATTATGGATCTTGTAGGCTCCCTGACTGACGCTGACTGACACTGAATATGTGTTAATGACTATTAGCTCGTCTTTGAACCTTTGCCTGCTAGGGTGTTGGGTTTTGGTAGTGTATTGCAAGACTATTATGAACTGAAACGAACTTTTGGGATGTACAATATATTGCAAAACATGAAATGTGGTGGTAGCTGCGTGTTTTTTTCTGTTTGATGAGAACTCTTATCATGTGTTGCACTTAAAACTATTGAACTATTACTTTTGAAAAGGGTACATGTCATGAGTAAATTACCTGTCATTCCCTGAACTCAGTGTCCGAAGTACTGCCATGTGGCACTTATCGCCCGTGGTTTCTCCACAAGTTGCAGCGTGGTGGCAGAAGCCGTGCTCCACTATCTATATAGTACCGTTTCAAATGTCTCCGTACCGCGGTACAAAGTCAGTACCGGTATACCGTGCAACCCTAGCGGTGATTGAAGAAGGGTTTATATTTATTTATTTATTTTTGAGAGTGAGAAATACCATGTGTGGCGTGTGAGCGTGTGAACTCGTTGAGATGCGTGTGTCACACTCTCAAAGAGTGAGACTTGAGAACACTGCGAAACTGTGCTATGTAGTGACACTGTACTCAGATGTCAGTAAAAAACGGAGTTGTGTACAGAACAACCAATAACATGGAAGTGTATTTTATCGCGACATTTAACGTTAGTTTTTTTAGGCGCATTCCTGTTGCTAAGGTTTGTTTTGGCAACGTGTGATGTCATCACTCATTGGCATGGAGAAAGGATAGAATGTTTTGATTCAATGTGTAAGGAGGCAAGTCAAGAAGCGGGGAAGGTTTTCCCGACGACTTTTTCGACTGTCTAGCAAAGTCTTTGTCAGTATTCTGAGTATCTGATTATGTATATGAGCAAAGCGCAAGCAACCGCATGCCTTCTCAGTAGCTAATTTACCAAGGTTTCTGTGCGTAACATGGTTTTTACGCACGGTGCAAATTGTCATTTAAATGGTTACTGCCAGTTTGTTTTCCTTGCCAACAGTTGTCAGTGTCCGCAAGTGTATGTTTACATGGTGTTCCTTTGACGCGTGTGTTGTTGCGTTGCAGACCTTTAAAAACCGTCTGCCCTCGGCAGAATTGGCCATTCCGCCCACTGTTTCAACACCTGTTACGTCCAATGACCGGTCCGAGATAGGCTACATGGGGATTTCTGTGGCTAATTTGGTCATTTTGAAAATATAACCGGGGATAAGGACGTAGTCTGCAGACTGGAAACACTTTTGTTGTCCGGAAGTCCGGGAAATGTTTACATTTTTTACAGTGAACCTGCAGCTCCCCTCTCTTTGTAGTGTGAGTAACTTAACGGACGGAAAACACAGGCAGCACATTTTTTTAAACCTGAAATGTCTTGAAACTATGCAATGTAGTGACAAAGGGCACTTGCGTACAGAACAATTAACGACACGGAAGTGTATTTCATAACTGTGCATTCCAGTTGCTAAGGTTTGTTTTGGCAACGTGTGATGTCATCACTCATTGGCATGGAGAAAGGATAGAATGTTTTGATTCAATGTGTAAGGAGGCAAGTCAAGAAGCGGGTAAAGGTTTTCCAGACGACTTTTTCCGACTGTTTAGCAAAATCTTTGTCAGTATTCTGTGTATCTGTCACTCTTTATGAAATGCTTGGAGAATGTTACTAAACGTATTGGCTACAGTTCAACAAGGGTTGGTAAAAATAAGTCCAAAAAAGTTCCCATCTTTTTCAATTCAAAGGTCAGTCGACATTTGGTAGGTCTTTCCCGGTCATAGAGGGTTGTTTTATTTCCCTTGTCGAAAAGGCGCTTTACGCACGCCAAAAACGGTCATTTAAATGACCATTGCCAGTTTGTTTTCCAACAGTTGTCAGTCCGGAACAAGTGTATGTTTACGCGGTGTTCCTTTGATGCGTGTGTGTTGTTGCGTTTCAGACCTTCAAAAACCGCCCGCCCTCGCCAGAATTAACCATTCTGCCCACTGTTGCTGATGAGGGTCACGTCCAATGACCGCTGCTGTGTATTCTCGTTGCTAAGGTTTGTTTTGCCAACGTGTGATGTCATCACTCATTGGCATGGAGAAAGAATGTTTTGATTCACATGGACGCTGCTTAAATCTCGGACTGGATTATGGATCTTGTAGGCTCCCTGACTGACGCTGACTGACACTGAATATGTGTTAATGACTATTAGCTCGTCTTTGAACCTTTGCCTGCTAGGGTGTTGGGTTTTGGTAGTGTATTGCAAGACTATTATGAACTGAAACGAACTTTTGGGATGTACAATATATTGCAAAACATGAAATGTGGTGGTAGCTGCGTGTTTTTTTCTGTTTGATGAGAACTCTTATCATGTGTTGCACTTAAAACTATTGAACTATTACTTTTGAAAAGGGTACATGTCATGAGTAAATTACCTGTCATTCCCTGAACTCAGTGTCCGAAGTACTGCCATGTGGCACTTATCGCCCGTGGTTTCTCCACAAGTTGCAGCGTGGTGGCAGAAGCCGTGCTCCACTATCTATATAGTACCGTTTCAAATGTCTCCGTACCGCGGTACAAAGTCAGTACCGGTATACCGTGCAACCCTAGCGGTGATTGAAGAAGGGTTTATATTTATTTATTTATTTTTGAGAGTGAGAAATACCATGTGTGGCGTGTGAGCGTGTGAACTCGTTGAGATGCGTGTGTCACACTCTCAAAGAGTGAGACTTGAGAACACTGCGAAACTGTGCTATGTAGTGACACTGTACTCAGATGTCAGTAAAAAACGGAGTTGTGTACAGAACAACCAATAACATGGAAGTGTATTTTATCGCGACATTTAACGTTAGTTTTTTTAGGCGCATTCCTGTTGCTAAGGTTTGTTTTGGCAACGTGTGATGTCATCACTCATTGGCATGGAGAAAGGATAGAATGTTTTGATTCAATGTGTAAGGAGGCAAGTCAAGAAGCGGGGAAGGTTTTCCCGACGACTTTTTCGACTGTCTAGCAAAGTCTTTGTCAGTATTCTGAGTATCTGATTATGTATATGAGCAAAGCGCAAGCAACCGCATGCCTTCTCAGTAGCTAATTTACCAAGGTTTCTGTGCGTAACATGGTTTTTACGCACGGTGCAAATTGTCATTTAAATGGTTACTGCCAGTTTGTTTTCCTTGCCAACAGTTGTCAGTGTCCGCAAGTGTATGTTTACATGGTGTTCCTTTGACGCGTGTGTTGTTGCGTTGCAGACCTTTAAAAACCGTCTGCCCTCGGCAGAATTGGCCATTCCGCCCACTGTTTCAACACCTGTTACGTCCAATGACCGGTCCGAGATAGGCTACATGGGGATTTCTGTGGCTAATTTGGTCATTTTGAAAATATAACCGGGGATAAGGACGTAGTCTGCAGACTGGAAACACTTTTGTTGTCCGGAAGTCCGGGAAATGTTTACATTTTTTACAGTGAACCTGCAGCTCCCCTCTCTTTGTAGTGTGAGTAACTTAACGGACGGAAAACACAGGCAGCACATTTTTTTAAACCTGAAATGTCTTGAAACTATGCAATGTAGTGACAAAGGGCACTTGCGT
>CM059281.1:26072341-26102341 GCA_030347295.1 Setipinna tenuifilis | reverse complement strand
CTTTTGATGTAACTGATTACGTCAATAGTTTTGAGTACATTAACTATATATTTTAATTAAAGTTACTTTAAAAGTTTAAGTACAAAGTTCATGTACTTAAACTTTTAAAGTAACTTTAATTAAAATATATAGTTAATGTACTCAAAACTATTGACTTAATCAGTTACATCAAAAGTTTTAAGTTGTATTAACTTATCCGGGTTTACAGTGCAGTAATGGTGGAGTAATGGAGTAATGTTCCCATTTCTCTTCAGTAGGGGTTGCAATGGCTGTCCTCGCAATGGGCGGTGGCTGCGTGGTTGCAGCAGAAGTTGGTGAGTGCAGATGTGAATTTGCTTCTTTTGATTGTTTTGTGTGCAAGTATATGCACTATATATGGCATATGACAATGGCATATGCTGCGCTACACTACAGTATGTTGAGGCAATTAAAATGCTATTATACTATTAGAAATGTTATAAACCATAAATTATAAACATTATAAACTATTATTGCTATTACAAAGTAAAAGCAAAGTTCATAAATTATATACTGTAGAGGCAAACCACTTTCACAACTGAAATTTGCATTTGCACTGTCATGGTTTTCTAGACAGTTGTATTATATTATACCTGTTGTATGTATGTGTGTGTGTGTGTGTGTGTGTGTGTGTGTGTGTGTGTGTGTGTGTGTGTGTGTGTATGCTAAAGATCAGCCTATTATCAACCCCTCCACACACATACACCATAACTTTCTACACACTTTGTTCCACTTACACCCAACACTCCCCTTATACCCCCTCACGCTACCCCATCCCCATCCGCATCTCAAGACAACCCTACCACTCCCCCCTCCCTCCACACACACACACACACACACACACACACACACACACACACACACAAAGGACACTTCCTTCATATCTGCAAGCCCCACCGCCCAACACCATGAAGGACACAGCCCAGATTTTACCATTTAACCCTTCTACCTGCGTCTACCTGACCAGGTGAAAGAACTGATCAGCCCTGAGTGAGGGTGCAGGAGAGCAGTGGCGGTCCTATAGTGTTTTACGCCCCGGGCGAGACCACCTCTCAGCACCCCCCCCCCCCCCCCCCACCCCCGAGGCAGAGACACACACTGCTTCTGTGCATGGCACCTTCTCAGCAAGCAAGGGCACCTGGAGTTCACTTAGGGGGCGCCAATGTGCCGATTGCAGCGATATGACACGATATGACATTTTTTCCCCAAGCGCCCCCCACACCCCCCGTGCCTAAAACCACTACTGCAGGAGAGCACTAGTAATTTACTGCCCCACCCTTCCGGCAATCAATGCTGTGGCCATTCGATCCCAATGCTGTGTAAATGACGGGAACAAATCTGTGGTACTACTGTATAGCTATTATTATATGGCCTTTTTATATCTGTTTTATAGCTTCTAAGACCAGGTTATAGCTGATTTATTATCATTACAGCTTCTAAAATAAATCAGGTGTGTAATCACATCCTAATATTGCTGTATATGTGTGCGTCCCCTTACCTGACCATAGACCCCTGTGGTAATTACACTAATGTCTTGGACCCATGGAGGAACACCATCTACTCACCTACTGCATCAACACTCTGGCCCAAGAACGACTCGACGCTGCAGGAAGGCTGGTACCGCTTCAGTGGTGTAGGGGGTGACGTCCTGGACCATGCCTGCTCCCGATCTCCATCTGAGGGGGTTCAGCGCCTGGGACACTGTGAGACATTAGAATACCAAAAGCTTTTTCGGCAGGGGACACTGAAACTGTGTGTTAAGACCTCCAGTGGATGCCCTCAGGTAGGAACTGTGCAGGTGAAAGTGTGTTCGCCAGGATACTTCGTGCACCTGCTGAGACCTACGGCCACCAACCAAAGCTACTCCACGCGTAAGGCATTCAACAAATTACCCTAGTCATTTTTTTTATTTCAAGTAGCAATTGATAATTACTGTATATTCCAATGTACATTTTATTTACTTTGTATTTACTTTGTAGGCCACTTAGACTGCAAAGAACCCTCCTGTGGTGAGCATGCCCAGTGTGGTGAGTTTGGTGCCTGTGTGTGCAGGTCTGGATATAACATTCCTGAAGGACACACTCCAACAGGAGACAGCTATGGATGCTCAGGTTAGAGAAAGACGCACATACTGAGACATGATTGTACGTTCTTTTTCTTCTCAAACTATATTACAAAAACATCTGGCACCACTTGCTACTACTACTACTGCTACTACTACTACTATTAATAATAATAATAATAATAATAATAATAATAATAATAAAAATGGCTTCCACCTATCACAGGACAACATTTATTTTAGTTTGTATTTGCCTGTGTGTGTGTGTGTGTGTGTGTGTGTGTGTGTGTGTGTGTGTGTGTCTGTTGAACTGAAGACATTGATGAATGCAGGTTGAGTAGGTGTGGAGCCCACTCGACGTGTGTAAACTCCCAGGGGTCGTATCAGTGTGGGTGTGTGAGTGGCTACATGCCCCTGGTCCCTAATACCACCTTCATGTGCATAGGTAAGTGGACATCAGCCTACAAAGTCAAAAGACATATTTTATAGCAATGCCAAAGTCACTTATTGTGTGTGTGTGTGTGTGTGTGTGTGTGTGTGTATGCTAAAAGAGTGCTAAAGGATCTCCCATACACAGCCCATGATTAACCCCTCCACACACACGATACCTTTCTACACACTTCAGTTCCATTCATCCCACTTACACCCAACACTCCCCTTATGCCCCCTCACTACCCCATCCCCATCTCAAGACAGCACCAGCCACCCCCACCCCCCTGACACACACACACACACACCCAGATGGGATACAGCCCTCACTTCTGCCACCCCCACTCCTAAATAACATGAAGGACACAGCCCTCATGAACCGCCCCACACACACTTGCACACCCCTGCCACTGGATGTCACTGGAGCTTCCACCCCCCCCCTCGCCCAACAAGCCACCTCATCACCACACGCATTGCCCCATCCCCACCTCGGTGCTGCCAGCTCCACACGCCATGCTCCTCCCCTCCCACACACACAGCCCATCATTGGCCACCAAAGCCAATCCTCCCTCCCACACACACAGCCCATCATTGGCCTACAAAGCCAATCCTCTCTCCCACACACACAGCCCATCATTGGCCTACAAAGCCAATCCCCTCTCCCATACAAACAGCCCATCATCGGCCACCAAAGGCAATCCTCCCTCCCAAACCGAACTGCACAGTATGCACTCCCATCACCCATTCCACCTCTGCCCTTCATCACGGAATCAAAGCTGTGGCCATTCGATCCCAATGCTGTAAATAACTGGAACAAATCTGTGGTACTACTGTATAGCTATTATTATATAGCCTTTTTATATCGGTTGTATAGCTTCTAATACCAGGTTATTGGCACTATTATTTTGTTATTTTGAGATACTGTCTCGTTATTACGAGATACTGTCTCGTTATTACAAGATATATTATCTCGTTATTTCGAGATACTATCTCGTTATTACAAGACATTATCTCGTAATAACGAGATAGTATATCGAAATAACGGCAAATATATAACGACAATTTGTAGGCAACTCGTAGATACTATCTTGTAATAACAACGTAATATCTCATAATAATGAGATAATATCTCGTAATAACGAGATAGTATCTCTAAATAACGAGATAATAATGGCATTTGTTTACCTCTGTGCGAGATACTATCTTGTAATAAGGACTTAATATCTCGTAATAACGACTTAATATCTCCTAATAACAACTTAGTATTTTGTAATAGCGAGATAATATCTTGTAATAACGACTTACTATCTCTTAATAACGAGATATCTCGTAATAACGAGACAGTATCTCGAAATAACGAGATAGTATCTCAAAATAATGACTTAGTAACTCGTAATAACAAGATAATATCTCAAAATAACAACTTAGTATCTCGTAATAGCGAGATAATATCTTCTAAATAGCTTCTAAAATAAATCAGGTGTGTAATCACATCCTAATGCTACTGTTTATGTGTGCGTCCCCTTACCTGACTGTAGACCCCTGTGAGAATTACACTAATATCTTGGACCCATGGAGGAACACCAACTACTCGCCTCAACTACTACTCCAGAACGACTCGGCACTGCAGGAAGGCTGGTACCGCTTCAGTGGTGTAGGGGGTGACGTCCTGGACCATGCCTGCTCCCGGTCTCCATCTGAGGGGCTTCAGCGCCTGGGACACTGTGACACATTAGAATACCAAAAGCTTTTTCGGCAGGGGACACTGAAACTGTGTGTTAAGACCTCCAGTGGATGCCCTCAGGTAGGAACTGTGCAGGTGAAAGTGTGTTCGCCAGGATACTTCGTGCACCTGCTGAGACCTACGGCCACCAACCAAAGCTACTCCACGCGTAAGGCATTCAACAAATTACCCTAGTCATTTTTTTTATTTCAAGTAGCAATTGATAATTACTGTATATTCCAATGTACATTTTACTTACTTTGTATTTACTTTGTAGGCCACTTAGACTGCAAAGAACCCTCCTGTGGTGAGGATGCCCAGTGTGGTGAGTTTGGTGCCTGTGTGTGCAGGTCTGGATATGACATTCCTGAAGGACACACTCCAACGGGAGACAGCTATGGATGCTCAGGTTAGAGAAAGATGCACATACAGTACTGAGACAAGTTGTACGTTCTTTTTTTTTCTCAAACTATATTACAAAAAGCTCTGGCACCACTTCTTAAAACTTCAACTCATGGCATTAAATGATACTGCTACTACTACTACTACTACTACTACTACTACTACTACTACTAATAATAATAATAATAATAACAGCTTCCACCTATCACAGCACATTTATTTTACTTTGTATTCGCCTGTTTGTGTGTGTGTGTGTGTGTGTGTGTGTGTGTGTCTGTTGAACTAAAGACATTGATGAATGCAGGTTGAGTAGGTGTGGAGACCACTCGACGTGTGTAAACTCGCAGGGGTCGTATCAGTGTGTGTGTGTGAGTGGCTACATGCCCATGGTCCTTAATACCACCTTCATGTGCATAGGTAAGTGGACCTCAGCCTACAAAGTCAAGTTCAAAGTTAAAGACATATTTTATACCAATGCCAAAGTCACTTATTGTGTGTGTGTGTGTGTGAATGCTATACCCTGTTTTCAGACCAGCGTAATATAACAGCAAATTGTGAGGTAAAGTGCATTTTTCTTCTTGACATGAATAAACGGTGTTGTGTGTTGCTGGTATGGTTAGATCTTTCATTTTAACTTTAATTTTAATTATTTAATCAGCTTCATTTTTTTAAAAAAGGTCTGGTTATTATGTATTCGTGTGATTGATTCTTTAATGTGTGGTGTATTGTTATTCTACAGTCATTTCTAGAGATTTCTATTTTAGCCAAACAAAGACAAAAGCTGTACAGAGGCTATGAATGATGGTGTTTGTGATGGAGTCACCTTCATTAGGGTTGTGGGTGTGCTCTGACTGCCATTCTAACGAGCCTGGCTCTTTGGGGTTGCAGTCAAAGCCTACGTTTGGTACCCCGGAGACCCAGGTTCGAAGCCGGGTGGGGTGACTTTTCCTCCCCTATGACTACAGTCTTGGACAATCTAAAGAAACTGAAAAACAGAAAAAAGGCCACACTATGCATATTCAGTCACCAACAGTCATTCAGTTGGTGACTGAATATGCATAGTGCGGCCTTTTTTCTGTTTTTCAATTGAGTTATATTTTGGCCAGCACTCTGAAAAAAATCCAAAACACTGTCTGAGTGAAGCCTGCTTCAACCCTTCTGAACAATCTAAAGAAACTGCATACAGAGTGGACCATGCATACTCGAGACATTTACATGCTATACAAGTGTCTTGGATTATAAAAAATGACATGTAGTACACTGTAAACCCGGATAAGTTAATACAACTCAAAACTTTTGATGTAACTGATTACGTCAATAGTTTTGAGTACATTAACTATATATTTTAATTAAAGTTAATTTAAAAGTTTAAGTACATGAATTTTGTACTTAAACTTTTAAAGTTCACTTTTTTGTTAATGTACTCAAAACTATTGACGTAATCAGTTACATCAAAAGTTTTGAGTTGTATTGACAATCCGGTTTTACAGTGTACAAAATATAGTTATTGAGTGTTTACATATTATGTAAGATTTAACAATTTCTTACTGCTTGTTGGTGTTGGAGAGGCTCATAGAAAAATAAACTTCAGTATACACTGTATACTTCATTATACATTACATATCACCAGTCACTGATCAAATTAAAGCCCATTAAATTCTCCTTCCGGTAACAAGGCAAGTAGTCAGGTAGTCATCTGGTCATTTAAAAACTGTTCCAGTATAATGTCATGGACTCAGAAAAACAAAAGCATGCAACACCTGTATATCAGTTATGTAATAAACATGTTTGGTGATATTTTCCCATTTTTATAATTCAAGATATTTCTATTTAAAATGTGTTGGTATAGAAATATAAAAATAGAAAGATTTCACAGCTAATGTAATACAATGATGCTACACGATCACAACTGCACTGTCCGCTAAATTTATCTCTTCAGTATTACAGTAAATTAATGCATTATTATATTATTGTACTGACATTTAATCTACTTGTAAAAGTAGAGGTGTAAAATCCCGGGTTCAGAAAGTAAAAACCCAGGCACAAACTTGATCCAACCAGCTCTGAATCAGCTGATCACAATGAGCACTCAAGACAGGTAGATCAGCTACTCAGTGAAGTCACCTGTGTTAGAAGGAAAATGTGGCAGGGCTTTTACTTTCTGAACTCATGATTTTACACCTCTGCCTTCATGTAACATTCTGTTATCTTCATGTAATTGCATGTGTATGTGTATGACTAACAGAACAAGCTACCTGTTGAATGCTACGTAGACAGTTTGATTGATACGATTAAAAGAAGCAGAGGGATACCAGAAAGAGTAAGTAATGACCTCTTAGTTGTATAGATATCTACTGTGCGCGCGTGTGTGTGTGTGTGTGTGTGTGAGAGAGAGAGAGAGAAAGAACGAGAGAGAGAGAGAGAGAGAGAGAGAGAGTGTGTGTGTGTGTTCCAATCAAAGCTACACATATGGCCCACAATTGTTTCCCACTACACTGTAAACCCGGATAAGTTAATACAACTCAAAACTTTTGATGTAACTGATTACGTCAATAGTTTTGAGTACATTAACTATATATTTTAATTAAAGTTAATTTAAAAGTTTAAGTACATGAATTTTGTACTTAAACTTTTAAAGTTCACTTTAATTAAAATATATAGTTAATGTACTCAAAACTATTGACGTAATCAGTTACATCAAAAGTTTTGAGTTGTATTGACAATCCGGTTTTACAGTGTAAGATAAGGCAATCGAACAAATTGTGATATGTGGGGAGCTAATTGTTGAACAGTGATTTTCTTGGTTATTTTGTTGTTACTGATATAGCAAAAAATGCTACAACATTGCTTTACAGTTAGGCATGCATGGGTTTGGTCTGGGCACAGTTTAGCATTCCTGTGTGTGTGTGTGTGTGTGTGTGTGTGTGTGTGTGTGTGTGTGTGTACCAATCCAAACTACACACATATGGGGCAAAAATTCAGTTACTGGTTATTTGGTTATTTTTTTGTTACTGATATTCTTTTAAATAAAGTGCCAAGACATTGCTTTACCAATATGTTAGGGTTAGGCATGGTTTTGGTCTGGGCTTAGCATTTTATTATTATATATTATTATTTATATTATTATATTATATATTATTATATGTATAAGTATATTATAATGGGAGTCAATGGGAGTACCCCATAAGGATATAAATGTCCATGTGCGACTGGGGTCTAAGTGTGGTGTGCGTCAGCACTAAATTGCGTTGTTGTGAAGTTGTGTCACGCAAGAGCCCGCATTAACGTGTCATTGCGTCATTATGTCATTGCGCCATTTTGTTACTGTGTTCAACTGCTCAGATGTCATTGGACTGCAAAAAATGTTGTCTTGTTGTCACTTTGCCAAACTGTAAAGCACTTTGAGCTGCATCTTATATGTATGAACTTTGCTATATAAGTAAACTATTACTTATTACTAAACTGCATGAAATGCACTTATATTACCGTTATCATTACATTACATATTATTGACTATGTAAAATCCCTCACTAGAACAACATTGTGGTTTTTAGAACTGTCAATTTGTTATTATTATTATTATTATTATTATTATTAATAATAATAATAACCCGTGTGTCGACAGTTTCTGCCCGCCATACTGGAATCACTGCATGAGCTGTCTGAGACATCTGTGACGCTAGACACAAACATCCGCACTGCCAACCAAGTTCTTCGTGGGCTTGAGGAGCTGGTTGCTGATGTAGTGACTAATAAAATACAGAACACAAAACACTATGAGCTCAACACAACATTAGCTGGTGGGTACACGAAAACTGCGGTGTGTGTGGGGTTTGGTGGTGGGTGTGTCACAACGGGCCTAGGCTGGGCTAGGAACCAGGAAACCAGGAAACAGACAGAACAGGAGAGAGGACCCAATTGCGTAGCGTAGCCCCAAGAGACCTTTATTTAGGGATTCAGGGGAACAGAGACATAGACAGGAATTCACGCTGGAACAAGGACAGGGCAGACAGAACAGAGGCAGGAACTGGGCGGACAGGACTGGGCAGACAGGGACAGAGTCAGGGTAACAGGAACAGAACTGGGCAGACAGGACTTGGTGGTGCTCGCTTGAGCACGTAGGCACAGACAACGTGGGACTCGAACCCATGACTCTGGGGGTCAGAGTCACTTGCTCGGTGCAGCGGGGTAGCGTGGGGATCGAACCCACGACTCGGGGGATCAGAGTTTCATGCTCGATGCATCTGGGTTGCGTGGGGATCGACCCCACGACTCTGGGGACCAGAGTCTGATGCTCTACCGTCAGAGCCGACGGTAGTCGAGTCGTCGCTGGCAAGCTGGATCGGTAGCCGATGGCAGAAGACCGGAGCGTAGTCAGGGACGTGGTCCGTGTCGTAGCCGTGGGCAGAAGACTAAGGCGTAGTCGAGGTACCGGTCCGGGTCGAAGCCATGAATCAGTCCAAACAGGTACAGCAAACACTGGAGGCAGGACTGACAAAACAGGACAAGAGACAAGGCACAAGCACGACAGAAAAACCAGAGAACAGGAACACGACACGAGACTAGGAAAACACTGGGACTAGACTAGAAACAAACTGATAACAGGCAGGAGAACTGAAAAGAAGACTGACAAAAACAAGACAGAGTCGGGAGTCAGAATGCTAGTGAAACACACCGTGGGTAGCAAACGAACCGACACCGGGGGAGTGAAAATTCAGGGCTTAAATAGTGTGGAAACTAGGAAGCTAACGAGCGTAAACGAGGTAGTGCAGGTGCAGCTGATTGACAAGGTAACAGGGAAACAAGGCAGGCAGGTGGGGCAGATTTAACATGGAAACAAGGTGGTGGTGTGTCGTCGGTGGTGGTGTGTGGAGGTTGGTGGTGGTGGTGGGTGGGGGTGTGTGGGGGTTGGTGATGTGTGGGGGTTGGTGGTGGTGGGTGGGGGTGTGTGTGGAGGTTGGCGGTGTGTGGGGATGTGTGGGGGTTGGTAGTGTTTGGGGGTTGGTGGGGGTTGGTGATGTGTGGGGGTTGGTGGTGGGTGGGGGTTGGTGGTGGGTGGGTGTATTTGGGGGTTGGTGGTGTGTGGTCGGTGGTGGTGTGTGGGGGTTGCTGGTGGTGGGTGGGGGTGTGTGTGGAGGTTGGTGGTGTGTGGGTGTTGGTGGTGGGTGTATGTTACATCAAATATTCCTGTTCTTTATCCTACCAACAGTACTCGGTAACCTTGAACAACAAGGCTATGAAGTCATTTATACTGAATTTCTCCTTTAAATGCACCATGTTTAATTTGAAAACTATTGACATGGAAACTTATGCATACTGTTATATTTTTGGTGGATTTTTACTTTACACCCGAAGTCCCTAATCACTTTTAGGTTGCGTTGTGTTTTTCGTTGGTCAACATAGAAGTCTGGACTAATTGTTGCTTTTGATCAGAATCGATGATTTATTACAAATAGATGAAATATAAATGAAGTGAAATAAACTGATTGTAACCCAAATATGCGCATCTACCAGGCCCTGCACCTGCGCTCGTTCATGATATCAGTTTCTGGCCTGGCGTCAGCTCAGTTTGGTGTTGGCTATTCTGCCGACAACAGTCTAGCACAGACTCTTACTGTACAGAGAGAAAATCAGGGTACAGTTGAAAGCTATTCATTTGACAGAATACAGAAAATCATGTAAAATTCTACAATACATCTCGTGCAGAGCTGCAAGTGATGATGGTGGGAGCAGGAGCAGATGCCACACCACGTCGTCCTTCAGTCTCACTGCAAACCACTGCTGCTCACCTGGACATAGACTTGTATGGACAGGCAAACAAGACAGGTAAGTATATTTGTCACCTATGCGTTGTTGTGATATTGCATTGTTATGTCACTACGCCATTTCATTATTGCGTTCAATTACTCCGATGCCATTGGACTGCAAGAAATGCTGTCTTGCTAAACTGTAAAGCACTTTGAGCTGCATCTTGTATGTATGAACTGTGCTATACAAGTAAAGGTCATTATTATTATTATTATTATTATTATTATTATTATTATTATTATTATTATTATTATTATTATGCTGTCCTCTAACAATTTAGACTAACAATCACCAATTTCAGTGCATGTCCTTCTCTACCCAGTATATCTATGCATGTGACAATAAACAGTCCTTGTGTAGCCTTGTATCTGCTCTTGCGTTTTTTTTTTTTTTTTTAGGAGGTGGGGATTTGATCCAGATATTTGTGTGTATGTGTGAGAGAGGGCGAGAAAGAAAGAGAGAGAGAGAAATAGAGAGAGAGACAGAGAGAAAGTGTATTTTTGGACAAAAAAGGCTAGACAAGGCACAAACTTTCAGAATGAGCCAAGGAAGCAACCTCTATTTTAAGTCTTTTGTTCCCAGAATGGCATGACCAAGTTGTAATGTATTTGTAATTAATAATGTAATGTCGTAGTGCTGTTGTAATATTGTAGTAAAGTTTTTTGCATTCCACAGAAAAGTATGGCATTACCCAAACAGATGATATTTTTAATGCAAAATGCAAAACTGATATAAGGAAAATTATCATGGCACACTTTTATTACATTTATTTAAGAAACACAATATGTATTGATAACTAGCCTGAGAACTTGTCAAAAGTACACTGAATGAGATTAACATGACATACTCCACACGCACTTTGAATATATCTGGATGATGGTGTGTTATATTGCCTCCTCCGAGCAGAAAGAAAGCAGGCATCTGCAGCCCTGTTGGTCCTCGCCCACATGGAGGAAGCCCTCGGAGCCAATCTCTTTCTCACAGGAAATGGAAACAGGGCAACAGGAAGTCACACTGTTCCAAAGATGATGTCCAAAGTCATATCTGTTAACCTGATCCCCAAAATACAGCTGGTGGACCCAGTCAACCTGACCCTAAGCCATTTAAATGTGCGACTTTTTGCTATTACTATATTAATTAGGAACCATTATTAATAGCCATTTAGTAACCGTTATTACTAAACTGCACTTAATTACTGAAATGCACTTACAGTATATTACCATTGTCATTACATTACATATTATTGACTATGTAAAATCCCTCACTAGAACAACATCTTGGTTTTTGGAACTGTCAATTTGTTATTATTATTATTATTATTATTATTATTATTATTATTATTATTATTATTATTGTTGTTGTTGTTGTTGCTTTTGTTGTATTTACAAGCTGACCTGTTTTTACTTATACCTTACGCTACCTCTTTCTTTTATCAGCACAGAGATATCTATCAGATATCTAATCTTGTGTGTGTGTGTGTGTGTGTGTGTATGTATGTGTATGTGTGTGTTTGTGCTTGTGTGTGTGTGTGTCTGTCTGTCTGTCTGTATTCATCCCCAGGAGGCGGATCCTCAGGGCCAGATGTCCTGTGTCTACTGGAATGGCAGCGCCTGGTTGGTGGACGGCTGTGATGTCACCCACACCAACTCCACCCACACCGTCTGCACATGTGTGCACTTCTCCACCTTCAGTCTCATCATGCAGACGGAGTGCCCCCTAGAGGTGAGCCAGCACCTCCTGTCCTCTGGCATGGCACACATGGGCAGGAAGGGCAGGGCAGGGCTCTATTGCTGGAAGATTGCCAGAGGCGGACAAAGCGGATTAAGAAAATAAAAGTCCTACCATGTATTTCTTATGCCTGCGCTGTCAACACAGGTGATTTCACTAATTATCTCATCTACCTAGGGATCAGCTGGTTTAGAGAATTGGCTGGAACAAATATGTGGCAGGACTTTTATTTTCTGAACCCAGGATGCCCGCCTCTGAAGATTGCAAAGTATTACGAGCAAGGTTGTGTAGCTTGGACATGGCTATTGGAAAACTGTCAGCTAAGTGAACATTTTATCAACAACACAGCAAAGTAAAAATGGAGAGAAAGTCAATACTGTGGTTGCACACAGATACGTATGTAGCCATTTTAAATGAATGTGGAGCCATTTTAAATCAGTGTGGTGTATAATGTAGGTTTTAGTTTGGAAACAGGCAGAGCAGTGCTGTAAAAAGCAATACACCCAGCCATCTTCTTTTTTTTTAAATGAGACTTTTGTCAACATAATGGGTCAAGGGTATTGCAGCCTAAGTGAGCACAATGCCTATAGGGCTCCCTCGACATGCACTGTGTGAGCAAGGGAAGACTTCTTAACACTTTGATACAATGTAAAGTAGGTGTAAGCTGTACACTGCCTACCTTACATTGTGAAAGTGTTATATCTTTAGATTTCTTCCATGGAAAGATATAATAAAAAAAGTACAAAAAATGTTAGGGGTGTACTCACTTTTGTGACATACTGTACATCAACAATGCAAACATAGCAACAATGCCACATACTGTAGGCGTGTCCACAGAAGCAGACTTCCTCCTTTAGGATCTAATGAGGGTCTCCATCACCTGAACAGGTGACCTAGCAATTGAACGAAATTATTAATAATGATAATAGTAATAACATTTCACCAATTTAGTTAGAATTTGTCAGGTTTTTGTGTATTTTGTACACATTTCTTTACGCAGGTAAGGGGCCATATACAGCTGACGAGAAGTCTCTTTAACATGGTTTACAGGAGACATTTAAAAGTGTCAGATGGCTCTTTGCTTTGCGAATATATTAAAAAAAATAGGTATCCTGATCATAAGCAAGAGTGTGTCAGCCACAGTTATTTTGTTCGTGTAAAACACATCATATACAGTACAATGTGGGCCAAAAATACAGGGGCACCAACCATTCACAACCATTTGGGGGGGGGCACCACATGCCAAACTTTAAATTTGTATGTTATTCACTTGAAATTGTTAAATGGCCATACATAACTCGTCATGAACACTAATTTCATAATAACAACAACAATAATAATGATAATACTGAACAGGGGGGGCTGTGAACTATAGTGCCCAGGGGCACCACATTGGCTAATACGACCCTGTCTGTCTGCCTCACAGAAGAAACTGACCTTGCCGTACAAGATTGCCATATCAGTTGGACTTGTGTTCCTGACCCTGACGCTGCTGACCTTTGCCCTCTGTGGTCTTGACCCCGACGTGACGAACGTGGCTCGTCTGAACCTCTGCATTAGTCTGCTGCTTGCTCACCTCCTTCTCCTGCTTGTGCAGGAGTTCATCGGCCTCATCCACCCTCACAAGGTGCAAGCATACCCTATGTTTTATCAATCGACCCTGATAAGGTGCTAACATACCTATGTCTTATCAACCCACCCTCACAAGGTGCAAACATACATATGTGTTATCAACCCACCCTCAGAAGGTGCAAACATCCCTATGTGCTATCAATTTAACCTCACAAGGTGCAAACATGTACTGTATGTGCAATTACACATGTTGTGTGTTATGTGGAGATCCATATTAATCAATTCTGTGTGTGTGTGTGTGTGTGTGTGTGTGTGTGTGTGTGTGTCTGTGTGTGTCTGTGTGTGTTTGTCTGTCTGTCTGTCTGTGTATCTGTCCGTCCGTGTGTGTGCGTGTGTGTGTGTGTGTGTGTGTGTGTGTGTCTGTGTGTGTGTGTTTAATAGTGGTTGTGTAGAGTTCTGTCTGGAATCCAGAACTTTCTCCTCTTGAGTGGGTTTCTGTGGACGAAGATGGACACCTTGCTGCTCTTTGTGTCTGTCAAGGCCCTCAAAAAAACAAAGGGGGAGGGGCCAAGTTCTGGACACTTTTGCCTGATTGGCTATGCGCCTCCATTGGTGATATTGGGTGTTGTTATTGGCCTAGTACCGAATGGATATGGTACCGAATGGTAAACTTCTATACAATACAGACATCAAATGTTTGAGAAAAGAAAAGAAATGTAATGTTATATATATATATATATATATATAAGATATATATCTTGTTTCTGGGGAACTGAAATTTTACCATTAAATATTTAGTACCACAAACAAACATTTCCCCCTATATTAATTATTATATATTATATTAATAATTATGACATGGAAATTAGCATAACAGTATGATGCAACTGTGGCCTAGTGGTTAGGGTCTTGGGATTAAAGGGCTGCAGGTTCAAGTCCCACCCTACCCATGGTTGAAATGCCCTTCAGCAAAGCATCTAACCCCACACTGCTCCAGGAACTGTAACTGAAACCCTGTAAATACCTGTGAGTTGCTCTGGATAAGAGTGGCAGCTAAGTGTAATGTAATGTAAGGAATGGGAGCACAAGAACGCATTTGAGATTAAAATCCATATTTTGCCACCGCGTCTCATCCTGTATAGGTGTGGGGTGAGAACACAAAGTGGCTTGTCCTGGATTCTGCTGGGTCCTGCATACTTCCTCCTCATGGTAAGTACAGTACACACACACATACACACACACACACACACACACACAGCACGTTATTTGCCACCTAGCACGTTATTTGTTCAAGCAGCGATACTGTGGTTACTGGCTTTGTGGATATTGGTTCCTATCTCGTTGCACTTTAGCACAGTTTATTTGTGTAAATAAATATTCTTTTTTATTAGTTTCCAATCACAATTTCAATAACAAGTCCTCTGATACTGTAGCTTTGGTGATATTACATTCTATACAATACTACTGATTGATTGATTGATTGATTGATTAATTGATTGATTAAGCAGCGATACTGTGGTTACTGACTTTGTGGTTACCGTGGTTACTGTGATTACTGACTTTGTGGATTTTGGTTCCCATCTCCTTTCATTTTACTTAATCTTGAGCTCATTGCAAAATGGCATGGGGTCAAAGACAGATAGTAACATGAATTACAGTAATTCACCAGGGTGTCAAAAAACACAACATTTCTATGGAATCCGAATCCAATTGCATGTTGTTTTCTTATAGACCTAAATGAAGTTCACTAGTTGTCCACCTCATCCGCACATGCATTTCCCCACCCCCACACACAGCCTATCATCGGCCACCAAAGGCAATCCTTCCTCCCAACCCCAACTGCACTTTATGCACTTTACGCCCACCCTACCTCCCTTTATCAGGCAGTCATCCTCAAACGATATCCTATGATATCCTTTACTCCTCCTTCCCCATGCTCAGTTTTAGACAAACAATCACTAACTACATTGCATGTCCTGGTCTACCCAGTATGTCTATGCAAGTGACAATAACACATCCTTGTATCCTTGTATCATTGTAACGAAGCCGTCTCACGTTTGCAGGTAAACCTGATTCTTCTCCTCATTGCTGTCATTAGTCTTTGCCTCACACCTTCCTCAGAAGAAACCAGAAAAATCAGGTAGGACGGACCTTAGGTACAACTCTTATTATTACATTGTTTTAACCCTCCGGTCGTGTTCGCCTCCAGCCCCCTACTTTAGTGTTCCCGGTCAAAATTGACTGGTCTGTTTTAACTGCTCTTAAATTAGCACAATTGTTTTTTTTCACCAACAATTTTTTTATTAAACATTCTTTAGTTGAGAACAATGTTTCAAAGTAGTGTCTAACAACAATTTCTAGAAGTAAACATGAAATAACATCAGTGAAAATACAATTGCGCACTGAAAATGAACTACAAAAATGAAAATGTTTTCTGTATGATGAATGAATGTACTCTGGATACCCATTCATTTCATATGGCGGTCACTTTTGACCGGGAACACCAAAGGTGTAACAAGGTTGATTAAAACACTCAAAATTGAATGAAATAGGTAATCATCACTTTTATATGTTCAGTACACAGTGTAGAGGATATCATAAGGTCTGGAGGTAATCAGATGTAAAACATAATATTTATGAGTATTATAAGTTGTAAAACGGTCAGATTTGACTCGAACACGACAGGAGGGGTAATGCAACTCTCATTATTACATTGTTTTAATACATCTCCTAATACCAATTACTAATTTTAAATGATGTGTAGATGAGATTAGTTGTTGAGATACATTTATGAGATTGGCTAGTTGTTGAGATTAGTTGTTTGTGCACTTGCTGTTTGGGCCTTACTAGACTAGACAGACAACAATGAGACAACAGACAATGTAGGTACCAGGGGGCCTTATAGACATAAAGGATTTAAAATGAGGGGGCGTGGCTGGTAGTAAACATTCAGGTTTCAAGGTTCAAGGTTCAAGGTTCAAAGTTCTTTTATTGTCAACTTCCCTATATGTGCAGGACATAAAGAGAAATGAAAACGCCATTTCTCTGCTCTCAGAACAGCTGACAGAACCGCTACTACATAATTACATAATTACAGAACAGCTATTACATAAACCTACACACTAACTTAGACAAAAAAGTACATATAGACAATGCAGTAAGTCTACAAACAGTACAACAAAGAGACAGACAGTGGGACAACAGACAATAACGTAGGTACCAGAAGAAAGCAGATGCGCTCTTACTCTATCAATGGGGCAGATGGCAAAGCTACTACTGTACACCTTGTACACATGCTCTACACTGTAAACAATAACCTATAGAATTTACCCAATAAAAGATGAGGTAATGAGGCAATTTGCGTGCAGTGCACTTCATTTGGGTAAATTTAACCCAATATTTTGGGTACAGATAAGCCAATTTCAGTAGCTATGATACACTAAAAGAAATCACATGGCCTGACTGAGTATATCAAAGAAACAATTACTCATAAAAATCCGGTAACATGAACCCCCTTCATATAAACAAAAAAAAAAAATGTGTGTGTGTGTGTGTGTACAAAAACCTCTGACACTCCACTCCCCTTTGCCCCACATCGTAGCATCCAGGCTGGGCGTATGTTCGCCCAGCTTCTGGTCATCTTCTCCCCCTGGGTCCTGGGCTACTTCTGGACTGGCAGTGGTGTTCTGGACACCATCTTCCTCATCCTGTCCTCACAGCAAGGCACCCTCCTCTTCCTCATCCACTGCGTACTTAACGCCCAGGTAAAGGCACAGACAGTGCCACTGACAATGTGTGTGTGTGTGTGTGTGTGTGTGTGTGTGTGTGTGTGTGTGTGTGTTATTATTAGTATTTAATATTTAACATGTCACTGACAATGTGTGTGTGTGTGTGTATGTGTGTGTGTGTGTCATTATTATTATTTAGAGTAGAGGTGGCCCAGTTAACGTGTGTGTGTGTGTGTGTGTGTGTGTGTGTGTGTGTTATTATTAGTATTTAATATTTAACATGTCACTGACAATGTGTGTGTGTGTGTGTGTGTGTGTGTGTGTGTGTGTGTGTGTGTGTGTGTGTGTGTGTGTGTCATTATTAATATTTAGAGTAGAGGTGGCCCAGTTAACGTGTGTGTGTGTGTGTGTGTGTGTGTGTGTGTGTCATTATTAATATTTAGAGTAGAGGTGGCCCAGTTAACGTGTGTGTGTGTGTGTGTGTGTGTGTGTCATTATTAATATTTAGAGTAGAGGTGGCCCAGTTAACGTGTGTGTGTGTGGGTGTGTGTGTGTGTGTGTGTGTGTGTGTCATTATTAATATTTAGAGTAGAGGTGGCCCAGTTAACGTGTGTGTGTGTGTGTGTGTGTGTGTGTGTGTGTGTGTGTGTGTGTGTGTGTGTGTGTGTGTGTCATTATTAATATTTAGAGTAGAGGTGGCCCAGTTAATGTGGTGTAGTAAGCAAGTAAAAGTAAATGTCCACGTAAGTTAACTGAGTTAGTAACTGAGTTACAACTTCACGAAAGTAACTTGTTACCCGGGAAAGTAACTATGGTGTTACATTTTATAACGTTGACATAGATCCAGAATTTTGATTCCCAACCCCCCTTATTGAAACTTTAATTTTAGTGGTGAGTTTAATTATGATATAATAATAATAATAATAATAATAATAATAATAATAATAACATTTACTTGTATAACACAGTTCATACATACAAGATGCAGCTCAAAGTGCTTTAGAGTTTGGCATGGTCACAACAAGACAACATTTCTTACAGTCCAATGGCATCGGAGCAGTTGAACACAGTGACATAATGGTGCAATGACCCGTTAATGCAGGCTCTTGTGTGACACAATGCAATGTCACAACAACTCATAATGGCCACTTAAATGAGCAGTTACCAGAAAACCTTCCCTCATTACAGTAATTTGTAGTATTTTAGTTGCTGGAGGACAATGTGAGCCAATACACATATTAAATGTAATATATTGTGTACATTATCATTGCTACGTTTCTAATAGTGGCACAATGAATAAGAATGAGCCTTGATAGTTTAGCCTTATAGTCTTATATTATAGCCTTGATTAGTTTTGCTATTTATTGAACCTCAACAGCCCACAACTGGTCATCAAATAAGACTTAAATGAAATTATGTTTTTTAGAATATTTATACTACCGTATTTTCCGCACTATAAAGCGCACCGCACTATACGGCGCACCTTCAATGAATGGCCTATTTTATAACTTTTTTCATGTATTAGGCGTACCGCATTATAAGGCGCATAGAATCGAAGCTACAGTAGTGGCTGGGGTTGCGTTATGCATCCACTGGATAGAGCTGCGCTAAAGGAAACTGTCAGATAAGTCAGTCAAACGTTATTCATAGAATACAAACCAACGTTCTGACAACTCCGTTTACTTCTAAAAAGAATAAACAGCTGTTTTATTATTTTTCCCGAGGTAATGTCAGTGACTGAATATTTAGAGACAGTTTATCTTTTAACAACAGCATGGTATAACAGGAAGTGCAACGCTTTTATCACGTAGTGGAGGGGAACTTTTCCTCGATTCAGTAAACACGTAAAAGAAACAGTCTGATACGTTACGGTAAATCAAACGTTAGTGCAATCACAATATAGTAACTCTCGAAATGGTGCAAAGCAATAACAATATAACAACAACTCGACGTTGTTCAAACGTTAATGCCCATATTCACGTCCAGGTTCGCGTGCTAGCACTGTTGCCTTCATTTGAATAGTGACTATCACTGAAAACGCCAAAAAACCATAGACAGTAAAAGAAGAAAAAACAGAGCAAGAAACGTATAGAAGAGGCGAGGCAAAAGACACTTGAGAAGAAAAGAAAACTTTTGCAAACCATACAGGACTATGAAGCAGAAGACAAGCGGCTAAGAGCTGCAAAGAGACGACGTGTAAGCTAACGATTGAGTTTGTAGCTTTTCAGCTATTTGTTACACAGTTGTAGATCGATGCAAAGTACTAAAATATAGACCGAACCTCCGAATTAGATAAGAACAATATTCCATTTGTTCACTTGCTTTAATGGACGGTAGCAGTGAAATGACAATACACAAACATGTCAGGAGCATCTTCAACGAATGCTGTCAGACTTTACATAAACAAGTCACACTTCCTGTCTACCTGTGTTACAGTATAAAGAGTTGTAGTGCAACATCCTCTACGAATTCTGGGATGTAATTGTTTCACGAACGCGCAGTGGATTGAAAACTTCAGGATGTCCGAAGAAACTCTGTTTAGTCTTCTTTACTTGGCGCAGTTCATCTTGTTGCTTCCTCCACTTCCGCACCATTGATTCGTTAATGTTGAATTCTGTTGCTGCTGCCCTGTTCCCATGTTCTACTGCGTGACTGATAGTTTAAACTTGCGCGTCGTAAGCGTGTCTCTTCAAAGGTGCCAATTTGGGGTCTTTACCATAGATCCATATATATGGCGCACCGGATTATACGGCGCACTGTCGGTTTTTGAGAAAATTGAAAGCTTTTAGGTGCGCCTTATAGTGCGGAAAATACGGTACCATTCAAAAGTTTGGGGTCACTTAGAAATTTCCTTATTTTTTTAAAGAAAATCTCAGTTTTTTTCAGTGAAGATAACTTTAAACTAATCACAAATACACACTCTATACATTGCTAATGTGGTAAATGACAATTTTACCTGCAAATGCATGGTTTTTGGTGCAATATTTACAAAGGTTGTACATTGTACACATGGTGATAAATAAAAGTGACTTTTCGTGTGTGTGTGTGTGTGTATATGTGTGTATATGTGTTTGTCTGTGTGTGTGTATATGTGTATGTGTGTGTGTGTGTGTATGTGTGTATGTGTGTGTGTACAGGTGATCTCTCAGTGGAAGATATGGTGTCAGCGTTTGGTCACCTCCTCACCGAAACCTGTAACCAACATGTGAAAAAAATGCCTGTGTATTGCCGTTTTACGTACTGTATGGGAATATTTTGTTACATCACATATCATAGACATATACAAAGTTACATTTATATATTATAATCTAAAATGTGTTTTAAAACGATGTGAATGTACAATATTGTGTTCTGCTGAACACTATAGAGTTCATAGCTTGAAGAATATATATGAGGCTGAGGAAACAAAGCTGACTAACTCTTGCATGTAGATAGTGCTGTGCTCTTTATCCAGAAGTGTTTTTAGGTTTCTTAGTTTTGGGGGTGGGTCTTTGGGACAGGGTCACTATATCCAGAAGTCAAAAAAAGAGAAAAAAAAAACGTTTTTCTCAAACCAAGGCACTCCTTAAGTGTAGGTGCAGTTTCTTCAATTCTTGTATTATGACCAGTTCTTAGAGCTTAAGTCCATGACGTGAGACTCGTTGTAAAATTCAAACCTTTTACTGGAGGAAAACTTTCACACTACAGAAATAAAAACGGTAAAATCAAACTAAAATGGCCTTCATTGTTTTTACATCACATTCTTGCCTCGCCTTGGTCTCGGTCAAAGACTGCTGCGCTCTGACCTTTTCCGTCACTCCAACAGCCTTTATACATCGAGTGGCGTCCGGGGCGAATCTAGACCATTTTTAGGGGTGCCAAGGCACCCCCGTGAAACTGCTCGGCACCCCCTGGCTCAGTGCAAAATGAATAATATATTATATATAATAATAGTGTTGTGTGATAAGCACTGGGGGCCGGGCACCCCTAAAGACCAGATGCTAAAATCGCCCCTGAGTGGCGTCATACATCTTTTTCTAAAATCAAGAAATATTACACTCCAGAAAGTAACACTACTAAATAAGCAGGAGTAAATACTTAGAAATATAAACTAAACATTACCACTGAACAATATTAAATAATATTCAATTTGTCCATTATGGCTCTAACATTAAGTTAAAATGTCTTTATTTTGTTAAGGACTATAGTCCATATAGCACAGGTCCTTAACACAATAAAGGCATTTTAACTTAAGGAGTGCCTTGGTTTGAGAAAAACTTTTTTTCTTTTTTCTTTTTTTTAACTCTTGCATGTGTCAGAAATAAACACTTGTGTGCCATTGTGTATGGCATTATTTAAAGTATGTGTGTTTGTTATTTTGTTTGTATATGTTTCGAAATTTAATTAAACATTTGTGTCCCCTATTCTTCTTGTATTTTATTTCTACACTGTAACATCAATATTACCGATATGGCTGATCAGTGCCATATGCCTGATGGTGTCATGTGAACTAATCAGGTGCCACTCCTTATGCTGGCACAACGGAGAGTAAAAGAAAAAAAGAAAAGAAAACCTCACCATCACCGATTTTCAGTGGAGTATAAAGTAAAGTAAAATTACCCATGAACTCAGTGGTGGTTCTATAGTGTTTTACGCCCCTGGGCAAGACCACCTCTCAGCCCCCCTCGAAGCAGAGAGACGCGCTGCTTCTGTGCATGGCACCTTCTCAGCAAGAAGCGCGCCTGCAGTTCAGCAGTTCACCAGGGGGGCGCCAATGTGCCGATTGCAGCGATATGACACACGGAGCTTTTTATTTTATTTATTTATTTTTTCCCCAAGCGCTCGTAGCGGACCCACGCAGCTGCCCGGTTCGTCCGTGCCTAAAACTGTGTGTGTGTGTGTGTGTGTGTGTGTGTGTGTGTGTGTGTGTGTGTCTGTGTGAATGAGTGTGTGTGTGTGTGTGTGTGAGTGTGTGTGTGTGTGTGTGTGTGTGTGTGTGTGTGTGTGTGGTTGTATAACAAAAATATGTATGTAAAATAGTTTTTCCATTTCCTGACATTTTATGTTCATGGAAAGTGTGACATCAGCACCCTGAACAGTTAGATTATAGTGTGATACAGCAGCTATGTAAATTAGCAGCATGGTGTGGAACTGAAATACACTGTAAGGTATTGTACTCTGTATGAGTGAAACTTCTGGGTTATCAAACATTTGATTATGGCTAAAGCATGAGAGGGAGAGGAAGAGAGAGAGAGAGAACTAGAGAGTGCTATTTAAAAGTGTGTGTGTGTGTGTGTGTGTGTGTGTGTGTGTGTGTGTGTGTGTGTGTAAGAGAGAGAGAGAGAGAGAGAGAGACAGAGAGAGAGAGAGAGAGAAACAGAGAATGACGGGAAAGAAGAAATAAAGCACATTTGCTCTCACCCCCTCTATTGCATTCTCCTTATTCTTCTTACAGAATAAACAAGTTCAGAACAACATTTCACAATTAGGCCAGAATTGTTTGTGTGATTGAAAAGTGTTTTGGGTGGCTCTTACAAAGGCAAAGAGTGGCTATTTGGGCTATTAAGTGTGTGTTTGTGTGTGAATGTGTGTGTTTGTGTGTGTGTGTCTGTTTGTGTGTGTAGGTCTCTGTGTGTGTGTGTGTGTGTGTGTGTGTGTGTGTGTGTGTGTGTGCAGGTGTGTGTGTGTGTGAGAGAACTTCCTTGTTCCTTGTTGCCATATTCGTATGTGTGTTTCACTGGAAAACAGATTTGCATTTGAACATCTGAACAAGGCCACACCTCATCTGAGCACAGTCACTAAAACTAAACACCTCCCATGACCCCCCCCCCCCCCCCTCCCCCTTCCACACGAATCTACATCCTTTCCAGCTACCTGCCACCTGACATCAGTCCAGAGCTGGAAGAGCCTGGACGACGCTGCTGGAAGAGCCTGGACGACGCCGCTTCTCTGCAGCTGGCTTGATGGACGTGAGCCTCATGGAGGTAACGGGGAAAACGAATGTCGCTAAATTCACATGTAAGTAGATGTTACTGTTTGTACTGTTGTACAAATTTTGCAAGGTGAACATTTGGCATGTTTCTTAGACAGATGGGGGGGTGCTCAGGGGGAAAAGCCCAACACACCCTAACATATCCTACCCCATGCTACAGGTAAACTGCAGATAGATAGATAGATAGATAGATAGATAGATAGATAGATAGATAGATAGATAGATAGATAGACTGATAGATAGATAGGTAGGTAGATAGATAGATAGATAGATAGATAGATAGATAGATAGATAGATAGATAGACTGATTGATTGATAGATAGATAGACTGATTGATTGATTGATTGATTGATTGATTGATTGATTGATTTACTTTATTGATCCCAAGTTGCAAAACTGATCCCGAGCTCTCTCTCTCCCTTTCTCTTTTCTACTCTTTCTGTCTCTCTCAAACTCTCACCTAAGTTATACATCTAACTAAAAAAAGATCTCAGGAAAAAAAAGCAAATAGAAAATAAACAAACAAACAAAAACCACAAAAAGAAAATAAGGGATGTGTCGCTGATATATGTTTACAGTTCATCGAGTGTTTTTGTTAACATCCCATCTCACCTAATGTTATGTACAGTATCTGACGAAAAACAGATTTGCATGTGAATATTAAAAAGGGGAAAAAAAAAACTTTGCATGTTCCCATCACAACTTGTTGCAAACACAAGGCTTGTGTGTGTGTCTCTCTCTTTCTCTGCCTCCCTCTCCTCTCTCTCTCTCTCTCTCTCTCTCTCTCTCTCTGTTCCTCAGTCCTGCTTTATGTGTCTCTCAATACTGTACTACCTATTTTATATATCTGATAAAAAATGATTTTTGCACATGAAGCTAAAAAAAACAGCAAATAAAGGATGTGGCACTTACATATACGTATATTCACAATTTAATGAATGTTTTTGTTCTGTCCCATCTCATCTCATCTGTGTATCTGGTGACACAGTAAAACGATCTGAAGAGATCTGAAGAAAAAATCCAGTTCCAGTCACTGCTTGTTTCTTGGAAGCAGAGTATGTTTGTGAGAACTTTCTCTGTCTCTCGCTCTCTCTCTCTCTCCATCTCTCTCTCTCTGTCATAGATAGATATACTAAGATAGATAGATATACTATACTAACTCTCTCTTCCGCTCTCTTTTTCACTCTCTGTCTCTCTCAACTTGTCACCTAATTTAAATATTTATTTATATGATTGAAAAAGCAAAAAGATTTTTACACAGATCTGAGAACAACAAGAAACAAGGGATGCGTCACTGATCAATGTTACAGTTCATCGAGTGTTTTTGTTAACGTCCCATCTCGCCTAATTTGTGTATCTGACGAAAACCAAATTTGCATATGAATATTAAAAAAAAAAACTGAATGTTCCTGTCACAACTTGTTGCAAACCAACAAGGCCTCTTCTTCTGTCTCGCTCTGTGTGTGTGTTTCTCCCCCTCTGTCTCTCCCTCTCTGTCTGCCCCGCCCCTCTCTCTCTCTATGCCTCTCCCTCCCTCTCTCTCTCCCTCTCTCTTTCTCTTTCTCTCTCTCTCTCTCTCTCTCTCTCTATGCCTCTCTCTGTCTCTCTCTCCCTCTCGCTCCCTCTCTCTTTCTCTCTATCTCTCTCTCTCCCCCTCTCTCTCTCTCCCTTTCCCTCTCTCTCTCTCCCTCTCTCTCTATGTCTCTCTCCCTCTCTCTCCCTCTCTCTGTCTCTGCCCCTCTGTCTCTCCCTCTCTGTCTGTCTCCCCCCCCTCTCTCTCTATCTCTCTCTCTCTCTCTTTCTCTCCCTCTCTCCCTCTCTCTCTATGCCTCTCTCTCTGTCTCTCTCTCCTTCTCTCCCTCTCCCTCTCTCTCTCTCTCCCTTTCCCTCTCTCTCTCTCCCTCTCTCTCTATGTCTCTCTCCCTCTCTCTCCCTCTCTCTGTCTCTCCCCCTCTGTTTCTCTTTCTCTTTCTCTCTCTCTCTCTCTATGCCTCTCTCTGTCTCTCTCTCCCTCTCGCTCCCTCTCTCTTTCTCTCTATCTCTCTCTCTCCCTTTCCCTCTCTCTCTCTCCCTCTCTCTCTATGTCTCTCTCCCTCTCTCTCCCTCTCTCTGTCTCTCCCCCTCTGTTTCTCCCCCTCTGTCTCTCCCTCTCTGTCTGTCTCCCCCCCCCCCCTCTCTCTCTATCTCTCTCTCTCTCTCTCTTTCTCTCCCTCTTTCTCTCTCTCTCTATCTCTCTCCCTCTCTCTCTATGCCTCTCTCTCTGTCTCTCTCTCCTTCTCCCCCTCTCTCTTTCTCTCTATCTCTCTCTCTCCCTTTCCCTCTCTCTCTCTCCCTCTCTCTCTATGTCTCTCTCCCTCTCTCTCCCTCTCTCTGTCTCTCCCCCTCTGTCTCTCCCTCTCTGTCTGTCTCCCCCCCTCTCTCTCTCTATCTCAATTCAATTCAATTCAATTCAATAGAGCTTTATTGGCATGACAAAAACACATATTGCATTGCCAAAGCACATGTACAGAACAGTAATCCTAGAACAGTAATCCTGTGTGTGTGTGGTGTGTGTGTGTGTGTGGTGTGTGTGTGTGTGTGTGTGTGTGTGCGCGTGTGAGGAGTGTGTGTGCGTGCATGTGAGGAGTGTGTGTAAGGTGTGCATGCGTGTGCATGTATGTGCGTGTGTGGATGGGATGCATGTGTGTGCAGGAGTGTGTGTGTGAAAATATACAGTATATGTCTTCACTCATGAGGTGACTCTCTCTCTATGGCAGGCATCTACGTAACTGCCAGCAACTTTTGAACTGTCTTGTTCCTCACCGAGTAGTACTCTCATCAATGTTTTGTGTTCTACGTTTGGAAAGTCAGGGTGTATATTTGTAAATTTGGGAAAGAATTGGCGACGCATTTCTTTCCATCGGCTGCATTCACTTAAAAAGTGGAGTTCTGTTTCTACGGTGTTACATATTGCGCACAGCCTTTCTTCTCTCGGTAGCCAGGTCTGTCTATGTCTGCCCTTTTCAATAGCCAGACTATGATTACTTAGTCTATATCTAGTCAAGGTTTTTCTATGTTTAGTATTTGTAACTGTAGAGAGGTAGTCTGCTACAGTGTACTCTCTGTTTAGGGACAGATAGCATTGGAGTTTATTTTGATTTTTTGTGGTTTCAGTCCAATATGATAAATATTTTTGTTTTTCTGTGCTTATAATTTGGTTGGGCCGGATTGTTTGAGCTATGGTATCAAGATCTTGAGGCTGGCTTGAGGCTTCTGTAAGTCTCAAGATCATCTGAATGAGGGGGCTTGCTTTAGTACTTATCTCTTGGCTTTTAAGGGCTTGGAAACAGAAGGATTTGGGGTCACTCGCTTTTAAATGTATAAAGAATTTGATGGCTCGTTTTTCAATGTTAATTAAGAGAGGGTATTGTCCTAATTCTGCCCTGCATGCATTATTTGGTGTGTTCCTCTGTACTTTGAGGATGTTCTTACAGAACTCTGCATGCAGGATTTCCACTGGGTGTTTGTCCCATTTTTCAAAACCTCTGTGCATAAGAGGACCCCACACTTCACTGCCATATAATGCTATAGGTTCAATGACTGATTGGAATATTTTGAGCCAGATTCGAATAGGTATGTCAATTTGGATTGATTTTTTGATGGCATAGAAAGCCCTTCTTGCTTTCTCTTTTAAGTCATTCACGGCCAGGTTGAAATTGCCAGTTGAGCTGATTTTTAGTCCGAGGTATGTATAATTTTTTACATGTTCGATAGTATTTGTGCCTATTGTAAATTTCCTTTCATGACCTCTAGATTTTTTCTGGAATGTTAGTACTTTAGTTTTTTGAGGGTTAATAGTCAGGGCCCAGGTCTGACAGAAATTATGTAGGACATTTAGATGTTGCTGTAAACCGAATTCTGTTGTAGACAGCAAAACTAAGTCGTCTGCGAAAAGGAGGAATTTGATTTCTGAGTCATTTAATGAGAGTCCAGGTGTTGCTGACTGCTCTAGTGTTTTAGCCAATTCATTAATATAAATATTGAAGAGGGTGGGTGATAGTGGGCAGCCCTGTCTCACACCCCTTTCTTGAGTAAAGTATTCTGTTTGTTTGTTTTCAATTTTAATTGCACATTTGTTGTTAGTGTACATTGATTTTATTATACTGTATGCTTTTCCCCCTACACCAGTTTCGATAAGTTTGCAGAATAGGCCATTGTGCCAAATTGAATCAAAGGCCTTCTGGAAATCTACAAAACAGGCAAATATTTTTGTTTTACTTTCATTAACATATTTATTAATTAGGGTATGTAAGGTAAAAATGTGGTCTGAAGTTCTACAGTTTGGTAAAAATCCTATTTGGCTTCTACTCAACGCATTATGGTCGATAAGGAAGTTTAAGATTCTACCATTTAAAATGCTACAAAATAACTTCCCCAGGTTACTGCTTACACATATGCCTCTGTAGTTATTGGGGTCCAAATTGTCTCCACTCTTAAAAAGGGGTGTAATGAGTCCTTTATTCCAGATGTCAGGGAAGTATCCAACACTCAGAACAAAGTTGAATAGTTTTAAAATAGCCAAACAAAGGATAGGGCTTGTGTTTTTAAGCATTTCATTAAGGATGCCATCAGGTCCACTTGCCTTTTTTGGCTGTAGGCCCTTGAGTTTTTCTGTCAATTCATTTTCTGTAATTGGGTAGTCAAGTGGGTTTTGGTATTTATTGATGGTGTTCTCCATATCAATCATTTTACTATAAATGTTGGTTTGTTCTGGGGTCATGACATTTTCTCCATAAAGGTTTTTGAAGTGGTTTCTCCATATCTCTCCGTCTTGTATGGCAAGTTCCCCATGTGGTTTTTTTTTTGTTAATGTATTCCAATTATTCCAGAAACTGTTAGAGTTTAGAGATTCTTCAATAGATTCTAATTGTATTTTGGTGAACTGTTCCCTCTTTCTTCTGAGTGTGCTTTTGTACTTTTTCAATTCTTCATAGTAATTATGGCGTATAATAGGATTGTTTGGATTTCTGTGTTTTTGGTTTGACAAAAGCCTAACTTTATTTCTCATGGTTTTGCAGTCCTGGTCGAACCATTTTTCATTGTCATGTTTATTCTTATGAGTTTTTGTATTTGTTTTTAGTTTAGAAATGGTGGCCAGGTGGTAAAATATTTTGTTTAGGCTTTCAACTGCTTGGTTTACACCCTCTTTATTATGGGTGTACGAGGTTGATAGAAATGTTTCAATTAGGGAATGTACTTTGGGTTGACACAGTACTTTTAAGTACTCTTCAGTGCTGTTATGGGCCCATCTGTAGGTTTTTGTAGTATTATACAGCTTATTGGGCCTTGTGTGTTGGTTGGTCGTTTCTGTCTTTTTGAGGTACAGAGTAACTTGGCTGTGATCTGACAGGGGTGTTAGTGGCTTGACCGTGAATGCTTGGAAAGAGAAAGGATCAAGGTCTGTAATCATGTAATCAACTGTTGAGCAGCCAAGAGATGAGCTATAGGTATATCTACCCAGCGAGTCCCCTCGCACCCTACCATTGACTAGATATAGACCAAGGCTTCTGCAGAGCTCTATGAGTAATTTCCCATTTTTATTGGATGATTTATCGAAATTGTTGCGGGCAAAATTAATTATGTTTTGCGGGTAGCTGAGGCCAAATATGTGATTGTTTCCTTCGTCCGAGTTATAATCAGCTAGGGCTCCAGTTCTGGCATTTAAATCTCCGCAGATCAACACTTTTCCCTGGGTCTGAAAGTGGTTGATCTGGCCATGGAGAGTGTCAAATATTTCCTCATTATAATAAGGAGATTCAGAGGGAGGGATGTATAATGCACAGAGAAATATGTCATCTGCTGTCTGTGTTATTTTCTTGTCAATTTTTAACCAGATATGGGATTCTTCTTTCTTTATTGTGGAAATGTACTTTGCTATTTCTAGTTTCAGCCAAATAATTATGCCTCCTGAATCTCTTCCGCGTGTGATTTTAGTGTGTTTTTTTGAAGAAATGGCTATTTCACGGTAACCTGGGGGGCAGAGAGTCACCTCATCAGTCCTGCGCCATGTTTCTTGTAGGATTATTATGTCCATATTTTCAATATTTTTCTTAAATTCTAAGGTTTTAGTTTTACAACCAAAACTAGATGAACAAATGCCTTGAATATTCCATAAAGTAACCGTTAAGGATTTCATCAGTAAATGTGTCAGCAAAGATTTAACAAATCTTAACAAGCTTCTTGAGCCTCCAGAATGAACCTATCTTTTTTTTTTTTTTTTTTTTTTATATATATATATATATATATATATATATATATAGAACATTTTAACATATATGTGAAGTTGCTGTAAGATGATAATGTTAATATTATTATAATCATGACTGGTGCATCAGCCGTGCACGTATACTATCCAGCAGGTCTCTGATCTCTCCTAGCTCATTGTTGCTGGGGTTGTTTGTGTCTCTCAGCACTGCTGCATAACTAGGCTGCTCCTGTGGTTCTGATCTGCCATGGGGTACCTGTTGGTTGTGATGTCTTCCTGTCTGGGAGTTGTTCTCTGATACAGGCCTCCTCAGGC
>CM059281.1:26039841-26062341 GCA_030347295.1 Setipinna tenuifilis | reverse complement strand
CAATGCCAAAATGGCAGCACACCCATCATCAGTGAGGAGAACACTATTATTTGCAGAGGTAAGACTGCAATATGGGGTTCATTTGGTTAGGTACGCACAGGTGATGAGTACAATATGGCAGATGTGTTAATTCCCGCTTCAGAAAGTAAAATCTTCGAAGCACAGGTTAATGTTAAAGTCACCTGTACACTCCTCATATGAGAGCTACAGGTACGATATGTGTACAATATATACAGATGTGAGGTACAACTGTCTGCTGTTTAGTTTTCATCCTTTCATAAATTTGATTTCATTTCATTTTCAGATCTGCACAATCAAGTCCATGAGGTACACACATTATTTTTCTTCTATAACATGCCCTACACTGAGTAATACATTATGCCACATTGGGTTCAAGAAAAAGAGGCTGGAATGACAGCAGCACTTGTGAAGAGAGGGGAGAAGTACTGTAACGCAAATTAATATGTATTTTGGCCTTGGACTAACAGAATACCAACATTCAAACACGGGCCAGTGGAGAGACACTGCAACACATAACACGGGTTTATTCACAACAGCCAGTTATCAAGTCATCTGACTGGGATTGTCATTTCAGGTAAATTAGTTCAAGATCAAACAAACTTGTGTGTTGTTGTTCTTCACAGGAAGGAAAGTTTGACTTCATCACCAGTGTGATCAAAAATTTGACGGATAACACTGTTTTACAACCTGTTGTGAGTATGTCTTCTGTTGGCTCCTTGTTGTCAAAGCTCATCATTAAATCGTCCAAAATATCAACAAAAATATTGTATTTATTGCTGTTGCTCAAACCAAGATTGTATACACCTGGGGCATCTTTTATGAAAAAATGCATATAACGTTTTCTAAATTCTATCATACAAATAAACTTTCCAAAGCTACATTTACATGGACAGTTTTTTTTTCTGATTGGAATAAATCCAATCCAATCATCTGATTTGAATGTTTACATGTTACAACAATGATACAACACATTCTTATAGCCATTGTTGTCCGCCAGAAATTATCGGAATAAGTATATGTGATAGCTGTAACCGACTACAGCACCCCTCCAATCTGATTAAAACTTCGTGGGTGTAGTTGAGCTGTGGCTAGGTCAGTGGCTGTGGCGGCTTCCTCTGAGCGTCCTCTCTCTCTGGCAGCCTTCTCTGTGCGCTCTCGCAGCTTTGCATGTGTACATTCCGGTTCGAGTAAGTATGAATGCCCATTCAATATAAAGGGCTCTTCCTCTTCCTGAAATTCGCTGTAATACTCTCCGTGTCCAATACTGTCCAACTACAGTGAACAGTTCCGGTAAGTGTGCTGCTTTTGCATCCGGTTCATCAATTAACCTGTAAGGACTTTCATCATGGTGGTGACTAGAAAGTACAACAAGGTATTACCTATAAAAAACAGTCTTTATAACACAGGACTTGTACACTTACAAAATTCTCAAGACCTCGTTTTGCATGCCAGGGCCCTTGTTATGCCACCAAATAAGAGTGGAGTTACTTCAAGCTTTTTTAATGGTTTAAAAATATCATTATCTTCAAGATTCCTCCATGCCCTTATTACTATCCTAGTTAGCCTTTTAGATGATAAAAAAAATGGAATGGAAGTTCAGAACACAACAGGCTAGCTGAATTTTGCTCCTTACCAAACATACCAGTACCTACAGATGCTACAGTCAGTCCATGCTGTAATGTATTACTGTTACATTTATTTTGTAATTAAATTACATAACAGAATTACATGTATTGCGTTACTCCCCAACACTGTTAATAGTCCAAGCTATCTGTGCAGTGACGCCGTCTTATTTGCCCAAGGTACCTCTAAATGCTACAGTCAGACAATGCCTGTGCAATCCCTTATTTGTCCAAGCTGTGTATTATGATGACTATCCTTGGCCTGCAGGTTGTGGTGTCCTTGCTGGAGGCATTAGAAGCCGAGTTGCCTGTAGTGTCGCTGGATGCCAGTCAGGAGAAGTTGGCAGCCGTGGGTGATGCCATGCTGGAGTCCACAGAGAAGCTGGTGGGGACCCTGGTGGAGCCTACCTCTACTCAGAGCGACAAATCACTGAAAACCAAAACCACAGGTGCCCAGACTCTCTCTCTCTCTCTCTCTCTCTCTCTCTGTCTCTCTCTCTCTATCTATCTCTCTCTCTCTCTATGTGAACAGTTCTCAAATGAATTCTCAGTATTAACAGCAACCTCTAAAATGTATCTACATGTTTTATTTTTTGTGTTTGCATGTGTTTTTTCTGTCTTGTTTCAGAAGTAAAAACGTTTGCCATTGGAAACTACACCACTGTAAAAACAAGCTCGAAAATTGGAAATCCAAATGTTTTAATGGATATAGACCTCATTGGCATTGCAAAGAACAACCGTGGTATGTTTAACTTTCCATCTTTAATTTTTTTACATTTCATTACACTTAGCAGAGGCTTTTATCCAAAGCGACTTACAAAAAGGAGGACATAAGCTAATAGAGGTATAGAGGAACACAGAGTAAGCAGACTACCTTTATACATACAAGAAGATGCATGTGCCTAAGTAAGTTTCCCAGAGCAGGGACACTACAGACACACATAGTTCCTACACAGGGAGAGAATTATACAAGCATGAGGCACCTAGGAAGAGATTTAACGAACGATTTAGCAAACAGATGATTTAGCAACCTCATGATTTTGCAAACAGATGATTTAGCGAACAGTGTTGTGACGAAGTGCCATTACTATAGTTGAGGATGTGCTCTGATTGCCATTCCATCAAGCCTGGCTCTTTGGCATTGTAGCTTGATTTCATGTTTTCACGTGGTCAAAGTGCATGTTTTACATCTAACGAACTGCATGTTTTTTTTGTATCAGGAGCGGCTGCTGCTGCCCTGACAACCTTCACCAAGATGGGTTCAATTCTGAAGGCTGACTTCTTCCACACCATCAATGACACAGAGAAGACCATGATGTCACTGGTTTTATCAGCCTCCCTCCCCAAAACCCCCAACAAAGCTCTGCCTGTGCCAGTTAACTTCACTATCAAACACGTCAAGGTTGGTGTGTGTGTGTGTGTGTGTGTGTGTGTGTGTGTGTGTGTGAGAGAGAGAGAGAGAAGAGAGAGATTGAGAGAGACAGAGACAGAGAGAGACAGTGAGACAGAGAGATGGTGAGCGATAGAGAGACAGAGAGAGAGAAAGACACAGAGTGAGAGACAGAGAGACAGAGACAGACAGAGATAGAGAGAGACAGACAGACAGAGAGAATGAGACAGAGAGAGATCCATGGCTGTTGTCTCCCTCCAGCACGGGTCTACTGGCCAGTATGATGACTTAACAAAGCTTATCAGCTTCACTTACAAAATGGGTAGTCACCGTCAACTGCAATTACATTACATTTTACTTGTGGTGAAATCATAACTGAAGCACTCCTCATTCTCCTTCATCCCCAGGAGGCGGATCCTCAGGGCCAGATGTCCTGTGTCTACTGGAATGGCAGCGCCTGGTTGGTGGACGGCTGTGATGTCACCCACACCAACTCCACCCACACCGTCTGCACATGTGTGCACTTCTCCACCTTCAGTCTCATCATGCAGACGGAGCGCCCCCCAGAGGTGAGCCAGCACCTCCTGTCCTCTGGCATGGCACACATGGGCAGGAATGCTGGCAGGGCAGGGCTCTAATGCTGGAAGATTGCCACAGGCGGACAAAGCGGATTAAGAAAGTAAAAGTCCTACCATGTATTTCTTATGCCTGTGCTGTCAACACAGGTGATTTCACAAATTATCTCATCTACCTAGGGATCAGCTGGTTTAGTGAATTGGCTGGAACAAATATGTGGCAGGACTTTTACTTTCTGAACCCGGGATTCCCGCCTCTGAAGATTGCAAAGTATTACGAGCAAGGTTGTGTAGCTTGGACATGGCTTTTGGAAAACTGTCAGCTAAGTGAACATTTTATCAACAACACAGCAAAGTAAAAATGGAGAGAAAGTCAATACTGTGGTTGCACACAGATACGTATGTAGCCATTTTAAATGAATGTGGAGCCATTTTAAATCAGTGTGGTGTATAATGTAGGTTTTAGTTTGGAAACAGGCAGAGCAGTTCTGTAAAAAGCAATACACCCAGCCATCTTCTTTTTTAAAGAAATAGACTTTTGTCAACATAATGGGTCAAGGGTATTGAAGAAACACTTGATGGTACATACTGACATAAACTCAAAGCAACATGATGATCTGACTGGATTAAGCCAAGTTCGTTAATAAGGTTTTGTCGGTCAGTCCAACTACATTTGTAGTGTTATTTCTTTTCTTAACAATTTCATATGACTGTTCTGAATTTGTAAAAAAAAAAAAAAAATACAGTTTGAGGATTTCTAGTGATGTCCGTTTATTATGGCCACTTGTACCCGTAGCAAGACCAGATGATGACGCTGATGAACAGGATCCTGGTGTCTGTTGGCTTGGGCTCCCTGACCCTGGCGTTGCTGACCTTTGCCCTCTGCCATAAGAACACTACCGTGGCAACTCCAGCTCGAGTGAACCTCTGTGTCAGTCTGCTGCTGGCTCATCTCCTCTTCCTGCTCGTGCAAGAGTTCATCCACCTCATCCGCCCTCACAAGGTGCCTAAAACTATGTTTCTATAACATTGTAATTATTAAGCTCTGAGAGGTGGTCTCGCCCGGGGAGTAAAACACTGTAGAACCGCCACTGACTCTAATATTAACACTTTACATCATCCTAAGGCTGAAAGTGATATGACTAAGCACATTTATTTACGTTGGTTATGTGTGCAGGTGATTTGTTCAGTGCTGTCAGGAGTCCTCCATGTTCTGTTCCTGAGCTCTTTCGCTTGGATGTTCCTGGAGACCATCTGGCTCCTGCGTTCAGTGCTGAGACTCAAAGAGTTCAGATCTGCACAGAATGTCGGACCTCACTGGGGATACCAGTGTCTGATTGGTTACGGAGCTCCCTTCACTGTTGTTGCCATATCAGCAGGGCTGGTGCCAGAGGGCTATGGGAGTGAGAGGTGAGGGAGATTTGTTATTATTATTATTATTATTATTATTATTGTTATTTTTATTATTATTATTATTTTTATTTTTATTGTTGTAGTTGTTGGTGGTGTTATGAGTGTTGTTGTTGTTCTTGATTGTTCCTTCTGTTTGTCATTGTCTGGGGGCAATGGGAGCGAGGGGTGAGGAAGATGTGTTATTGCTATTAGTATTATTATTATTTATTATTATTATTATTATTTATTATTATTTATTATTATTATTATTATTGTTGTTGTTATTATTATTATTATTATTGTAGTTGTTGTTGGTGTTATAAATGTTGTTGTTGTTCTTGATTGTTCCTTCTGTTTGTCATTGTCTGCAAACTATGAGGACTATGGGAGTGAGGGGTGAGGAAGATGTGTGTGGATAGTAATGTAAAACACCTTTAGTCAGACAGTTTTTATCACATTCTAGCATCAACATTAGTTTTGATGAAATGTTTTGAAAATCTTGTAGTGACCAGACTGACGAGGAATGTGCACAGCAAACTAGGCTCTGACGATGCCCTCATTACTGTAGTGCATCTCATTTTAAGGCATGTTAAGGATCACTCATCCTCCACCCAACACTTTTTTATTTTTTATTTTACCTCCTTTTGACAACTAGACTCTTTTTTATCAATTCAACACTTCAGATAGATCAATGTCTTTAAAGGAACACCTTTTTTGGTGAAATAGACTCATTTTTCAATTCCCTTTATTACCTAGACTCATTTTTCAATTCCCTTTATTTATTAAACAGCTGAGTTTTACCATTTGTGAATGCATTCAGCCAATCTCCTGGTCTGGCAATAGCACTTATGCTATAAGCTTAACATAAACCACAGAATCAGATCATGGCAGTTAGCATGACAAAGTGCTTCCCATTTTTCATTGTGATTACACAACACACCACAGCACACAATGAAAGTGCAACCTGCATTATACTCCACATTTTGTGAGTGGTGTAACTTAAATGCATCTGTCATAAATGATACTGTAATACTTATGATGTACTTCTTCAGCTGCTGGTTGAAGTATGACAAAGGATTCATGTGGAGTTTTCTCGGTCCTGTGTGCTGCATTCTTGGGGTAAGTTTGGAACTTTTTTTCTGTAGAAAAGAAGTGTTGATGCTGCCTAGGTAAAGGGCAAAATGTACAATAACATGCTGGTGGCATATAGTACCATCAGGACAGTATGGAGCCCCAGAACAGACATCTGAAAAAAACAAAAGGTGCACGCAAATAAGATTCTGGTGTGTATAAGAACGTTGCTTGTGCTCATGTGAAAACGACAGTAGCCAGCAGCTCTACTTTATGGAATGAAGCCATGCGGCAATGTTCCAGGCTCTAAAGCTGCAATACCTCACATGTCCACTGGGGGCTGGCTGCAGAAGCGAGCAACTTGCCATAGACTGCCATGTTAAAAAGTTCAGATTTCTCAACTAATATACATGCCTGGTTTTTCTGTAGTCCTTGAATCAATGACAGCACTGAGGGAGAATCTATTAGTTTAATCCCCAGATAGTTCAGATTGACATTCACAGAACAAATTGGCCAAGACGGCGTTTACCAGAAACCATCAATTTTGGCCTCTTTGGGGCTGTGAGAAAGTCCATGGGTGACGTCACTGAGTGTTTGTCCAGATCTCTTTATAGTCTCTCCATGGATGACAGGGTTAAATGTTAACTTCAGCCATGGAGGCATTAGCACTTCAAAGTAATCAATACGTACACTATTGCTAGGTTTAGTTTTTTAAGCAATGTTAATGCAGGCTAATACTTCATTGTGAGCAAAGAGAATTTAAGTGAGTTCCCCAAAAACATTTTTTTTGTTTTGTTTCACATGACCCTTTAGTCATTGTAGGGCAAAGAGTGGATTTTTTTGTAGTATTAATTGTGGAACAAAATTGGTCTGGGTCAGCGTTTTATGTGTGTTTATAAAGCAAACCTTGTTAAAGTCACCTTGCATGTATTCCACTTGTGACCCAAAACAGATAAACACAATCTTCTTCACCATCATCATCATCCTCCTTCGCAGTGCCATATCAAGGATGCAGCGTGGAAACGATAAATTAAACAGGTTATCTTAATTATTAACGTAATTATTGTGCTATAGGTTTTAGTGTTTAAATCATTATTTCACACCATTTCATTATACATCAAGTGTGAAATGCAAAACAGCTATACAACAATAAAAAGAAATGTATTTTCCCCCATGTAGAACCTTGGTGTTTAAAACTCTTCTGCAGTCAGTGATCATCGGTACTCCTTGGATACTGGGATTCTTTGTCACAGACAGCAAGGCAGTGGATATTGTCTTCCATGTTCTCAGCAGCCAGCAAGGGACCTTCATCTTCCTGCTCCACTGTGTTCTCAATCAGGAGGTAACACTGTTATGGTCACTATGGTAACAATAACCCTGGCCAATTCCTTTTGTGATTGTGTGTGTGTGTGTGTATGCCCCTCTTTTGACACTTTGAATGTGGATAACATTTTCAGATACACTTGTCATTATGCTGTAACACCATTATGGTCACTATAATAACAATATATAACAATGTTCTGGACACTTCCTTTTGTGATTGCATTCCTTTTTTTTTTGCTCGGTCTCTCCAGGTTCAACAGCAGTACTGGAACTGGTTAAGGAAACTTACACATACACACATCTGACAACCAGGAAGTTACCAGATCTTCAAGCACTCATCACCCGATGTCTACCATCACATCATGGAAATTATATTTGCAATTTCTGAAGATAATACCAGTGCATACCAATATTTAAAAGCATAAATTAGTTTAAAAAAAAACACACACACACACAAACAGATAGGCAGACAGACAGACAGACCAAGACAGGACAGAATTTTAAAACATCAGGTGTAGAAGGATAGGGTACTTGTAATAGTAATGGATAGCTGGGGTAGTTATATGTATATACAGTATGTCACAAAAGTGAGTACACCCCTAACATTTTTGCACTCTTTCATTATATCTTTCCATGGGAGAAGTCTAAAGATATAACACTTTTACAATGTAAAGTAGGCATTGTACAGCTTACACCTACTTTACATTGTATCTAAGTGTTATATCTTCTCTCTTCTCACATGAAAAGTAACAAAATGACAAAAAAAATGTACAAAAATGTGAGGGGTGTACTCACTTATGTGACATACTGTAGTTATATATGAATAATGCTTTGTAATAGTAATCATGGGCTAGTAATGCCCGGCTGGGGTAGTTATTGATATATACTTATAGGGGGAATAATGAGATACACACACACACACACATTTACAGACACACACACACACACACACACACACACACACACACACACACACACACACACACACACATTTACAGACACACACACACACACACACACACACACATTTACAGACACACACACACACACATTTACAGACACACACACACACACACACACACACACACACACACACACATTTACAGACACACACACACACACACACACACATTTACAGACACACACACACACCCACATCATAATGAGAGTATGGGGTAGTTGTAGGGGTATGGTGTGGTGACGTAGCAGTGGGGTCACTACTGCTAAAGGAGAATGAGGTAGTCATTGGTGGACTGGTATCGTTGTAAGTGCAAAAGTCAAGTCAAGTCAGATTTATTTGTATAGCGCATTTCATACATAAATGCAGTTCAATGTGCTTTACACAAATTTTAAAATAAAATACAATTAAACATTGGAAGGAAGGAAGAGAAAATAGGTACAAGAAATAAAAATGTCCACAATCGTGTAAAATATGGTAAATGAAAAGTGAAGTGACTATTTAAGGATAGGACAGACATAGGCAGGACAAGCTGTCTAAAGGTGGTGTGGTTAAAGGAGAATGGGGAAGTTAGATGGATAAGTGATGGGAGGATGGGGCAGTTCCTTGATGATGCAGTAGCAGTAAGAGGATGGTGGGTAAAACTTTGCATGAAGCTTGTATTCATAAGACTTTATGAATAAACACATTCATAAAGAGTTATAATGCCTTCATAAAGCTTTATAATGGTTAAAACATGACTATTTATACCTAGTCATGACTGTAGTCGTAGGCAGATGAAGCTTTATAACCAAGAATGTACTTACTGTAAAGCTGAAATAGGGCCTATGGCATACCATTATAGTGCCTTAGGAGTACGGTCATGAGTATTCATAAATAGTTATGAACACTTACATATGTTATGAATGCATTATAAGCCTTTATGAATGTGGTTATAGAATACAAGCGTCATAGAAAGTGTTAGTGGATGGGGTAACTGGAAGAGGGTGGGGTAGTTATTGGGAGAATAGAGAAACGATGGAGGGATGTGTTAGTTATAGCAGGATGGCTTAGATGGATAGCTCCACCATAGTTGTTACTGTACATAGGATAGTTATAGGATGTGACACGGGTGATGTGGGGTTTTGATGAGAGAATGGACCAGTAATGGTAGGACATGGCAGTGGGAGGGGCATTGCAGCATAAGGTGGAGGTAGGTAGATAGGGCAGTTGCAGGAGCATGGGGTTGTGAGTCAAATGAGTTGTAAGCAACTAGACTTATTTTAGTAGCTTGAAGACGTTTTGCCTTTTAACCAAAAGGATTGTTCAGTTCTGGCCTTCAGACGTCTTCTGGATGAAAGGTGAAACATCTTTAAGCTACTAAAAGAAGCCCAGTTGCTTACAACTTAGCTCGTTTGACTAACATGACCTGGATGAATGAGAATCTTTACAGACACATTGGGTTGTGGCAAAAGGATGGGGAGGGTGTGGTAGTGTTAGGAGAACTGTGTAGTGGTTGGAGAGTAGGGCAGAGGTAGCTAGATGGTGTAGTTAAACAGCACTATCCTAGCCCTTTTTCATTTCGTTTCTTTTATTAGCGTTTGTTTTACCTGTCTTTCTTAAGACAGAATAGATCATAGTTAAAGTTGTTTTTTGATGTGTTTTGTTGTTATTATCTTATCTTTTATTAAACATGGTACCATTGTGGTTGAATGACCTGCCTAGTGCTGTGACAGCCGTGGTGAACCAAAGCATTTAAACACTTTCACTTTAAAGAAAAACACTTAATTATTGTATAGTAAGAAATACTTGAAGTCATACTTTCAATGACATTGTTTTTGCTGTCAGTACATTACCAGTTACTAAAACTGTTTCCATTTAAATAGATTATTTCATTGTTTTAAAGTTAATCTTTAATGTAGTGCCATTGTAATTTTACTCTTGATGTTTTCAAATGCATCTTGGTTAAAAAATAATAAGTGCTTAACACTACAATATTGAGTGAATCTTAATGAAAACAAATAAAGGAATTAATCTGTCAAACACAACTAAACAGTCCTCTGGTGTTTGTACTCTGTCTGGTTCTGTCAGTGGGAACAGTAAATACGGATAATATGAATATCATGGATAATACTCAGCAGTACATTTTTATTGGCCTATTTTATCAACCAAGAGCTCAGTAAACAGGGCGTGGCTGTTGAGCCTTAAATATGAGCCGCAAACTTTATTGCTGCTACAAAATTTAGTAATGCTCATCTACATCTTGTAACTGTGACTGTTGCAGTGTATTAGTGTTCTGCCCTCCTACTTTGCTGCATGAAGTCATGTACTGTATTTGAAAGCCAAGGTACTCATGGAGACGATGGAAGTTGAGCAGGGCATTGCCTATTAGCAATGGAAGATATGGTGCGGAGAAAGTGATCAGTTCAGATTTGTAGTATGTTTGTGTCTGTGTGTGTCTGGTATTTTCTTAAAGGACAAGTTCAATCATGTTTAATATGCTCTTGTATTGCTGAAGCTACCCAAGACTTGCCAGTACAGAAGACATGAGAAATGTTGGTGCAACCCATACACTTAAGTTTCCCAGCTTGCGATCAATAATGTCTGCCCGCCCATCCGTCCATCCATCTGTCTATGTATGACAGAGAGGTAACACTGACAGGTAAACCCAATGGGGTCCGAATTTCACACTTTGTTGTTTAGTGCCTTAACATGATCTCACCCCAAAAGATATGCAACATCAGCAGAAACCCTACAGGGTCCCTACAGGTATTTAGCATCACAGGTGCCTAGTTGGCCTAGTTTGTCTGCCGTTTGTCTGTTTGTTTTGGACATGCATCATGTGTTTTCCTGTGGAAAGGACAATAAACTTTGCATAGATAGAGCTTGCTGGACACACACACACACACACAAACACACACACACACACACACCCTACACCTACACCCACCCACACCCACCCACACACACACACACACACACACACACACAGTTGCTAACTGTAAACTGGTGTCCAATCACCCTATTTCTGGGGAATTTACATTCAGCCAGTGGCAATCTCAACCCGATTTGCATGAATGCTTCTAGCACATACTCAGGTACACACACACACACACACACACACACACACACACACACACATTCTCAGGTACACTGTCACCAGCCTACGTCACCTGCTGTATGCACCTGTGATGCCCAGTCCTCACACTGAACCCTTGTCCCAGCACTACTGCATGTCCTCTGTAGCCACTGGGTGACTGACACCAGTTCAGAACCGGGAGTGCCAGAGGAAGCTACTGTATCTGCCCAACGGTGCGTCTTTAGGCCTGCTTGTGTGGACTCACTGGCGTTGAAGATGGAACATCCCACACAGCAGGAGACTCCTATGCCGGTCCGGTTTCAAATCGCCAAATCCGCGTAACTTGTTTGGGTAACTGTGTGTTTGTGTGTGTGTGTGTGCGTGTACGTGCCTGTGTTTGTGTGTGTGTGTGTGTGTGTGTGTGTATGTGTTGTGTGTGTGTGTGGTGTGTGTGTGTACATGTTTGTCTTATGTGTGTGTGTGCGTGTCCGTAACTGTGTGTATGTGTGTGTCCGTAAGTGTGTGTGTGTGTATGTGCATGCGCATATGTGCGTGTGTCTGTGTGTCTGTGTGCATGTGTGCGTGCCTGTGTGTGTGTTTGTGTTATGTGTTATGTGTGCATGTGTGTGTGCATGTGTGTGTCATATGTGTGTGTCTGTCTGTGCTGTGTGTGTGCACGTTTGATTGTCACCCGTGGGCCTCTAAGCAGGGCTGGTATTAACGACTCAGTGGGCCAGACTCTCTCTCTCTCCCCCTCTCTCTCTCCCTCTCTCCCTCTATCCCTCTCTCTCTCCCCTCTCTCTCTCCCTCCCCTCTCTCTCTCCCTCTCTCTCCCCTCTCTCTCTCCCTCTCTTTCTCTCTCTCTCTCCCTCTATCCCTCTCTCTCTCCCCTCTCTCTCTCCCTCTCTCTTTCTCTCTCTCTCTTTCTCTCTCCCCCTCTCTCTCTCCCTCTCTCTTTCTCTCTCTCTCTTTCCCCTCTCTCTCCCCTCTCCCTCTCTCTCTGTCTCTCTCTCCCTCTCCTTCTCTCTCTCTCCCCCCCCTCTCTCTCCCTCTCTCTTTCTCTGTCTTTCTACCTCTACTCAGAGCAATAAATCAGTGAAAACCAAACGCACAGGTGTCCAGACTCTCTCTTTCTCACAGAGAGGGGAACTGGCGCGTTTTAACGCCTCTGAGCGTATCTGCTCCGCCCTCTGAATTCTACCGTCAATTATTAATTATGCTAACTATGCTAAAAATGTGAAGTAATTAACTGTGCTTACAGTGTTGTGTAGCTATATTAGCTGAAGCTATTTAACAGTTATGCTAACATTGCTAGCAATGCTAACTATGCTAAAATGCAAGCACACTTTTTGCATTTTCTGCGGGAATGCAGTCTAGACTTGAAATTGCAACTTTTAAATACATTTGAGTTTGTGTGACAAAATTGTAAAGCAGAACACCCATACATTACACCTGTAGCTTTTGCAAGGTGGGTATTATCATTAGTGATGAATACAGTAGAAGTAATGCCTGACAGCCAAGCCCTCCCTACCTTAATCCTAAAATAAATGGGTGATAAAATAACACTAAAGGTAATTACTTCTTATTTACAGAGATTGCCTCTGAACAAACACCAAATAATTGTTTTTTTTTTTGTTTTTGTTTTTTTTGCTTTTGTTTTTTTACAGTGATTTGTTTTTTTTTTTTCATTTATTTATTTAAAGCATACATGAATTTACATTCACTTCATATTGTTGTTATTACCAAACTCTTTTTTCGTCCAAAGTTATTAACTATTAGGAGTAAACTTGGAAGAAAACGATTAACCATAAACAAGAAGAGCTATCAGAACAATTAAAGAGTTTAAGTATACACTACCGTTCAAAAGTTTGTTTTCCATGAAAAGTCACACTTTTATTTACCACAATTTGTACCACCATTTGTACAATGTACAACCTATGTAAATGTTGCACCAAAAACCATACATTTGCAGGTAGAATATTAATTTACCATATTAGCAATGTGTAGAGTGTGTATTTGTGATTAGTTCAAAGTTATCTTCACTGAAAATAGCTGTGATAAGGAAGTTCCTAAGTGACGGTGAACGCTAGTGTAACTCACTAGCCCCGTTTACATGGACACAAAATTTCACTTTTAATCTCTTTATTTACAGAAACCGATTAAAAACGTCCCATATATACAGTCAAATAATCGGATTCAAATGAAACCGTTTAAATTTTCAAACCGATTAAAATAGGTGGTTTACACCTTTCTTCAAACGCGAATCTCTTTATTTGAGGCTCATATAAACAGTTTGGTAGAATTCTAATAATCTGATTAAATTCAATCGGATTCAAAAAAGGTGTCCATATAAACGGGGCTAATGATATTAATCAATGACAAGTATTTATTACAGAATGAGGTGGTGTCAGTGTTGCCAGATTGGGCAGGTTCCCGCCCAATTGGGCTTGTTTTGAGTTTGTCACGCGGGTGAAAAACGCCTTGGGCGGGCAAATAAAACGTGGGCTACTAATTGGCCAAAGTATTGTTGGGCGTTTTTTTGCTGAAGTGGGCGGGTTTTCGAACGCGATTGGGCGGAAATCACTCAATCCAATCTGGCAACACTGGGTGGTGTTGTCAAAGAGGAATTTGAAATACATTAAATGCCTGTGAACATAAAGTACCAGGCCTGTCACAGACAGCACTAGACAGGTCATTCTCTCACCATGGTACAACAAATGTAAAAAAAAGGTTATAATGTCAAAAAGCTTTGGCTATGGACCGCTGAGGCGAAAGGAAGACAGAGACAACAAACCCTTTTCAAAGCAATGAAATTAACAGGGGGATTAAGGATTAAGGGATGGAATAGTGGCCTGCCTATCTATCTATCTATCTATCTATCTATCTATCTATCTATCTATCTATCTATATTTTTTGGTAACAAATATAGACTTTTAAATTCTGACACGCACTGGTGCTATCATCACAAACGGCAAATATGATTGCATGATATGACAGTAGACATCAGGTGATGAGTGCTTGAAGATCAGGTAAAACGTGCATCATTGTCAGACGATGGCATGTCTGAGTTTCCTTAACCAGTTCCAGTACTGCCGTTGAACCTGGAGAGACAGATTTTAAAAAAAAAGGTTCTGTGTATGTTTGCATCCACATTAGTGCGCTTGTGTGTGTGTGTGTGTGTGTGTGTGTGTGTGTGTGCAGGTTTATGGTTAGGGTTACACACGCACACACACACACACACGCACACAAACTTAAGCATTGAAGTGTCAAGACCAAGCAAGTCAATGGAACCATCGTGGCCATAACAGTGTTACCTCCTGATTGAGAACACAGTGGAGCAGGAAGATGAAGGTCCCTTGCTGGCTGCTGAGAACATGGAAGACAATATCCACTGCCTTGCTGTCTGTGACAAAGAATCCCAGTATCCAAGGGGTACCGATGATCACTGACTGCAGAACAGTTTTAAACACCAAGGTTCTACATGGAGGAAAAGATTTTTGTTGTAGTTTTTTTGTGTAACAGTATGGAGTATGATTTAACAATTACTGTTCAGTGAAATGCTGTGAAACAATATACCAAAAACTATAGCAGGATCAATAATAATTAAGATGACCTGGTTAATGTGTTGTTTCCACGCTGCATGTTTGATATGGCACTACGAAGGAGGATGAGGATGATGGTGAAGAGGATTGTGTTCATCTTGTTTGGGTGATAGATAGATAGATAGATAGATAGACAGGTAGATAGATAGATAGATAGACAGATAGATAGATAGATAGATAGATAGATTTTTTTGATAGATAGATAGATAGATAGATAGATAGATAGATAGATAGATTTTTTTGATAGATACAGTAGATGCACAATTACTTTAAAGGGGTTTGCACCATGAACAGGCATTTTACATAGCCATTCTGTGGACTTTTGTTGTTGTCTAATGCTTCATTCGAAACAGAAGACAACTGCCTCGATGACTTACTCCCTGAACAGAGATGTGCCTATGACTTTGGAGTAAAGCCGACTTCTGTAAATGCTGGTTTCAGGCATCGATTTAAAAAAAGCAAAAGTTATGGTATGACATAAGTACATAGCAAGAACGTGACACTAGCTGACGTAAGTTGGCCAACATTAGTCAGTTGAGTGACAGACAGCACATAAATCGTACAATATGCTATGGAGCTAAGTATGCTAAGTATCACTTGCGGGTCCTTGTTGTGTAGTTGTATGATGTGTCTCTGATTTTAATTTCACTGAATTGGCCAGTTGTAAGTCCATCGTGTCTTTTATACAGTGGCATTAAAGGTATCTATCTATCTATCTATCTATCTATCTATCTATCAAAAAAATCTATCTATCTATCTATCTATCTATCTATCTATCGCATGTTGGGTAAACCCTGTTCCGAGACTACATGAATGTTTTCTTTCTAATAACATTAAAAAAAGTAGGAACTTACCCCAAGAATGCAGCACACAGGTCCAAGAAAACTCCACACAAATCCTTTGTCATATTTCAACCAGCAGCTAAAGAAGTAGAATGCATTTACTGTGTCATTATTATTATTTGTGATTGTGATTTTTTGAGATTATACACACATCAGTGTTGCACAATCTAGCCCACTTGGTCATATTATTTTATGCTGGACGTTATTCCACCAGTCACTAGGAAATGGCTCATCCTCTTTCAGCGCAGGATGTGTAACATCTCTAAGTGAGCTGATACTGTATCTCTCCTCAACTTTGTGAGGTCTATTTTACCGCTGTTAACCTCTATTTCCCTCTGGCTCCTTGTTTCCAATAGGCCCAATAGTTGAAATTGGCTGTTTGTGACTAACAGTGATTTGCATTATTGCAGAATGTACTTTTTTTAAATCCACACACATCTCCCTCACCTCTCACTCCCATAGTCCTCATAGTTTGCAGACAATGACAAACAGAAGGAACAATCAAGAACAACAACAACATTTATAACACCAACAACAACTACAATAGTAATAATAACAATAACAATAACAATAATAATAATAATAATAATAATAGCAATAACACATCTTCCTCACCTGTCACTCCCATAGCCCTCAGGCACCAGCCCTGCTGATATGGCAACAACAGTGAAGGGAGCTCCGTAACCAATCAGACACTGGTATCCCCAGTGAGGTCCGACATTCTGTGCAGATCTGAACTCTTTGAGTCTCAGCACTGAACGCAGGAGCCAGATGGTCTCCAGGAACATCCAAGCGAAAGAGCTCAGGAACAGAACATGGAGGACTCCTGACATCACTGAACAAATCACCTGCACACATAACCAACGTAAATAAATGTGCTTAGTCATATCACTTTCAGCCTTAGGATGATGTAAAGTGTTAATATTAGAGTCAGTGGCGGTTCTACAGTGTTTTACTCCCCGGGCGAGACGACCTCTCAGAGCTTAATAATTACAATGTTATAGAAACATAGTTTTAGGCACCTTGTGAGGGTGGATGAGGTGGATGAACTCTTGCACGAGCAGGAAGAGGAGATGAGCCAGCAGCAGACTGACACAGAGGTGCACTCGAGGTGGAGTTGCCACGGTAGTGTTCTTATGGCAGAGGGCAAAGGTCAGCAACGCCAGGGTCAGGGAGCCCAAGCCAACAGACACCAGGATCCTGTTCATCAGCGTCATCATCTGGTCTTGCTACAGGTAGAAAAGTGGCCATAATAAATGGACATCACTAGAAATCCTCAAACTGTATTTTTTTTTTTTTTTACAAATTCAGAACAGTCATATGAAATTGTTAAGAAAAGAAATAACACTACAAATGTAGTTGGACTGACCGACAAAACCTTATTAACGAACTTGGCTTAATCCAGTCAGATCATCATGTTGCTTTGAGTTTATGTCAGTATGTACCATCAAGTGTTTCTGCAATACCCTTCACCCATTATGTTGACAAGTCTAATTTTTAAAAAAGAAGATGGCTGAGTGTATTGCTTTTTACAGCACTGATCTGCCTGTTTCCAAACTAAAACCTACATTATACACCACACTGATTTAAAATGGCTCCACATTCATTTAAAATGGCGTATACGTATCTGTGTGCAACCACAGTATTGACTTTCTCTCCATTTTTACTTTGCTGTGTTGTTGATAAAATGTTCACTTAGCTGACAGTTTTCCAATAGCCATGTCCAAGCTACACAACCTTGCTCGTAATACTTTGCAATCTTCAGAGGCGTGCATCCCGGGTTCAGAAAGTAAAAGTCCTGCCACATATTTGTTCCAGCCAATTCTCTAAACCAGCTGATCCCTAGGTAGATGAGATAATTAGTGAAATCACCTGTGTTGACAGCGCAGGCAGAAGAAATACATGGTAGGACTTTTATTTTCTTAATCCGCTTTGTCCGCCTCTGGCAATCTTCCAGCAATAGAGCCCTGCCCTGCCCTTCCTGCCCATGTGTGCCATGCCAGAGGACAGGAGGTGCTGGCTCACCTCTGGGGGGCGCTCCGTCTGCATGATGAGACTGAAGGTGGAGAAGTGCACACATGTGCACACGGTGTGGGTGGAGTTGGTGTGGGTGACATCACAGCCGTCCACCAACCAGGCGCTGCCGTTCCAGTAGACACAGGACATCTGGCCCTGAGGATCCGCCTCCTGGGGATGAAGGAGAATGAGGAGTGCTTCAGTTATGATTTCACCTGAAGCTGGCAACAGACCTGCTGTTGTTTTCAGTGTTTTATAATTAGAACACGACTGAGCACATCAAACCTACAGACAGTGTCGGATTGCATTCAAGCTTATTCTGATTCATTAAAATTGAAACCATTCTATTTGAACAGATGGGGATGAGGTAAACTACTCAATTCAGGCATTTTATGGCTTCTTTATTGTGAAGTAAAATGTAACTGCAGTTGACGGTGGCTACCCATACTGTAAGTGAAGCTGATAAGCTTTGTTAAGTCATCATACTGGCCAGTAGACCCGTGCTGGAGGGAGACAACAGCCATGGATCTCTCTCTGTCTCATTCTCTCTGTCTGTCTCTCTCTCTCTCTGTCTTGCTGTCTCTTTCTATCTCTGTCTGTCTCTGTCTCTCTTTCTCTCTCTCACTTACTGTCTCTCTCTATCTCTGTCTGTATCTGTCTCTTTCAATCTCTGTCTCTCTCTGTCTCTCTCTCTCTCTCTATCTCACACACACACACACACACACACACACACACACACACACACACACACATACACCAACCTTGACGTGTTTGATAGTGAAGTTAACTGGCACAGGTAGAGCTTTGTTGGGGGTTTTGGGGAGGGAGGCTGATAAAACCAGTGACATCATGGTCTTCTCTGTGTCATTGATGGTGTGGAAGAAGTCAGCCTTCAGAATTGAACCCATCTTGGTGAAGGTTGTCAGGGCAGCAGCAGCCGCTCCTGATACAAAAAAACATGCAGTTCGTTAGATGTAAAACATGCACTTTGACCACGTGAAAACATGAAATCAAGCTACAATGCCAAAGAGCCAGGCTTGATGGAATGGCAATCAGAGCACATCCTCAACTATAGTAATGGCACTTCGTCACAACACTGTTTGCTAAATCATCTGTTTGCAAAATCATGAGGTTGCTAAATCATCTGTTTGCTAAATCGTTTGTTAAATCTCTCCCTAGGTGCGTCATGCTTGTATAATTCTCTCCCTGTGTAGGAACTATGCGTGTCTGTAGTGTCCCTGCTCTGGGAAACTTACTTAGGCACATGCATCTTCTTGTATGTATAAAGGTAGTCTGCTTACTCTGTGTTTCTCTACACCTCTATTAGCTTATGTCCTCCTTTTTGTAAGTCGCTTTGGATAAAAGCCTCTGCTAAGTGTAATGAAATGTAAAAAAATTAAAGATGGAAAGTTAAACATACCACGGTTGTTCTTTGCAATGCCAATGAGGTCTATATCCATTAAAACATTTGGATTTCCAATTTTCGAGCTTGTTTTTACAGTGGTGTAGTTTCCAATGGCAAACGTTTTTACTTCTGAAACAAGACAGAAACAAGACAGAAAAAACACATGCAAACACAAAAAATAAAACATGTAGATACATTTTAGAGGTTGCTGTTAATACTGAGAATTCATTTGAGAACTGTTCACATAGAGAGAGAGAGAGAGAGAGAGAGAAAGAGAGACAGAGAGAGAGAGAGAGAGAGAGAGAGAGAGAGAGAGAGAGAGAGTCTGGGCACCTGTGGTTTTGGTTTTCAGTGATTTGTCGCTCTGAGTAGAGGTAGGCTCCACCAGGGTCCCCACCAGCTTCTCTGTGGACTCCAGCATGGCATCACCCACGGCTGCCAACTTCTCCTGACTGGCATCCATCGACACTAGAGGCAACTCGGCTTCTAATGCCTCCAGCAAGGACACCACAACCTGCAGGCCAAGGATAGTCATCATAATACACAGCTTGGACAAATACACAGCATGGACTGATTGTAGCATCTGGAATTACTGGTATGTTTGGTAAGGAGCAAAACTCGGCTAGCCTGTTGTGTTCCGAACTTCCATTCCATTTTTTTTATCATCTAAAAGGCTAACTAGGATAGTAATAAGGGCATGGAGGAAGCTTGAAGATAATGATATTTTTAAACCATTAAAAAGCTTGAAGTAACGCCACTCTTATTTGGTGGCATAACAAGGGCCCTGGCATGCAAAATGAGGTCTTGAGAATTTTGTAAGTGTACAAGTCCTGTGTTATAAAGACTGTTTTTTATAGGTAATCCCTTGCTGTACTTTCTAGTCACCACCATGTTGAAAGTCCTTACAGGTTAATTGATGAACCGGATGCAAAAGCAGCACACTTACCGGAACTGTTCACTGTAGTTGGACAGTATTACACGGAGAGTATTACAGCAAATTCAGGAAGAGGAAGAGCCCTTTATATTGAATGGGCATTCATACTTACTCGAACCGGAATGTACACATGCAAAGCTGCGAGAGCGCACAGAGAAGGCTGCCAGAGAGAGAGGATGTGCAGAGGAAGCCGCCACAGCCACTGACCTAGCCACAGCTCAACTACACCCACGAAGTTTTAATCAGATTGGAGGGGTGCTGTAGTCGGTTACAGCTATCACATATACTTATTCCGATTCTTTCTGGCGGACAACAATGGCTATAAGAATGTGTTGTATCATTGTTGTAACATGTAAACATTCGAATCAGATGATTGGATTAGATTCATTCCAATCAGAAAAGAAACTGTCCATGTAAATGTAGCTTTGGAAAGTTTATTTGTATGATAGAATTTAGAAAACGTTATATGCATTTTTTTCATAAAAGATGTCCCAGGTGTATACAATCTTGGTTTGAGCAACAGCAATAAATACAATATTTTTGTTGATATTTTTGAGGATTTAATGATGAGCTTTGACAACAAGGAGCCAACAGAAAACATACTCACAACAGGTTTTAAAACAGTCTTATCCGTCAAATTTTTGATCACACTGGTGATGAAGTCAAACTTTCCTTCCTGTGAAGAACAACAACACACAAGTTTGTTTGATCTTGAACTAATTTACCTGAAATGACAATCCCAGTCAGATGACTTCTGCTTGATAACTGGCTGTTGTGAATAAACCCATGTTATGTGTTGCAGTGTCTCTCCACTGGCCCGTGTTTGAATGTTGGTATTCTGTTAGTCCAAGGCCAAAATACACATTAATTTGCGTTACAGTACTTCTCCCCTCTCTTCACAAGTGCTGCTGTCATTCCAGCCTCTTTTTCTTGAACCCAATGTGGCATAATGTATTACTCAGTGTAGGGCATGTTATAGAAGAAAAATAATGTGTGTACCTCATGGACTTGATTGTGCAGATCTGAAAATGAAATGAAATCAAATTTATGAAAGGATGAAAACTAAACAGCAGACAGTTGTACCTCACATCTGTATATATTGTACACATATTGTACCTGTAGCTCTCATATGAGGAGTGCACAGGTGACTTTAACATTACTGTAACCTGTGCTTCGAAGATTTTACTTTCTGAAGCGGGAATTAACACATCTGCCATATTGTACTCACCACCTGTGCGTACCTAACCAAATGAACCCCATATCGCAGTCTTACCTCTGCAAATAATAGTGTTCTCCTCATTGATGATGGGTGTGCTGCCATTTTGGCATTGACAGAAAAGCGCCTCAGCAGTGCTGACACAGGTGGCCGATTCATGACAAACTGGAGGTGTCGACTTGCAGCTCTGAATGTCCGACAGCACTGAGGAAGCTACACACACACACACACACACACACACACACACATATACACACATATACACACACACACACGCACATATACACACATATACACACACACACACGCATACACACACACACACACACACACATGCACATACACACACACATGCACACACACATACACACATATACACACACACACGCGCACATATACACACATATACACATATACACACAAACACACGCATACACACACACACACACACATGCACATACACACACACATGCACACACACACATACACACACACATATACACACACACACATATACACACACACACACACACGCACAACCACACACACACACACACACACACACAACCACACATACACACACACACACACACACACACACACACACACACACACACAACCACACATACACACACACACACACACACACACACACACACACACAACCACACACATACACACACATACACACACACACACACAACCACACATACACACACACACACACACACACACCCACATGCACATACACACACACATGCACACACACACACACACACACACACACACATACACACACACACACACAGGCACATACACACACACACAGGCACATACACACACACACACACACACACACACACACACAACCACACACATACACACACACACACACACACACACACACACACACACATGCACATACACACACACATACACACACATCACTTACATGGAGTGGTTGGAGCTGGGGTTGTTGACATATGTGCAGAGATGTTACGGACGGTTCACACAGCAGGCGAATTTCGCCTGGCGAAATTTCGCCTGGGGGCGTGGTCGGTGAAATTGCATACGT
>CM059281.1:26022341-26034841 GCA_030347295.1 Setipinna tenuifilis | reverse complement strand
ACAGGACATTACATTATTTCATAATATTACACTAAGCTGACATTATTATTCAAAGCGTCTTACAATGGACAATGGCATCGCCCATCAGCCCAACCCGATTCAACAGGAAACCCATGTGTGTACTTAAGGAAGAACTGTACCTGAACTACAACTTATGCCATACGCTCATCCCTCCCAAGTGCCAACAGCCATAAGACTGTCCAGCAGTACCTAAACACCACTCCTTTCCTTTCTCAAACTAGGAACCTCCCCCTTCCGTCACTTGTCACTGTATGTATATTGGATTCACAATTCAATACTTAAGTCACTCTGCAAATGTAATGTCTTTGGAACATATACAATATTCTTACCAGGCTTTGTCTTTGTCTTCTGGAGAGGCACATCATCAAAGGAGAATACACATATGCAAGTTATTAAAATGCCATGATTCCCCTCCATTCAGATTTTACCACAGTAGATATATAATTACAAGGAAGGAAATAGGTTGAGTTGACATCGAGTGTTCCTAGTATGAATGTGCTATATAAATAAAAGTGGATTTGATTGAAAGTGGATTGGCATTTGTGTTGCATTGCCGAAGCCTAAACAAGCCATTTCACTTTCGTGGATTTCAAACCATAGAATCTTTTCCGGTAAAAAAAGGAATGAAATCGTGAATGAGTCACTTCAAAGTTCTATTTTACCAAGATAGTGGCAGGTTGAAAAGTGGCTGTGTCCAGTGCTTAGTGACAGGTCGCTATAGCTGCTACAAAAGACAAAGATACCTCTATGGTGGATGTGGGAGCCTCTTCATTAGTGCTGGAATTGATGGCTGATTTGCTGGAGTCTGAATAGTTTACCAAGGTTGCGTTTTTAAAAACCTTTTTGTCTTGCAACAACACGCTGGAGCTGCATACACAGGAACTATTCTCTAAATCCTTGCCAAGGGAGTCTCCAATGCCATCCTGAAATATAAAAAGTAATTTAGATTATTAAGACTGCATGTTTCCAATCAAAATTGGATCAAATGGAAGGTTCAGACAAAACGTGTCTTAGACTCAAGCATCCAGAATTTAATTACCAGAGCTTTTAGTTGTTGCTGCATAATCGATACGGGGTGCGGATAACCCACAAGGCTGCACCTGAGACAACGTGTGTCATATTCTACATATGTTTTCGACATCAGCCAGTCAGCAACTGATTTTAGCTCTCAATCATTAGTCAAACACGCCTATTCATACCCAACCTCCTGTTTAAAAAAATATACAACCCTGAAGAGCATCAACATCAGCATTGTTTGGAGTATTCCGTGCATCATAATTTAAGTTATGTTCACTGTGTATGAATGGCCTACATGTGATGGAACGGTGATGTACTTTCCAGCACCACCACTTCACTGTAGTCCAAGAATTGCTTGTAGCATGTGGGTTGTGTAAACAAGGTTAGAGTCTAGCAGTTTGGCTGCACCAGTAAATGTCCTTCTCTGCACTCGATCCTTTCCGTGGCCAACAAGACTGCCCTTGAGACAGTATCATCAGTAACTTGAAGTGGAAGCTGGGAATGAATACCCTAAAAGGCTGCTCCTGAGAGTGTGTCACCTGTACCATCAGTAACTTGGATTGGGGGCTGGGTACAGATCCCCACAAGGCTGCACCCTGAGACAGTGTGTATCACCTGTATTATCAGTAACTTGGAGTGGGGGATGGGTAAAGGTACCTCACGAAGCAGCACCTGAGACAGTGTGTGTAAGCAAGAACAGCCCACTCAACCTCACAACCAAGAATATTATTATATTATTATTATATTATATGGTCTTGAACCATATTACATCTAGGAAGAATGCATTTTTGTATTGCCTCAATTCACAAACACATTGACAAGCAGCCCCCGATTGGATCGATTGGATTGGGGACTGGGTACGAATACCCCACAAGGCAGCACCTGAGACAGTGTGCATCACCTTCATTATCAGTAACTTGGAGTGGGGGATGGGTAAAGGTACCCCACAAGGCTGCACCTGAGACAGTGTGTATCACCTTCATTATCAGTAACTTGAAGTGGGGGATGGGTAAAGGTACCCCACAAGGCTGTACCTGAGACTGTGTGTGTGTAAGAAAGAACGATATCTGATCAAAACAGCCCACTAATCGTCACAACTGAGAATACTCTATAACATGGTCTTGAACCTCATTACATCTAGGAAGAATGAATTTTTGAATTGTCTCCATTCACAAACACATTGAGAACCATCTAAACAAAATCCATGTCTGGCAACAGATTTTTACCTGGAAACTTGGGGGCGAAACCTCTTTCTGTTGCATCACTGGGTTGGAGCTGCATGGCAAGATGTGGTTCTCCACGGCTGTGTCAGGAGAATCTCCACCACCCTAAAATATGAATTAGAATCAGTTATTCAGAATTGGTACATGTACCACTCTCCAAACCACGCAACAGCATGTGTTCGACTGGGTTAAAACCATCAGCCAGTCAGCATCTGATTTTAGCTCCCAATCATTAGTCAAACACGCCTATTCATACCCAACCTCCTTCAACAGAAATACAACCCTGAAGACCATCAACATCAGCATTATTTGAAGTATTTTGTTTATCATAATTCATGAAATTATGTTAAGAGTGTATGTATGGCTTACATGTGATGATGAGTGTCATGTGTTGTGTTGAAGGAACTGTTTAAAAAGCACCACCACTTCAGTGTAGTCAGTGCTTGTAGCATTCGTGGCCAACAACACTACACTTGAGACAGTGTGTATTATCAGTAACTTGGATTGGGGGCTGGGTACGAATACCCCACAAGGCTGCACCTGAGACAGTGTGTGTCACCAGTATCATCAGTAACTTGGATTGTCGGCTGGATAAACGTACCCCACACGGCTGCACCTGAGAGAGTGTGTATCACCTTCATTATCAGTAACTTGGAGTGGGGGATGGGTAAAGGTACCCCACAAGGCTGCACCTGAGACAGTGTGTATCACCTTCATTATCAGTAACTTGAAGTGGGGGATGGGTAAAGGTACCCCACAAGGCTGTACCTGAGACTGTGTGTGTGTAAGAAAGAACGATATCTGATCAAAACAGCCCACTAATCGTCACAACTGAGAATACTCTATAACATGGTCTTGAACCTCATTACATCTAGGAAGAATGAATTGTTGAATTGTCTCCATTCACAAACACATTGAGAACCATCTAAACAAAATCCATGTCTGGCAACAGATTTTTACCTGGAAACTTGGGGGCGAAACCTCTTTCTGTTGCATCACTGGGTTGGAGCTGCATGGCAAGATGTGGTTCTCCACGGCTGTGTCAGGAGAATCTCCACCACCCTAAAATATGAATTAGAATCAGTTATTCAGAATTGGTACATGTACCACTCTCCAAACCATGAAACAGTCATGTGTTGTGTTAAAAGAACTGTTTAAAAAGCACCACCACTTGAGTGTAGTCAGTGCTTCTAGCCTGCGGGTTGTGTGAACAAGATTGCATTCTAGCAGTTTGGCTGCACCAGTAAATGTCCTTCTCTGCAATCTATCCTTATCGTGGCCAACAAGACTACACTTGAGACAGTGTGTATTATCAGTAACTTGGATTGGGGGCTGGGTACGAATACCCCACAAGGCTGCACCTGAGACAGTGTGTATCACCTTCATTATCAGTAACTTGAAGTGGGGGATGGGTAAAGGTACCCCACAAGGCTGTACCTGAGACTGTGTGTGTGTAAGAAAGAGCGATATCTGATCAAAACAGCCCACTAATCGTCACAACTGAGAATACTCTATAACATGGTCTTGAACCTCATTACATCTAGGAAGAATGAATTTTTGAATTGTCTCCATTCTCAAACACATTGAGAACCATCTAAACAAAATCCATGTCTGGCAACAGATTTTTACCTGGAAACTTGGGGGCGAAACCTCTTTCTGTTGCATCACTGGGTTGGAGCTGCATGGCAAGATGTGGTTCTCCACGGCTGTGTGAGGAGAATCTCCACCACCCTAAAATATGAATTAGAATCAGTTATTCAGAATTGGCACATGTACCACTCACCAAACCACGCAACAGCATGTGTTCGACTGGGTTAAAACCATCAGCCAGTCAGCATCTGATTTTAGCTCCCAATCATTAGTCAAACACGCCTATTCATACCCAACCTCCTGTTTCAACAGAAATACAACCCTGAAGACCATCAACATCAGCATTATTTGAAGTATTTTGTTTATCATAATTCATGAAATTATGTTAAGTGTGTATGTATGGCTTACATGTGATGATGAGCGTCATGTGTTGTGTTGAAGGAACAGTTTAAAAAGCACCACCACTTCAGTGTAGTCAGTGCTTGTAGCATGTGGGTTGTGTGAACAAGATTACATTCTAGCAGTTTGGCTGCATCAGTAAATGTCCTTCTCTGCAATCTATCCTTTTCGTGGCCAACAAGACTACACTTGAGACAGTGTGTATTATCAGTAACTTAGATTGGGGGCTGGGTACGAATACCCCACAAGGCTGCACCTGAGACAGTGTGTGTCACCAGTATCATCAGTAACTTGGATTGTCGGCTGGATAAACGTACCCCACACGGCTGCACCTGAGACAGTGTGTATCACCTTCATTATCAGTAACTTGGAGTGGGGGATGGGTAAAGGTACCCCACAAGGCTGCACCTGAGACAGTGTGTATCACCTTCATTATCAGTAATTTGGAGTGGGGGATGGGTAAAGGTACCCCAAAAGGCTGTACCTGAGACTGTGTGTGTAAGAAAGAACGATATCTGATCAAAACAGCCCACTAATCGTCACAACTGAGAATACTCTAGAACATGGTCTTGAACCTCATTACATCTAGGAAGAATGAATTTTTGGATTGTCTCCATTCACAAACACATTGAGAACCATCTAAACAAAATCCATGTCTGGCAACAGATTTTTACCTGGAAACTTGGGGGCGAAACCTCTTTCTGTTGCATCACTGGGTTGGAGCTGCATGGCAAGATGTGGTTCTCCACGGCTGTGTCAGAATCTCCACCACCCTAAAATATGAATTAGAATCAGTTATTCAGAATTGGCACATGTACCACTCACCAAACCACGCAACAGCATGTGTTCGACTGGGTTAAAACCATCAGCCAGTCAGCATCTGATTTTAGCTCCCAATCATTAGTCAAACACGCCTATTCATACCCAACCTCCTGTTTCAACAGAAATACAACCCTGAAGACCATCAACATCAGCATTATTTGAAGTATTTTGTTTATCATAATTCATGAAATTATGTTAAGTGTGTATGTATGGCTTACATGTGATGATGAGCGTCATGTGTTGTGTTGAAGGAACTGTTTAAAAAGCACCACCACTTCAGTGTAGTCAGTGCTTGTAGCATGTGGGTTGTGTGAACAAGATTACATTCTAGCAGTTTGGCTGCATCAGTAAATGTCCTTCTCTGCAATCTATCCTTTTCGTGGCCAACAAGACTACACTTGAGACAGTGTGTATTATCAGTAACTTAGATTGGGGGCTGGGTACGAATACCCCACAAGGCTGCACCTGAGACAGTGTGTGTCACCAGTATCATCAGTAACTTGGATTGTCGGCTGGATAAACGTACCCCACACGGCTGCACCTGAGACAGTGTGTATCACCTTCATTATCAGTAACTTGGAGTGGGGGATGGGTAAAGGTACCCCACAAGGCTGCACCTGAGACAGTGTGTATCACCTTCATTATCAGTAATTTGGAGTGGGGGATGGGTAAAGGTACCCCAAAAGGCTGTACCTGAGACTGTGTGTGTAAGAAAGAACGATATCTGATCAAAACAGCCCACTAATCGTCACAACTGAGAATACTCTAGAACATGGTCTTGAACCTCATTACATCTAGGAAGAATGAATTTTTGGATTGTCTCCATTCACAAACACATTGAGAACCATCTAAACAAAATCCATGTCTGGCAACAGATTTTTACCTGGAAACTTGGGGGCGAAACCTCTTTCTGTTGCATCACTGGGTTGGAGCTGCATGGCAAGATGTGGTTCTCCACGGCTGTGTCAGAATCTCCACCACCCTAAAATATGAATTAGAATCAGTTATTCAGAATTGGCACATGTACCACTCACCAAACCACGCAACAGCATGTGTTCGACTGGGTTAAAACCATCAGCCAGTCAGCATCTGATTTTAGCTCCCAATCATTAGTCAAACACGCCTATTCATACCCAACCTCCTGTTTCAACAGAAATACAACCCTGAAGACCATCAACATCAGCATTATTTGAAGTATTTTGTTTATCATAATTCATGAAATTATGTTAAGTGTGTATGTATGGCTTACATGTGATGATGAGCGTCATGTGTTGTGTTGAAGGAACTGTTTAAAAAGCACCACCACTTCAGTGTAGTCAGTGCTTGTAGCATGTGGGTTGTGTGAACAAGATTACATTCTAGCAGTTTGGCTGCATCAGTAAATGTCCTTCTCTGCAATCTATCCTTTTCGTGGCCAACAAGACTACACTTGAGACAGTGTGTATTATCAGTAACTTAGATTGGGGGCTGGGTACGAATACCCCACAAGGCTGCACCTGAGACAGTGGGTGTCACCAGTATCATCAGTAACTTGGATTGTCGGCTGGATAAACGTACCCCACACGGCTGCACCTGAGACAGTGTGTATCACCTTCATTATCAGTAACTTGGAGTGGGGGATGGGTAAAGGTACCCCACAAGGCTGCACCTGAGACAGTGTGTATCACCTTCATTATCAGTAACTTGAAGTGGGGGATGGGTAAAGGTACCCCACAAGGCTGTACCTGAGACTGTGTGTGTGTAAGAAAGAGCGATATCTGATCAAAACAGCCCACTAATCGTCACAACTGAGAATACTCTATAACATGGTCTTGAACCTCATTACATCTAGGAAGAATGAATTTTTGAATTGTCTCCATTCTCAAACACATTGAGAACCATCTAAACAAAATCCATGTCTGGCAACAGATTTTTACCTGGAAACTTGGGGGCGAAACCTCTTTCTGTTGCATCACTGGGTTGGAGCTGCATGGCAAGATGTGGTTCTCCACGGCTGTGTGAGGAGAATCTCCACCACCCTAAAATATGAATTAGAATCAGTTATTCAGAATTGGCACATGTACCACTCACCAAACCACGCAACAGCATGTGTTCGACTGGGTTAAAACCATCAGCCAGTCAGCATCTGATTTTAGCTCCCAATCATTAGTCAAACACGCCTATTCATACCCAACCTCCTGTTTCAACAGAAATACAACCCTGAAGACCATCAACATCAGCATTATTTGAAGTATTTTGTTTATCATAATTCATGAAATTATGTTAAGTGTGTATGTATGGCTTACATGTGATGATGGGCGTCATGTGTTGTGTTAAAGGAACTGTTTAAAAAGCACCACCACTTCAGTGTAGTCGGTGCTTGTAGCATGTGGGTTGTGTGAACAAGATTACATTCTAGCAGTTTGGCTGCATCAGTAAATGTCCTTCTCTGCAATCTATCCTTTTCGTGGCCAACAAGACTACACTTGAGACAGTGTGTATTATCAGTAACTTAGATTGGGGGCTGGGTACGAATACCCCACAAGGCTGCACCTGAGACAGTGTGTGTCACCAGTATCATCAGTAACTTGGATTGTCGGCTGGATAAACGTACCCCACACGGCTGCACCTGAGACAGTGTGTATCACCTTCAATATCAGTAACTTGGAGTGGGGGATGGGTAAAGGTACCCCACAAGGCTGCACCTGAGACTGTGTGTATGTAAGAAAGAGCGATATCTGATCAAAACAGCCCACTAATCGTCACAACTGAGAATACTCTATAACATGGTCTTGAACCTCATTACATCTAGGAAGAATGAATTTTTGAATTGCCTCAATTCACAAACACATTGAGAGGCATCTAAACAAAATCCAAGTCTGGTGACAGATTTTTACCTGAAAACTTGGGGGTGAATTCTCTTTCTGTTGCATCACTGGGTTGGAGCTGCATGGCAAAATGTGGTTCTCCACGGCTGTGTCAGGAGAGTCTCCACCACCCTAAAATATGAATTAGAATCAGTTATTTAGAATTGGTACATGTACCACTCACCACACTACAAAACAGCTATACAGCAGCATGTGTCTTCTACAGACTTAAAACCATAAGCCAGTCAGCAACTGATTTCAGCTCGCAATCATTATTCAAGCACACCTATTCATACTCAACCTCCTCTTTAACAGAAATACAAGGAGGGATAAATGAAGACAAGCCATATTAATGTTTTTTTTTTATGTTGTTCTTTACAAACCGACTAACTTCACCTTCATTTCACCAGAAAAAAAAACACTTCTTTACAAGGGTCACCTGGCCACGAGGACAGCAGTCAGTCAAAAGATGTTGACATATAATAGATAAAACATATACAGAGGAACACTGACAAACCTTTTCTCTCCATGGCCAATTGCTATCTCCGTAGTCATATGTAATCTCCTCTCCCCTGTATATGTCTTTAGCAGCGAACAGACAGAGGTGTGGCTTTCCACCAACAAATATCCGTTTCATCCTACAATTAGGATGGACATGATCATCATTGACCAGCCTTCCCAATGAGTCATCTTCCATCGCAGCATCAATGCTTCAACGGAGACAAAAAGTATTACAAGTCAAGCAGGGCATTAGGCCAAGATTGTCTACTGATTATTGAAAGCTACAAGGGCTAGAAATTAAAAGGAAACCTCTATCGCATCTATTCTGATTTGGTATGTTTGCTGAAAACTGTGCTAGACTGTTCCATTTAAAACTTCTTTTTTACAGTTCTGGCCCAGAAGGTTAACAATGCCAGTGTTAAAGGCATAGGCAAAGTATAAAGATTACACCATTTTTAAACCATTAAAAATGAAGAAACACCATACTCCATCTGTAGTAAACCAAAGGCCCTGTGATTTAAAACAAAGCACTGAGGATTTTGTAAAAGTACACATACTTTTTTCATAAAACAGTTCTTACAGGCAGTACCTTGAAGTAGTTTCTCATCACTGACATGAGAAAACTCCAAAATAGTGACATTCTAATATCATACCAAGTTTCATCTTACACCGAAGTTTCCCTTTAACACCCACCATAGAGTTAATGCTTACCACCATTTCTTTCCATGCCACATGAAGTCTAACATGAAGACCAAGCATTTCGGATGATATATTCTCCTCCTCCAATCTGATTCCTCTAGGTTGATAAGCTGTCCCCTATATTCAACCACGAAGTCCCCCTTTTGAAAAGGTGATAGGGCAAATACACCCCTGCCTGTTCAAAGAAGTAAGAGTTAAGCATGTGGGCAACATGGTGCAGTTTGCAAAAAGAATCCTCACTTCACCTGACATATGTAATATGAATATCCCAAGCAGACATCTTCAGCACTAAGTACCAATTAACATTGACTACAGAGACACACTTGCCTTTAGTGGGGTTTATGTATTTAACAACCAACATGGCAGTTTGGTCTGTGCCACTGATGGCATGTTGTTCTGCAATACTCTGGGAGATTACCCTCCTTCTCTGCATGTTACCTGTAGCAAACAGATTAAAAAGGAAATCACAGTCAAAGCGCATGTTTGGTTAGGTGGGGTGACTATACCTTCCCTTCGCTACAACATTAAACTCTGGTTTTCAAAAAATACTCACTAGTGTAAGCTTTTAAGTAGCTTTTCAATCAACATTTCAGCTGTTTAACAGAAACCTTCGACTGGAAACAACATTCACAATTACATTATAAAAGCACTGAGTAAGTGTGAGACTAATACACCTGCTGAATGCCAGTTACACACTACTTCTGTGGTATTACAATTTTTACACTGGAATCTTGTGAGAAGTCTAAAATCTTATGATAAACAATCATTAGGTTTAAGAAATAGCTAAAGACATCATATCTTTTGCATTGCTACCTCTTTCAGACGTCTGGATTGGGTAAGCTATGACCAGGCCAGGCATGCATATGGCATCCTAATCACACTAGTAGCCTACTACTCACAGCAACATAAAGATGTGCCTTAATGATTTATACTTAATGCATTATTTTATATTGAACTGGCTGTATACAACATAAGACGCAATGGCCACGACAAACATCAGAAATTCGCAAACCAATGTCCATTGGTTCACGTTACAAAAATACATTTCACATCGAAATTACTGAAAGCCTTACGTGGCAGACATCGTCTGCTGTCATCCATATGGGAGAGTTGGTTTTATATCAATATCAAGTAATATTCAATCCTATAGGCATTAAAGACAAATAGCCTATCTGTTGTTTCAAGCTGTATCCATGTTCCATTTCTCCATATGTTGACTCTTGTAGTCTGCAAATACGTGCAATGGCCATTAGACTAGGATACTTATCAGTGTCTTCTCAAGCAGACACACTGTTACATAGCCTACAAGACTGAATTGTCTCAATAAAATCAACGAAATGTGACGATAATGGCACCGCCGGGCTCCAAGCGCCATAGGCGACACACGCGCCTCTTTGCAAAGAGCTTCAGTCTGCGCTCCCTCGCAGACGTGCCTCTGTGCACAAAACTTCAGGCATTCAAAACACAGGCTAGCTCTACCTCACAACTACAACTTTTAAACAGGCTGTTATGGTATAGTTTGTAGTATAAACCATCTGTTATGTAGGCTACTCCTAATCCAACTCCTGCGTGGATGCATTTTTTCAATCCCCAAAGCAAACGAAAAAAACACTATTAAATATTAGATGCAGCCTATAGTGTAAGGAATGTCTGGACTCTGGCATACGCTGCTTAAAGTAACATTCTTATTAGTTGCATTCTCAATTAAAATGCAATTACAAGTTTTATGGTCACTTTTTGCTACCCAATATGCGCGACCCTTAGGGACAACTGTTTGAAATTATACCTCCTACAACCTGATGAACGGTCTTTGACGCAACCACTCTGCGGGGACTCTTGTAGATAACAGTTTTAGCCAAGTAGAGTGCATTACCCTCTGTAATATCTCAACAAGAGATGAGACAGCCACACTTTTTAAATGTATAACAATAAAGGCTGCCGGGTGCTGGTGAGAATCCCTCTGCGCACCAAGTGCACATTAAGCAATAAGCACATATCCTATCTTCATCTCCCCTCAAATCCAGCACTGTAAACTATAAACTATATGTTCCCTTTTGGATCCCAATCCAGCTGATTAAGAACACATGCATTGCAATTGGTTAGCTATCCTTGCTCCGTGATTAGCTAAGAAAACACATGTAAATAGTCTAGCTAGTGTAAAACTAGTTAGCTTGCTAGCTAGCCTCTTGCTTAGAAAATATTAGACATAGCATTCTGTTAGCTAAGCTAACACACTACATTTCTATTAAGTCAGCTAGACTGCCGGGTGCTGGTGAGAATCCCTCTGCGCACCAAGTGCACATTAAGCAATAAGCACATATCCTATCTTCATCTCCCCTCAAATCCAGCACTGTAAACTATAAACTATATGTTCCCTTTTGGATCCCAATCCAGCTGATTAAGAACACATGCATCGCAATTGGTTAGCTATCCTTGCTCCGTGATTAGCTAAGAAAACACATGTAAATAGCCTAGCTAGTGTAAAACTAGTTAGCTTGCTAGCTAGCCTCTTGCTTAGAAAATATTAGACATAGCATTCTGTTAGCTAAGCTAACACACTACATTTCTATTAAGTCAGCTAGTCTAACATTTGATAACAGATTAGCCTATAGATAAACTGCATCGAAGGCTAAGCTTATGTATGCTTGCCCTACCTTTAAAACATTTAAATAAAAAGTCTTATCATGATGTTAGAATTGTACATATTTTCGTATTACCTTTGTCTTGACCTTGGTTTGTCTTTGGTTTGTTGTTGATTCTTCTCATCCGCTTCCAATGCGCATCATCTCACGTGACAGGCAAGTCCGTTTCTGATTGGTGGGTGGTGTGTGTGGAGTGTGTGAAGTGTGTGTAAACTCGGTGCTGAAAAGTAAGCCTGCAGTACCCTTTGTGGACTCTAGGGTGTCATTCTTAAGCACACTTAAGCACATATTTTCTGGTTTTTGTTATGTGTGGAGAATTTTTTTTTTCCTTGAAATTTTTGCACCAGACATATCAGCAATGTATTCTTTACCCATTTCAATGATTTCCCTTGTGGGACTGTGGGATGTTTTTGAACCCCACAAAAATTTTGCTCCCCACACCTTGAGTGGGCAGTCATGTCGTGTTCCCCACAGAGTGATAAAAACAAACACACGCATGCACACACACACACACACACACACACACACACATACACACACACACACACACACACACACACACACACACAGGCACATACACACACACATAGTACAGGGACAATTGCAAAGCAGACAAAATATAGAAAATACGAGGGCCAAGCAATTGCTTGTGTACAGGGCCCAGATATATGAAAATGAAATTAAATCAAATTTACGAAAAGATAAAAACTAAACGCCAGACAGTTGTACCTCACATATGA
>CM059281.1:26014841-26017341 GCA_030347295.1 Setipinna tenuifilis | reverse complement strand
TTTTATTTTAAAGGAATATGCTAGCCTGGGCATGCCCATACTTCCTGTGACGCTGCATTTGAATTTCACATGCAAATAAGTCTGGCCAAGCTGCCTGTCTACACCATTTCTACTTTTGCACAGACACGGGGACCAATGGAAATCTAACATTTCAAAAAGGCAATGACGCAGTATTTTAGCGAACAGAAATCTATCTCAATCACTGTCAACATGGCGAACGTGGAGCAATGGTACGATTTCAGTGCAGCTGTAGCTGCTGTTTTGGAAGAATTCCAAGGGAAGTTCTCTCTGAAAATACAGCAAAGGGCAGGCCTTGAAGTATTTATTGCAGGAAAGGACGTTTTCGCAATGCTACTGACCGGCTTTGGTAAAAGTTTAATGCATCAGTTAGCCCCGCTAGTAGCCAAGTCAATGGGGCTTTGCAAATGTGGTCATTTTGCATACGCCAATGCAGAGGTGCTTTGCTTGTACTTCGCCTGTGCTTCTGCGGAACATAGTCCCCCAACTAAATGCCGCTTGGTCAATTCCTTTGTCTTAATTTGCATTGCCATTTGTACTCATTCTGAATGCAAAGGTCACAAGAAGTAATTACAAAAACAATTAGAGTGAATTGATTTGATTTTGCCACAATTGGCTGGTTGGCAGACTAAAGCGACTATGCTAAGCTAAGCTGAGGTCTATTATGCCAGATTCGGACAACGGCTAGGTCTACTGGAAAACAATTCTTTTCACTTATCCAACTCTAGGGACTAAGGGGATAGACAAAATTTCACCTAGGAGTGGCATATTCCTTTGGCACTTCAAGTCTTTGCAACTTTTGTTGTTGGTTGTTGTTTTTAATACTGTTTTCTTTATTAAGCCACTCTATTTTTTTTAAGATACTGTGCATTTTTTTTTTAATATTAGTGTACTCTGATTGCCTTCTGTAATGTACAGTATTGTCATACTTACTTTCTAAAACTTAAAAAAAAAAAAATTAATTGGAAATACAGAAAATTCTCTCACATGTCAAAACATTTGCAACTTTGTTTTAGACAAAGTACATACTGGCTTTGGGGCCTCCCTTACCCAAGGGACTGGGAATTACTCAACTTCAAGTAAGAGAAGATTAAGGGATACAGGATATGTTAGGGTGGGGGTTACCTGTAGCATGGGGTAGGATATGTTAGGGTGGGGTGGGGTTTACCTGTAGCATGGGGTAGGACATGTTAGGGTGGGGTGGGGTTTACCTGTAGCATGGGGAAGGATATGTTAGGGTGGGGTGGGGTTTACCTGTAGCAACTCCATCCAAGAGCAGAAAGACAATGACTGCTAAAAACAAACATACAGACATGAGAAAGAGAGAGAGACAGAGAAAGAAGAAGAGAGACAGAGAGAGAGAGAGAGAGAGAGAGAGAGAGACAGAAGAAGAGAGATAGTGAGAGAGACAGAAAGAGAGAGAGAGAAAGACAGATAGAGAGACAAGAAGAGAGACAGCAAGAGAGACAGAGAGAGAGGAGAAAGAGAGAGAGAGATAAAGAGAGAGAGAGAGAGAAGAGGAAGAGAGAGAAAGAGAAGAAAAGAGACAGAGAGAAGAGGAGAGACAGAGAGAGAGGTAAAAATGTTGCATTGCAAGTTAAGAAATACAATGTGATGCAAAATTTTGTTTACAGTTTTTTATGTTTGCTTACACGCTAAAATCTAAAATGTTCCACAATTAATGAAACCCAATGCTCAAATAACAAAACATCAGCTCAGGTAGGCACCACTCTAAGCACATTTTCAGCTTCACACTTTTTGCAAAACACTACACACAGTCATTTGCAAAACATTAGACATACTTACATGCATTACACACATGATTCTATTGTAATGTTACCTTTTTTTCCATTTCAAAAGACTAGCGATCAATTGACCACACCATTGCAACCAACTGGTTAAACACAATTGTCATGTACCAAAACAATAAGGGATGAAATGCAAAACAGTAATCAGGCGTAAACACTGTGAAATAGAAAACAGTGGAGGGGTTACCCTGACCTGAATATAAAATTTAAGGCAGTGTTGTAGCCAGAGGGAGAGAGAGAGGGAGAGAGTGATAGTGACGGGTAACAAGAGGAAGAGGTAAATACTGTCACTGCAAGGTACAATGGGAGGAGAGACAGACAGAGAAGACAGAGAAGACAAGGACATAATCGGTCACATTGGAATGACATTGGTTGACTACCTTGAAAAGTTGAGATGAGTGTGTGTGTTTTTCTATGTTTGCTGTGAATATGGTTCTTTGGAGAAATGATTTTCAATATGCAACCATGCAACAAGCAAACACTTCAGCATATTGACTGATTTTGCATTACATAAAAGTAAAAACAATCTATTGAAATATGTTTGGTTTGGACACACCTCATTCAATGCGCTTTCTTTATTTACATGACTATTTACATTGTACATTCTGACTGAAGACATTAAATATAAACTGTGAGTGTTAAGTCTTAACTTTTTTGTTAAGTACATAATTCCA
>CM059281.1:25987341-26009841 GCA_030347295.1 Setipinna tenuifilis | reverse complement strand
GACATTGAATGCGAGGGACAAGTCGGACGACACAAAATCCTGGTACGGCCCTAGAATGGATGAGATTGACGCTTTCACTTCCAACGTGTCTAAGTGGATTTCTGCGGTCACGTCAGCAGTTCACAAAATGTGTTATTTCCAGAGTTGCAAACAATGGCCGCCCCTGATGATCAACTGTCGGTTAGGTCAATGCGCAGTAATGCATCAAGACGCAGTGAAACATCACTGTCCTCTACGAGGTCAGCGCGCATTTGCGCCGAGGCAGAAAGGGCAGCATTATTGGCAAAGGCCGCAGCTTTAGAAAAAAGACACAGTATTGAACACGAGGAAGCTCAATTGGAAGCTCAATTGCTGTTACAAAAAGAAGAACTAAGAAAAAAAAGAGAAAAACTTGACCTAGAAGCAGAATTGGAAGCAAATACCGCCAAATTGCAATATCTAAGAGATGCAGAAGACCAACTTGGTGGCAGTGCTGGAGGCGACTTGAGTGAATATCGTGAGGAAGTCACTGTAAGGCCCAAAGAAAACATAACTGTCCAGTTTCCCTTCACCCCTGCTGCAGCTAGACCCACCAGTACAATACAAGCAGCCACAGCTCATACAGCCATTGGTGGTGGTAGGCCTTACACACCTCACACCCCCTTTCCTCAAGCCCCATTAACCCAAGCAAGCGGCAACCAGGGCACTGATGCCATCAGTAGGATTTTAGAAACACAAAACCAGTTAACAAGCCTGCTCATAAAGCAACAGTTATTAACAACTCTACCCAAAGGAAATATTGAAATCTTTGATGGTAACATTTTACAATACAAATCATTTATTCACTGGTTTGACCACATTATTGAGTCTAAAACAGACAATCACCATGATAGGCTGCTGTACCTTATTCAGTACACTAGGGGGAGGGCACAAGAACTGGCCAAAAGCTGTCAGCTGATGGATGATGCCAGCAAAGGCTATAGAAAGGCTAGACAGCTACTTGAAAAACACTTTGGGCTTTCCACATTAGAGCGGTTTGGCTTTGGGGACTCATTCATCAAATGGGTCAGACTGCTATACAATTCACCATCAGCCAGCGTCACCACAAATGGGTTAACTTCTCAAAACTTCACTTTGCACAGGGGGACTAGACAGGGGTGCCCACTCTCTCCCTTATTATTCACTATTTTTATTGAACCATTAGCTGCAGCCATACGCCAAAACTCACAAATCACAGGAATCCAGACTAAAAATATTCATCATAAAATAAGTCTCTTTGCAGACGATATTTTACTTTTTCTTCAAAATCCAGTGAGCTCATTACAAGAAACAATCAAAACAATAAACTCATTTGCCAACATTTCAGAATACTCAATCAACTGGAATAAATCATCAGCTCTTCCGCTACAACCTCAAAGTGGGAATGCAGCAGCCATCACCCTCCCTATCTCACTATGCACCGATCACATCACCTACTTAGGAGTAAGAATTTCCCCCAGGCTGTCTGACCTATTTAATCTAAACTTCTCCCCCCTACTGAAAACAATTCAGGATGATCTGCAACGCTGGACAAATCTACCACTCTCCATCATGGGCCGTATATCTGCTATCAAAATGACAATCCTACCTAAAGTTAATTATCTCCTTTCAATGATCCCAATACAACCATCCACATCCTGGTTCAAATCCCTAGATTCAGCAATTACAAAATTCTACTGGAAAAACAAGACACCCAGAATCAAACTAGCAACCCTTCAAAAACCCAAGTCCCTAGGAGGATTAGACGCACCAAATTTCACTCTGTATAGCCTGGGTGTAGGAGCCATATAAAGCATTTGTTTGCATATTTTGTTATCTTCAAATATTTATTTTTGTGATTTCATTTTGTTACATTTTGACGTATTTCAGTATTTATGAATCTAATATGTTTGCATGTTTTAGTGCTGGAGAGTGCGTGCGTGAGTGAGTGATTGATTGAATGATTGAATGTGCCTGCCCTCTATAGGTCAAGGGGGTTTGCTGACGGGTATATAGGTGTGCCATCCTGATGCCAGTGGGAGGGTTCGGTGATGCGCATACCATCTTAGACCGTAGCAGAGACAACGTGGAGATGAATGGAATATTAGAATTTAGAACAAACACTTGAACCTTTGAACACTTGTACTTTCTTTATTTGTTATTAAAACCTCAGTTAACCTTCTTTTACGCTTCCTGGAATCTTTGCACGAGTCAGTGATCACACCGAACCTCGGACGTACTGGTCAAACAAAAGGCCATTGGGGCCGGTAAAACATCACAGTTTGGGCCATACAATCGTCTAAGATGACCGCATAAATACCTGCTTCGTGGATTACTTTGAAGATCTTGTGGATTTATGCTGAAATTCGTTGGACTTTAAAAGCGCAAACTTAAGAACAAAAGGAAAGGCCTTGCGCTGAGACGCGTGAAGACGCGGAAGAACAAACATTTTTAAAACAAAGAAACTGGAGGTACTGAGAACTTTGAGTTAATTTGATTTTCGGGCTTAAAAGTAAAAGAACTGAACTTTTGAATACCCTAACTGGATGAACCTTTGAGAGTTGGATAACGGAGCATTTTTTAGTTTTTAGCTCCGCTTTTGTTTGAATTTACTGCTGTGGAAGAAACGCCATTGTGCTTTGCTACTTTTACGTTATACGTTTGTGGACTTTTGTTGAAACTTTGTGGACTATTTTGAATATCTATTTTGTTGGAAAAAAACTTAATTGTTTGAAATCGATATGGCTGGTTCAGATTCCGACAAAGACACTTTAGAGATGGAGGGCACCTCAGCAAAGATGCGCTCTTCCCGAGCGGGCAGAATGTCCCACCTGACGAGGCGAATGCGAATTGTTAATACTTTAATGGATGACGAAGAATGTCTTGAGGAAGTAAAAGGAAATATGACCAAATTTTATGTGCAATTGGAAGAGTTTAAAGCATTACATGTTTCGTACCAGCAGACATTGAATGCGAGGGACAAGTCGGACGACACAAAATCCTGGTACGGCCCTAGAATGGATGAGATTGACGCTTTCACTTCCAACGTGTCTAAGTGGATTTCTGCGGTGGAAAGTCACGTCAGCAGTTCACAAAATGTGTTATTTCCAGAGTTGCAAACAATGGCCGCCCCTGATGATCAACTGTCGGTTAGGTCAATGCGCAGTAATGCATCAAGACGCAGTGAAACATCACTGTCCTCTACGAGGTCAGCGCGCATTTGCGACGTGGCAGAAAGGGCAGCATTATTGGCAAAGACCGCAGCTTTAGAAAAGAGACACAGTATTGAACACGAGGAAGCTCAATTGGAAGCTCAATTGCTGTTACAAAAAGAAGAACTAAGGAAAAAAAGAGAAAAACTTGACCTAGAAGCAGAATTGGAAGCAAATGCCGCCAAATTGCAATATCTAAGAGATGCAGAAGACCAACTTGATGGCAGTGCTGGAGGCGACTTGAGTGAATATCGTGAGGAAGTTACTGTAAGGCCCAAAGAAAACATAACTGTCCAGTTTCCCTTCACCCCTGCTGCAGCTAGACCCACCAGTACAATACAAGCAGCCACAGCTCATACAGCCATTGGTGGTGGTAGGCCTTACACACCTCACACCCCCTTTCCTCAAGCCCCATTAACCCAAGCAAGCGGCAACCAGGGCACTGATGCCATCAGTAGGATTTTAGAAACACAGAACCAGTTAACAAGCCTGCTCATAAAGCAGCAGTTATTAACAACTCTGCCCAAAGGAAACATTGAAATCTTTGATGGTAACATTTTACAATACAAATCATTCATTCACTGGTTTGACCACATTATTGAGTCTAAAACAGACAATCACCACGATAGGCTGCTGTACCTTATTCAGTACACTAGGGGCAGGGCACAAGATTTGGTTAAAAGCTGTCAGCTGATGGATGATGCCAGCAGAGGCTACAGAAAGGCTAGACAGCTGCTCGAAATACATTTTGGTAACGAGTACAGGATATCCTGCGCTTATATCGATAAGGCACTCTCATGGCCAGCAATTAAATCAGAAGATGTAACGGCTCTTCAGGACTTTGCACTGTTTTTAAGAAGTTGCTGTAACGCCATGGAGAATGTAGAGTATATGGAGGAAATGGATACCATTACGAACATGAGAAACATACTACTCAAATTGCCATACAAATGGAGAGAGAGGTGGCGTGTTGAAGCATGTAAAATACAAGAACAAAATATCAGAGTCAGAATGAAGGACTTGGTCAACTTCATTGAAAGGCAAGTCACAATTGTGTCTGATCCAGTGTTTGGTGACATCCAAGAGACAAGCGGCAAAATGAAACCCAACACTGCAGTGAAGCCACCTGCGAAAGCAAGTTTTGCCACCAGTATGATCGTGGCATCAACTGCAGTACCACCAGCTACCTCTTGTCTGTTTTGCACCGGTCAGCATAATCTGGAGACATGTTTGCAGTTTAACACACAACCACACAGGGACAAAATCACCTTCCTTAGACAACATGGAATCTGTTTTGGATGCCTGACCAAAGCCGGTCACATTAGTAAAGACTGCATACAGCGCCTTACCTGCTCAGTTTGCAGCAGGCGGCATCCCACTGCACTACACATCAAAAATGTGTCGACGTCACAACAGACATTTGCAAACACCACAAAGCCTTCGTCTGATGATGTGGGTGAGCATGCTGGGGCCGGTAACACACACAAAGTCTCCAGCTGTGCCATGTCAATTGTACCTGTGCAAGTGAAATGCTCCAAGGGTAACGCAGTCATAAACACCTATGCCTTCTTAGATCCTGGCAGCTCTGCAACATTCCTCACACAGAAACTCATGCGCAAATTGAACATCCCTGGAAAAAAAGACCAATGTACTGTTAAGAACAATGAACCAGAAAAAACCTGTGGACACGTACCTGGTGAAGGGTCTGGAGGTCAGTGCGTTGACCGAGAACAACTTCATCACACTTCCAGAAGCCTACACCCAGACCTCCATTCCTGTAGGTACCAGGAATATACCTAAAACAAAGGAACTAACAAAATGGACTTACCTGAAGGAAGTACAAATTCCAACGTTAAACGCTGATGTGGAGCTATTGATTGGGAACAATGCTCCTAAGGCTCTAGAGCCACGGAGCATAATAAACAGCTGTGGAAATGGACCATATGCAGTGAAAACCCTATTGGGGTGGGTTGTCAATAGTCCCCTAAAAGCCAGCGCAGAAGGATGAGTATCCCGAATTTAGACAATGGATGCATTGATGAATAATAGGCTCCTTTAAAGTATTTGATAATTGTTGCCTATGCACACAATTAGGGGCCGGTGTGTAGGAGCCATATAAAGCATTTGTTTGCATATTTTGTTATCTTCAAATATTTATTTTTGTGATTTCATTTTGTTACATTTTGACGTATTTCAGTATTTATGAATCTAATATGTTTGCATGTTTTAGTGCTGGAGAGTGCGTGCGTGAGTGAGTGATTGATTGAATGATTGAATGTGCCTGCCCTCTATAGGTCAAGGGGGTTTGCTGACGGGTATATAGGTGTGCCATCCTGATGCCAGTGGGAGGGTTCGGTGATGCGCATACCATCTTAGACCGTAGCAGAGACAACGTGGAGATGAATGGAATATTAGAACTTAGAACAAACACTTGAACCTTTGAACAGTTGTACTTTCTTTATTTGTTATTAAAACCTCAGTTAACCTTATTTTACGCTTCCTGGAATCTTTGCACGAGTCAGTGATCACACCGAACCTCGGACGTACTGGTCAAACAAAAGGCCATTGGGGCCGGTAAAACATCACGGTTTTGACCATACAATATCCATATTATCCATATTTACTGTTCCCACTGACAGAACCAGACAGAGTACAAACACCAGGGGATTGTTTAGTTGTGTTTGACAGATTAATTCCTTTATTTGTTTTCATTAAGAATCACTCAATATTGTAGTGTTAAGCACTTATTATTTTTTAACCAAGGTGCGTTTGAAAACATCAAGAGTAAAATTACAATGGCACTACATTAAAGATTAACTTTAAAACAATGAAAGAATCTATTTATATAGAAACCGTTTTAGTAACTGGTAATGTACTGACAGCAAAAACAATGTCATTAAAAGTACACTGTAAACCCGAATTGTCAATACAACTCAAAACTTTTGATGTAACTGATTACGTCAATAGTTTTGAGTACATTAACTATATATTTTAATTAAAGTTAATTTAAAAGTTTAAGTACAAAATTCATGTACTTAAACTTTTTAAATTAATTTAATTAAAATATTTAGTTAATGTACTCAAAACTATTGACGTAATCAGTTACATCAAAAGTTTTGAGTTGTATTACAGTTTTTCTCAATCACTTTGGTACATTTTTCGAATCATTCTTGCAATTTGCAGAAGATCAAGTGCATTTCTCAAAACAGTTTGAACAAATAGCAAAACACCGTGCATCACCTGCAAAAGCCAGTCTCTTGCTCAAAATCCTTAGTCCATTCCTCAAAAGCAAGTTTTTGTGTCAATATACTTGTCAGTGCCATCAGAATGTTTAATCATTGTGTCATTGTGTACGGATAAGATAGTCAAATTCATTAGTCATGTTGGCAATTGAATAGTGCACTTTGAAGGGACATGTTGATGTAAAATGTGGTTAAGGTGTGATGACAAGTGTTGTACATTTGACCTCATATAATGTATATGTGTAAGATTGATTGGAAAAGACAAGATTCACATTTACAGAATGACTTCTTTATTAGCAAACATTGACATTGCAGTGCATAAAGAAGAAAAAAAGACAGCACTGCACATAACAAAGGTGAAATACAATACATAAGTAAACATAGGTCAAAAATATAAACATAGATCAACTCTTTTCATTAGAGAAAGTCTAGATTCACCTGGGAGGAATTTACCAATTTAGATCATATTTACAGACAAATGTCTTATGGAAATGTATATATGCTTGACATGTTATGATGGCTTGGTAAATCATTTTGCATGTGAAGACTTATATGATGAACTATAGCCTAAATGTTTTGGGGAAAGAGACTATTTGATAGATTCCTATAACAAAGCATTTTGATTAGCATGACAAAAGCAATTGATAATGTACGAAAAAACTGAAAATTGTACACAATCATTTGTATGGATGGACAAAAGCATTTGCAATTTGTTCAATGCAATGAGAAACTGCCTTTTTTATCTGCACAAATGGCATGATGATGTGACAATTGAACAAGAACTTTTGAGAATTTCAATTCTGATGTGAGAAATGTACCAAACCAATTGAGAAAAACTGTAACTTATCCGGGTTTACAGTGTATGACTTAATGACATCAAGTATTTCTTACTATACAATAATTAAGTGTTTTTCTTTAAAGTGAAACTGTTTAAATGCTTTGGTTTACCAGGGCTGTCACAGCACTAGGCAGGTCATTCAACCACTATGGTACCATGTTTAATAAAAGGTAAGATAATAACAACAAAACACATCAAAAACAACTTTAACTATGATCTATTCTGTACTAAGAAAGACAGGTAAAACAAACGCTAATAAAAGAAACGAAATGAAAAAGGGCTAGGATAGTGCTGTTTAACTACACCATCTAGCTACCTCTGCCCTACTCTCCAACCACTACACAGTTCTCCTAACACTACCACACCCTCCCCATCCTTTTGCCACAACCCAATGTGTCTGTAAAGATTCTCATTCATCCAGGTCATGTTAGTCAAACGAGCTAAGTTGTAAGCAACTGGGCTTCTTTTAGTAGCTTAAAGATGTTTCACCTTTCATCCAGAAGACGGCTGAAGGCCAGAACTGAACAATCCTTTTGGTTAAAAGGCAAAACGTCTTCAAGCTACTAAAATGAGTCTAGTTGCTTACAACTCATTTGACTCACAACCCCATGCTCCTGCAACTGCCCTATCTACCTACCTCCACCTTATGCTGCAATGCCCCTCTCACTGCCATGTCCTACCATTACTGGTCCATTCTCTCATCAAAACCCCACATCACCCGTGTCACATCCTATAACTATCCTATGTACAGTACCAACTATGGTGGAGCCATCCATCTAAGCCATCCTGCTGTAACTAACACATCCCTCCATCGTTTCTCTTTTCTCCCAATAACTACCCCACCATCTTCCAGTTACCCCATACACTAACACTTTCTATGAAGCTTGCATTTATAATGCTCTATAACCACATTCATAAAGGCTTATAATGCATTCATAACATATGTAAGTGTTCATATCTATTTATACATACTCATGCCTGTATTCCTAAGGCACTATAATGATTGATAAAAGGTGATAACAACAACAACACCAAAAGGGCTGGGCTAGTGCTGTTTAACTACACCATCTAGCCAGCTCTGCCGTACTCTCCAACCTCTACACAATTTATGCTTTTTACTATTGGTATGCACTAGTATTATCAGAAATTGCAAATATAATTGCCATGAATCAATATGACGGTAGACATCGGGTGATGAGTGCTTGAAGATCCGGTAACTTCCTGGTTGTCAGATGCGTGCATGTGTAAGTTTCCTTAACCAGTTCCAGTACTGCTGTTGGACCTGGAGAGACCGAGCAAAAAAAAAAAGTTGTGTGTGTATGCTTGTTTCCACATTAGAGTGTGTGTCTTTGTGCGTGCATGCGTGTGTGTGTGTGTGTGTGTGTGTGTGTGTGTGTGAGTGTGTGTGTGGAAAAGGAATTGGCCAGGGTTATTGTATTGTTAACGGTGTTACCTCCTGATTGAGAACACAGTGGAGCAGGAAGATGAAGGTCCCTTGCTGGCTGCTGAGAACATGGAAGACAATATCCACTGCCTTGCTGTCTGTGACAAAGAATCCCAGTATCCAAGGGGTACCGATGATCACTGACTGCAGAAGAGTTTTAAACACCAAGGTTCTACATGGGGGAAATTTATTTCTTTTTATTGTAGCTGTTTTGCATTTCACACTTGTTGTATAATGAAATGGTGTGAAATAATGATTTAAACACTAAAAACTATAGTACAATAATTACGTTAATAATTAAGATAACCTGTTTAATTGATCGTTTCCACGCTGCATCCGTGATATGGCACTGCGAAGGAGGATGATGATGATGGTGAAGAGGATTGTGTTTATCTGTTTTGGGTCAGAAGTGGAATACATGCAGGGTGACTTTAACAAGGTTTGCTTTATAAACACACATAAAACGCTGACCCAGACCAATTTTGTTCCACAATTAATACTACAAAAAAAATCCCCTCTTTGCCTTATAATGACTAAAGGGTCATGTGAAACAAAACAAAAAAAATGTTTTTGGGCAACACACTTAAATTCTCTTTGCTCACAATGAAGTATTAGCCTGCATTAACATTGCTTAAAAAAGTAAACCTAGCAATAGTGTACACATTAATTACTTTGAAGTGCTAATGCCTCCATGGCTGAAGTTAACATTTAACCCTGTCATCCATGGAGAGACTATAAAGAGATCTGGACAAACACTCGGTGACGTCACCCATGGACTTTCTCAGAGCCCCAAAGAGGCCAAAATTGATGGTTTCTGGTAAACGCCGTCTTGGCCAATTTGTTCTGTGAATGTCAATGTGAACTATCTGGGAATTAAACTAATAGATTCTCCCTCATTTTCCCTCATTGACTCAAGGACTACAGAAAGAAAATAAAACGTTTTTCTGAATCAGGCATGTACACTACCATTATAAAGTTTGGGGTCACTTAGAAATGTTCTTATTTTTAAAGAAAATCACAGTTTTTTTCAGTGAAGATAACTTTAAACTAATCACAAATACACACTCTACACATTGCTAATGTGGTAAATGACTATTCTACCTGGAAATGTATGGTTTTTAGTGCAATATTTACATAGGTTGTACATTGTACACATGGTGGTAAATAAAAGTGTGACTTTTTATGGAAACCACAAAATTGTCTGGGTGACCCCAAACTTTTAAACGGTAGTGTATATATACAGTATATATAAGTTGAGAAATCTGACTTTTTAACATGGCAGTCTATGGCAAGTTGCTCGCTTCTGCAGCCAGCCCCCAGTGGACATGTGAGGTATTGCAGCTTTAGAGCCTGGAACATTGCCGCTTGGCTTCATTCCATAAAGTAGAGCTGCTGGCTACTGTCGTTTTCACATGAGCACAAGCAACGTTCTTATACACACCAGAATCTTTATTGCGTGCACCTTTTGTTTTTTCAGATGTCTGTTCTGGGGCTCCATACTGTCCTGATGGTACTGTATGCCACCAGCATGTTATTGTAAATTTTGCCCTTTGCCTAGACTGCATCAACACTTCTTTTCTACAGAAAAAATGTTCCAAACTTACCCCAAGAATGCAGCACACAGGACCGAGAAAACTCCACATGAATCCTTTGTCATACTTCAACCAGCAGCTGAAGAAGTACATCATAAGTATTACAGTATCATTTATGACAGATGCATTTTTTTTAAGTTACACCACTCACAAAATGTGGAGTATAATGCAGGTTGCACTTTCATTGTGTGCTGTGGTGTGTTGTGTAATCACAATGAAAAATGGGAAGCACTTTGTCATGCTAACTGCCATGATCTGATTCTGTGGTTTATGTTAAGCTTATAGCATAAGTGCTACTGCCAGACCAGGACACTGGCTGAATGCATTCACAAATGGTAAAACTCAGCTGTTTAACTCTAAGGGAATTGAAAAATGAGTCTATTTCATAAAGACATTGATCTATCTGAAGTGTTGAATTGATAAAAAAGAGTCTAGTTGTCAAAAGTGGAGGTAAAATAAAAAATAAAAAAGTGTTGGGTGGAGGATGAGTGATCCTTAACATGCCTTAAAATGAGATGCACTACAGTAATGAGGGCATCGTCAGAGCCTAGTTTGCTGTGCACATTCCTCGTCAGTCTGGTCACTACAAGATTTTCAAAACATTTCATCAAAACTAATGTTGATGCTAGAATGTGATAGAACTGTTTGATTAAAGGTGTTTTACATTACTATCCACACACATCTTCCTCACCCCTCACTCCCATAGTCCTCATAGTTTGCAGACAATGACAAACAGAAGGAACAATCAAGAACAACAACAACAACACTCATAACACCACCAACAACTACAACAATAACAATAACAACAATAATAATAATAATAATAATAATAATAATAATAATAATAATAATAATAACACATCTTCCTCACCTCTCACTCCCATAGCCCTCAGGCACCAGCCCTGCTGATATGGCAACAACAGTGAAGGGAGCTCCGTAACCAATCAGACACTGGTATCCCCAGTGAGGTCCGACATTCTGTGCAGATCTGAACTCTTTGAGTCTCAGCACTGAACGCAGGAGCCAGATGGTCTCCAGGAACATCCAAGCGAAAGAGCTCAGGAACAGAACATGGAGGACTCCTGACAGCACTGAACAAATCACCTGCACACATAACCAACGTAAATAAATGTGCTTAGTCATATCACTTTCAGCCTTAGGATGATGTAAAGTGTTAAGCTTTAAAAAGCTTGTAAAAACCCTTCTCTTCCGAGATTGCTTCCCTTCCTAACAAAACTAATATAACTAACAAATACTAATCTAAACTCTCTCTCTCTCTCTATCCCTATGCAGAAGTACATATGTCTGTTGTGTCTCTACTACTCTGTGTCCTCCTCTATTGCTTATGTCCCCCTTGATTGTAAGTCGCTTTGGATAAAAGCGTCTGCCAAATGCAATGTAATGTAATGTAATGTAATGTAATATTACAGTATGTATATGAGGTGTAAGGTACGGCAGACCAAGATAATTAAATCTCCAATTGGCTTAACTGACTGTGCTCCAAACAAGCGCCACTACAAGTGCGACTCCCTTTGGGATCCTACAGTGTATTTTTCTTGTTCATTTTGTATTATAATTGATATTAGTTAACTTTTATTTATGATTTATCCTAATATGCTGTATTGTAAATGCTGAACATTTTATTGTACTTTTATTGTACTGTACGGCATAACTGTGTCCATATGAGTCAGCATATAAACAGAGGAAGTTCTTATTACACTTCTAATTACCCATGTTGTGTGTGTGTGTGTGTGTGTGTGTGTGTGTGTGTGTGTGTGTGTGTGTGTCTGTACGGATGCGTGTGTGTGTCTGTACGGATGTGTGTGTGTGTGTCTGTACGGCTGTGTGTGTGTGTGTATAACAGAGGAAGGTCAGAGGACACTTCTAATTACCCATGTTGTAGAAACAGTTCTAAGCATCTTGCTGACTCTAAATGATTGTACTTACTGAAATCACCTGCATCCTTTGGATTATGTAAAGCTTTAACATTATGCCAGGTATGTAAAAAAGGTATATGTTTTACAAAGCTGGAAGATGGCATGACTGACACCATATGAGTCAGCAGATAATTGTAAAGTAAAAAGACAGAGGACGTTCTTTGCGCTGGCAATGAGCGAGTGGAAATTTAAAATGTTTACCAAATAAATGGACGGAAAGACAGACATTTTGGGAAGCACTTCGTGTCAGGTTAGACACAGATGTCAGTAGAAGTATCAGAACATCTATTGACATATAGACAGAGGTGTCAATCCCGGGTTCAGGAAAGTAAAAACCCTGCCACGTTTTCCTTCTAACATGGGTGACTTCATTGAGTAGCTGATCAGTTACTCAGTGAAGTCACCCGTGTTAGAAGGAAAACGTGGCAGGGTTTTTACTTTCCTGAACCCGGGATTGACACCTCTGCATATAGAGAGCTTAATCATTACAATGTTATATAGTTTTAGGCACCTTGTGAGGGTGGATGAGGTGGATGAACTCTTGCACGAGCAGGAAGAGGAGATGAGCCAGCAGCAGACTGACACAGAGGTGCACTCGAGGTGGAGTTGCCACGGTAGTGTTCTTATGGCAGAGGGCAAAGGTCAGCAACGCCAGGGTCAGGGAGCCCAAGCCAACAGACACCAGGATCCTGTTCATCAGCGTCATCATCTGGTCTTGCTACAGGTAGAAAAGCGCCCATAATAAACGGACATCACTAGAAATCCTCAAACTGTACTTTTTTTTTTTTTTTTTACAAATTCAGAACAGTCATATTAGATTGTTAAGAAAAGAAATAACACTAGATGTAGTTAGACTGACCGACAAAACCTTATTAGCGAACTTGGCTTAATCCAGTCAGATCATCATCTTGCTTTGAGTTTATGTCAGTATGTACCATCAAGTGTTTCTTCAATACCCTTCACCCATTATGTTGACAAAAGTCTAATTTTTAAAAAAGAAGATGGCTGGGTGTATTGCTTTTTACAGCACTGCTCTGCCTGTTTCCAAACTAAAACCTACATTATACACCACACTGATTTAAAATGGCTCCACATTCATTTAAAATGGCTACATACGTATCTGTGTGCAACCACAGTATTGACTTTCTCTCCATTTTTACTTTCCTGTGTTGTTGATAAAATGTTCACTTAGCTGACAGTTTTCCAAAAGCCATGTCCAAGCTACACAACCTTGCTCGTAATACTTTGCAATCTTCAGAGGCGGGAATCCCGGGTTCAGAAAATAAAAGTCCTGCCACATATTTGTTCCAGCCAATTCTCTAAACCAGCTGATCCCTAGGTAGATGAGATAATTAGTGAAATCACCTGTGTTGACAGCACAGGCAGAAGAAATACATGGCAGGACTTTTACTTTCTTAATCCGCTTTGTCCGCCTCTGGCAATCTTCCAGCAATAGAGCCCTGCCCTGCCCTTCCTGCCCATGTGTGCCATGCCAGAGGACAGGAGGTGCTGGCTCACCTCTGGGGGGCGCTCCGTCTGCATGATGAGACTGAAGGTGGAGAAGTGCACACATGTGCACACGGTGTGGGTGGAGTTGGTGTGGGTGACATCACAGCCGTCCACCAACCAGGCGCTGCCATTCCAGTAGACACAGGACATCTGGCCCTGAGGATCCGCCTCCTGGGGATGAAGGAGAATGAGGAGTGCTTCAGTTATGATTTCACCTGAAGCTGGCAACAGACCTGCTGTTGTTTTCAGTGTTTCATAATTAGAACACGACTGAGTACATCAAACCTACAGACAGTGTCGGATTGCATTCAAGCTTATTCTGATTCATTAAAATTGAAACCATTCTATTTGAACAGATGGGGATGAGGTAAACTACTCAATTCAGGCATTTTATGGCTTCGTTATTGTGAAGTAAAATGTAACTGCAGTTGACGGTGACTACCCATACTGTAAGTGAAACTGATAAGCTTTGTTAAGTCATCATACTGGCCAGTAGACCCGTGCTGGAGGGAGACAACAGCCATGGATCTCTCTCTGTCTCATTCTCTCTGTCTGTCTCTCTCTCTCTCTCTGTCTCGCTGTCTCTTTCTATCTCTGTCTGTCTCTGTCTCTCTTTCTCTCTCTCACTTACTGTCTCTCTCTATCTCTGTCTGTATCTGTCTCTCTCAATCTCTGTCTCTCTCTGTCTCTCTCTCTCTCTCTATCTCACACACACATACACACACACACACACACACACACACACACACACACACACACACACACACCAACCTTGACGTGTTTGATAGTGAAGTTAACTGGCACAGGCAGAGCTTTGTTGGGGGTTTTGGGGAGGGAGGCTGATAAAACCAGTGACATCATGGTCTTCTCTGTGTCATTGATGGTGTGGAAGAAGTCTGCCTTCAGAATTGAACCCATCTTGGTGAAGGTTGTCAGGGCAGCAGCAGCCGCTCCTGATACAAAAAAAAACATGCAGTTCGTTAGATGTAAAACATGCACTCTGACCGCGTGCAAACATGCACTCGAACTACAATGCCAAAGAGCCAGGCTTGATGGAATGGCAATCAGAGCACATCCTCAACTATAGTAATGGCACTTCGTCACAACACTGTTTGCTAAATCATCTGTTTGCAAAATCATGAGGTTGCTAAATCATCTGTTTGCTAAATCGTTTGTTAAATCTCTCCCTAGGTGCCTCATGCTTGTATAATTCTCTCCCTGTGTAGGAAGTATGTGTTTCTGTAGTGTCCCTGCTCTGGGAAACTTACTTAGGCACATGCATCTCCTTGTATGTATAAAGGTAGTCTGCTTACACCTCTGTCAGCTTATGTCCTCCTTTTTGTAAGTCGCTTTGGAAAAAGCGTCTGCTAAGTGTAATACAATGTAAAAAAAAATCAATTAGATGGAAAGTGCATAGATGTTCAATGAACATACCATGGTTGTTCCTTGCAATGCCAATGAGATCTATATCCATTAAAACATTTGGATTTCCAATTTTCAAGCTTGTTTTTACAGTGGTGTAGTTTCCAATGGCAAACGTTTTTACTTCTGAAACAAGACAGAAACAAACAAAAAATAACCCACATGCAAACAAAAAATAAAACATGTAGATACATTTTAGAGGTTGCTGTTAATGCTATTCATTTGAGAACTGTTCACAGATAGAGAGAGAGAGAGAGAGAGAGAGAGAGAGAGAGAGAGAGAGAGAGAGAGAGAGAGAGAGTCTGGGCACCTGTGGTTTTGGTTTTCAGTGATTTGTCGCTCTGAGTAGAGGTAGGCTCCACCAGGGTCCCCACCAGCTTCTCTGTGGACTCCAGCATGACGTCACCCACGGCTGCCAACTTCTCCTGACTGGCATCCAGCGACACTACAGGCAACTCGGCTTCTAATGCCTCCAGCAAGGACACCACAACCTGCAGGCCAAGGATAGTCATCATAATACACAGCTTGGACAAATAAGGGATTGCACAGGCATTGTCTGACTGTAGCATTTAGAGCAGTGGTTCTTAACCTGGGTTCGATCGAACCCTAGAGGTTCGGTGAGTCGGTCTCAGGGGTTCGGTGGAGCCTCGGTGGAACCGTTAATGCACGGTTCATTTTGTGCACCAGTAAAAAAAAATCATATATATATTTTTATTTTTTACTAAAGAAGGGTTCGGTGAATGAGCATATGAAACTGGTGGGGTTCGGTACCTCCAACAAGGTTAAGAACCACTGGGCTAGTGTCTCTACAGTAGTTTGGTGTCTCCTCCATGCAGATGATTTAGAGGTACCTTGGGCAAATAGGACGGTGTCACTGCACAGATAGCTTGGACTATTAAAGGGATATTCTGGTGTAAAATGAAAATGGTTATGTTAAACATTATAACGAGTTCGTATGTTTGCTAAGAAGCAAAACTTGGCTAGCCTGTTGTGCTCCGAACTTCCATTCCATTTTTTTTTATTGTCTAAAAGGCTAACTATGATAGCAATAAGGGCATGGAGGAATCTTGAAGATAATGCTATTTTTAAACCATTGAAAACGCTTGAAGTAACTCCACTCTTATTTGGTGGCATAACAAGGGCCCTGGCATGCAAAACGAGGTCTTGAGAATTTTGTAAGTGTACAAGTACTGTGTTATAAAGACTGTTTTTATAGGTAATACCTTGCTGTACTTTCTAGTCACCACCATGATGAAAGTCCATACAGGTTAATTGATGAACCGGATGCAAACACAGCACACTTACCGGAACTGTTCACTGCAGTTGGACAGTATTATGCACGGAGAGTATTACAGCGAATTTCAGGAAGAGGAAGAGTCCTTCATATTGAATGGGCATTCATACTTACTCGAACCGGAATGTACACATGCAAAGCTGCGAGAGCGCACAGAGAAGGCTGCCAGAGAGAGAGGACGTGCAGAGGAAGCCGCCATAGCCACTGACCTAGCCACAGCTCAACTACACCCACGAAGTTTTAATCAGATTGGAGGGGTGCTGTAGTCGGTTACAGCTATTACATATACTTATTCCGATTCTTTCTGGCGGACAACAATGGCTATAAGAATGTGTTGTATCATTGTTGTAACATGTAAATATTCGAATCAGATGATTGGATTAGATTCATTACAATCAGAAAAAAAACTGTCCATGTAAATGTAGCTTTGGAAAGTTTATTTGTATGATAGAATTTAGAAAACGTATGCATTTTTTCATAAAAGATGCCCCAGGTGTATACAATCTTGGTTTGAGCAACAGCAACAAATACAATATTTTTGTTGATATTTTTGAGGATTTAATGATGAGCTTTGACAACAAGGAGCCAACAGAAGACATACTCACAACAGGTTGTAAAACAGTGTTATCCGTCAAATTTTTGATCACACTGGTGATGAAGTCAAACTTTCCTTCCTGTGAAGAACAACAACACACAAGTTTGTTTGATCTTGAACTAATTTACCTGAAATGACAATCCCAGTCAGATGACTTGATAACTGGCTGTTGTGAATAAACCCGTGTTATGTGTTGCAGTGTCTCTCCACTGGCCCGTGTTTGAATGTTGGTATTCTGTTAGTCCAAGGCCAAAATACACATTAATTTGCGTTACAGTACTTCTCCCCTCTCTTCACAAGTGCTGCTGTCATTCCAGCCTCTTTTTCTTGAACCCAATGTGGCATAATGTATTACTCAGTGTAGGGCATGTTATAGAAGAAAAATAATGTGTGTACCTCATGGACTTGATTGTGCAGATCTGAAAATGAAATGAAATCAAATTTATGAAAGGATGAAAACTAAACAGCAGACAGTTGTACCTCACATCTGTATATATTGTACACATATCGTACCTGTAGCTCTCATATGAGGAGTGTACAGGTGACTTTAACATTAACCTGTGCTTCGAAGATTTTACTTTCTGAAGCGGGAATTAACACATCTGCCATATTGTACTCACCACCTGTGCGTACCTAACCAAATGAACCCCATATTGCAGTCTTACCTCTGCAAATAATAGTGTTCTCCTCATTGATGATGGGTGTGCTTCCATTTTGGCATTGACAGAAAAGCGTCTCAGCAGTGCTGACACAGGTCGCCGATTCATGACAAACTGGAGGTGTCGACTTGCAGCTCTGAATGTCCGACAGCACTGAGGAAGCTACACACACACACACACACACACACGCACATATACACACACACACGCACACACACACACACGCACATACACACACACACACACACACACACGCACGCGCATACACACACACACACACACGCACAACCACACATACACACACACACACACACACACACACACACACACCCACATGCACATACACACACATGCACACACACACACACACACACACACACACACACATACACACACACACACACAGGCACATACACACACACACACACACACACACACATAGTACAGGGACAATTGCAAAGCAGACAAAATATAGAAAGTACGAGGGCCAAGCAATTGCTTGTGTACAGGGCCCAGATATATGAAAATGAAATTAAATCAAATTTACGAAAAGATAAAAACTAAACACCAGACAGTTGTACCTCACATATGAGGAGTGTACTTTAATGTTAATCTGTGCTTCCAAGATTTTACTTTCTGAAGCAGGAATTAACACATCTGCCATATTGTACTCACCACCTGTGTGTACCTAACTAAATGAACCCCAGATTTTAAAAAAAGTTTTTAAACTTCACCACGGAAATTACCCACACATGTCCAGACAGTATTTGATCTGTTCTGGACCAAAGCAGTAACACAGGGTGGTGTCCCATGTACTGCAGTTGCTACAAGGGTCTAGAGCTGGTATCGTTTAGGGGGAATATGACAGTAGATTGGGATTCAGAGAAACACATAAGTAGACAAAATGTACACTCATACACACAGGTAAACTTGCCAAAGATCAGTGTGTTTCAATGAAACATCACTTACTTGGAGTGGTTGGAGCTGGGGTTGTTGACATATCTGCAGAGATGTTAGACACCAGATATAACATAGCAACACCACAGACAAAATGTACACTCATACACACAGGTAAACTTGCCAAAGATCAGTGTGTTTCAATGAAACATCACTTACTTGGAGTGGTTGGAGCTGGGGTTGTTGACATATCTGCAGAGATGTTAGACACCAGATATGACATATCAACACCACAGACAAAATGTAGAATTATACACACAGATGAAACTGATAAAATAGTGATGAAATTGTGAATCAGGTTTGTTTGATCTTGAACTAATTTACCGCTGTGGGCGCTACACACACACACACACACACACACACACACACACACACACACACACACACACACACACACACACACAAATAAGGCTTCCTTTCTCTCTCTCTCTTTGTTTTTTTCACTCTGTACTTGTTGTACACTATCTATTGAGTCAAAGCACACAAGAAAATCTAAAAAAAGGATTTAGGAAAAGTATTCAGACAAAGTATCCAGTGTGTGGCATTTTCTCTGAGAGAAATTGTTGTGTATAACCCTTACATTACTGTACGAGATTACTCTTCCATGGCTGAATTGAAGTGTTAATGTGGGTACACAAACTCTTCCAGTATTGACAAAGACCAGTGTGTTTGGATGAAACATCACTTACTTGGTGGTGCTGTAGTTGTGATTGTTGACACATCTGCAGAGACATTACACACCAGACATGAAATATGAGCAATAGGGAAAACAATGCTTAACTTGAAATTCAATCACTGGTGGGCATGGTGGGACAAGAGTGCTTTACCTGTGCAGTATGTATAATTGCACCATGTAGGCTGTAGTTCATAAACAGTATAGTTTCCTGGACATGCCTTCACGCGGATGGGAAATGAGTAGCTGCAACAGGAATGCCAGTTTCCACACACTGTTCTGTTCACGATGCCGTCTTCTGGTTGTGGATGTCCACCACTGAGCCACAGGGGACCATGTGTGCCACACCGATACGGTTGCACACAGCTGCTAGGCATGTGGACACTTACCCCCTGATGCATCATTCTGTACCAGCCCTGCCAGTTCACGTCACGGTCACACTTGACACCCACAGATAGGTCCTGGTTGGTGGTGGCCCTCCAGTTGTCGTTCACTGTGGTGTAGCTGCTACAAGGGTGTGGAGCTGGTATGGTTTAGGGGAAATATGGCAATACATTTAGATACACAGAGACAAAAAATACACACCCTTACACACTGGTAAAATACTTAATAAAATAATGACAGAAACAGAAAAAAATATAGATTTTTGAATTGTCTTTTCTTGTATGTGTCTAACTCTGGATATTCGGTATCTAATTAACAGACCTTTGACACTTTCATTATTTAAAACAGATTACATTACATTACATGGCCACAACGTAAAAACAAAAGTGTGTGTTTACAATAACAATGTTTGGAGCCCTCCAATTTGCCTAGACAATCCCAGTAATGACTGACAGTCAATACTGCAAGACAACAAGACAGGCTTTTATTTTAAAGGAATATGCTAGCCTGGGCATGTCCATACTTCCTGTGACGCTGCATTTGAATTTCACATGCAAATAAGTCTGGCCAAGCTGCCTGTCTACACCATTTCTACTTTTGCACAGACACGGGGACCAATGAAAATCTAACATTTCAAAAAGGCAATGACGCAGTATTTTAGCGACCAGAAATCTATCTCAATCACTGTCAACATGGCGAACGTGGAGCAATGGTACGATTTCAGTGCAGCTGTAGCTGCTGTTTTGGAAGAATTCCAAGGGAAGTTCTCTCTGAAAATACAGCAAAGGGCAGCCCTTGAAGTATTTATTGCAGGAAAGGACGTTTTCGTAATGCTACTGACCGGCTTTGGTAAAAGTTTAATGCATCAGTTAGTCCTGCTAGTAGCAAAGTCAATGGGGCTTTGCAAGAACCCTGTTGTTGCAGAGGGGTGTGATTGGTTGAAGCTTCATCCAGTACCAAACTGAAAGAGGCGGGTTAAGCCCGCCCTCTGAGAAATGGGTTTACAACACAGCTTTGCCAGACCAATGCTCGCAGAGCATTGACAAGTCGAGACAGCCAGGCTAGGAATATGCCACCCCTAGGCCAAATTTTGTCTATCCCAGCAGAGAGACGCAAAGACACAACACCTGTAAACCCCCTTCCCCTGACTTCCATGAACACACAAGCGGGGAATTGATACCAGGGGCTGCATGGTGTCTACGTGACTTTCAGAGGTGCTTTGCCTGTACTTCGCCTGTGCTTCTGCGGAACATAGTCCCCCAACTAAATGCCACTTGGTCTATTCCTTTGTGTTAATTTGCATTGTCATTTGTACTCATTCTGAATGCACAGGTCAGAAGTAACTAGACTGCATTCCCGCAGAAAATGCAAAAAGTGTGCTTGCAAATATGCGTGCCAACATTCCGCCATTCATTTTCAATGGGCCAAAAAGTTGCAGAAAAACGACAATAACGGACGAACGACAAGAGGTACGGTATACCGAAAAAGCAAAAAGTAGCATACTTAAAGTTTATTTTATGAAGTATACTTCAATATAAGTGTAAGTATAGAACAGAAGTACACAGACCATGTACTTTTAGTGTACTAGAAAGTATGCTAATTTAATACTTTTTATATTAAATTGGAACACTTTAAGTTTATAAAAGTATTCTTTAAGTATATTTTAAAGTTAATTTTAAGTTTACAAAAGTACACTCTAAAATATACTAAAAGTATACCACAAGTACACTTATTTATATACTGCCATTGTACTAGTTATGTACTTCAAGTTCCTATTTTTAGTTTATTATAAAGTAATAAAATAAACAAAGCGATTCCCATTTGTCATTGTGATCACACAGCACGCACTGCTTTTAACCGATCACACATGTGACCATGCTCAGGGTAACTCAGTCACAGTGGAGGATGGAGGAGAGAGTTGGTCATTCATGGCCTGTCGGTGTCGGGAATTGAACCTGTGATCTTTTAGCTGCCAGTCCAGTGCCTTAGCCGCTAGACCATGGCTGCTCCATTCAGTATATGTTTATAAACTTCAGTTGTTTTACTGGTTTACTTGTTGTTATACTTTAAGTTTGCTTGGCATATAACTTTTAATAAACTTTTAATAAACTTCTTTTTGCTAAGGGTAGGTCTACTGGAAAACGCTTCCGCTCACTTATCCAACTCTAGGGACTGTGGGGATAGACAAAATCCCACCTAGGGGTGGCATATTCCTTGAACACTTCAATTCTTTGAAACAGAAATGTGAACAGTCATGTTTGTCATTTAAGGCCATTTGTCATTTAAGGAGAAGCCATTTGCTCATTCTGCTTTGTAACCTCATCACTAAAGTGGGGTTTATATAACATAATTTGAATAAAAGTTGAACAGTGTTGAAAGTGTTTCACAAGGAAATTACACTATTTACGACAGGACGAAGAAGATTGAAGAAAAGGTAATGTCCTGAAAATACGTGATAATAGACCAAATGTAAATGAAAGTTGGAGCTAAATGCAAACCGTCGTTTATGGTGCTCGTTATGTAACGCAAATCATTGGTTATGTGAAGAATTTGTGAACTTCATGTAGGATATGCCTTCATTCAGATATAATAGTGTACAGCCTATGTACCCTACATTGCTGCTGTGAAAAAAATCACATAGTATTATCACCCTCATGCTATAGGGCTGTCTTAATATGTGTTTGCAATTAATTGGGAATGTTGACAGATTTTGTTGGTTTAAGCCTCACTCAGCCTATATATATT
>CM059281.1:25962341-25979841 GCA_030347295.1 Setipinna tenuifilis | reverse complement strand
TGATGACAGGGTATTCATGTGTTCATGTGTTCATGCGAATGTTATTGAGAAAATGACTATATGGCCTGATGACAGGGTGTTCATGTGTTCATGTGTTCATGTGTATGTTAATGACTAAATGACTATATGGCCTGATGACAGGGTATTCATGTGTTCAAGTGGACGCTGAGGGTGGCAGAACTCTCAATGCAAATTGGATTGTTGTTGCTGCAAGCGTATTCACAAACAAGTCTTGAGTCAATGCAACAAGCTGTGACAGACAGGAAGTTTTCTTTTCTCTTTTTTTTTTTTTTTTTTTTTTGAACAAGTTTCCATTTCTTGATATAATGCAATACTAAACAGGCTATTGGTCAGTGCATCATCATACAGCCAAAACTGCTGTGTGTGAGGAGTCTGAAATGAAGCATTAATCAAAGATAGACCCTGATCAATGAATTAGAGTATAGTGGGAAAATATAATTGTATATTGGTTTTATTTTATTTAAATAAACTTCATATTGAGTCATTACATTGTTACCATTTGGCTGGCCCTACTGGGGTGAACAACAAACCCACCACTGATGCAAGTAATACCAGACCACAGCATTTCAAATTACCCAACCAGTGGGATTTATTAAGACTCAGACCTCAGACTTAGTTATCAAAACTAAGACTACAAAACAAAGCCTAAATCATAATACAACATAAAATCTCACACTCAGTAGCGGTTTTAGGCACGGGCAAACAGGGCAGCCACCCAGGGCGCCATTTCGTTGGGGGCGCCATGAGTGCTTGGGGAAAAAACAAAAAGTAGCTCTGTGTATCATATCGCTGCAATCGGCACATTGGCGCCCCCTAACTGCAGGCACCCTGTAACTGCGCCCGGGGAGTAAAACACTGTAGAACTGCCAATGATCACACTGAGAGGCAGCAACGCAGGCAGCAATCTCAGTAGGGATCAGGAGCAATTAAGCCATGGAGGTAGTATAAAGTTAATCTATTTATACATCAGAGAGAGGTAGGGGAGAAACAGAAAGGGGTCCATGGAGGTAGTATAAAGTTAATCTGGGGCAGCTGTGGCCTAATGGTTAAGGAGTTGATCTTGGGATTGGAAGGGTTGCAGGTTCACATCCCACCCAAGAAGGAATGAAAACGTGTAGGCAAAGTCAGTAATGTGTAAGTAAAGCAAAGGTGTTGCGAAGTATGTCTAGGGGTGTCCAAAAACATAACGCAAAATCCAAAAACAGCAAAGGAGGAAAGGAAGCCACACCAGAGTGGAAAGCAGGCCTCTTTCAATCAAGGTCACCATACCACACCTGTGCCTGATCACCTACTTAACACAGAGACAAGAACATTGGCTTCAACTGGCTGGAACACTGACCCCTGCTGGCTTAAGTTGTAAAGCACCAAGGAGGGTGTCACCAAGAAGGCTAGCATAACGTAGCTCCTTGCAGTTGTGTGGAAGCAACTGTAAAGGTCTGTAAGGGTCATATGACGTGTGACATCCTCACACCTTTCTGTCAAGTCTGACACATTTCTAACCATAATGCAACATTTTCAGCCCTGACTGCAAACAGCTGCAAACCTTTTTTATGAAGTCTAATGCACCTATTGTACACCTGTGGGTATGGTGATCATGTGACCTGTGTCAAGGAAATGGTTGAGCCCCCTTGGAGCCAGAAGCCTGGGTAGAGCGGCTCAGGGAACCCTGGACGCGGGGGATCTCCAACTCTGGAGTGGAACGTGTGCAGGTGGAAGAGAGTCCCAGATGACACAGCGTAGAAGGACAGAGTGCCAGCCTGCCAGTCCAGGTACAACCCAATGCGACTGCAGTCAAAGGTGGGTACGGGAACATCCGTTTTGTTCATGTTGTACCTGACTGAGAGCCGGCCACCTTCACACCACAGGCCGTAGGACTTTTTGTTCAGGCCGATTTTGCAACTGGCTCCATGGGCCTTCCTCTCAAGGCTCCCATAGGCTACTCCGATGACGACCTCGGGTCCACTCCAATCAGCCTCCCAGTAGTGGCGTCCAGTGAGGCCCTGAGCACACAGCAGTTGTGGGCAGACGTCAAACCTCTGGGGCCGGTCAGGGTAGTCCATGTCCTCGTCCCCTTTGGTCACGCTCCTGTTGTCCTCTGACAGTTCCAGCTCTGGGTGGGCTGTGCTTATGTCCAGTGTGAGCTCACAGCCATCTGTGCAAGAAATGGCAAGCATGCAAAGATTTAGATTTGTATGTGTGTGTGTGTGTGTATGCATCTCTGTGTGTTTGTATGTGTATGGATATATGTACATATGTGCAGAGCACTAAGACATACCTGGAATGACACACACACACACTCACACACTCTCTCTCTCTCTCTCTCTCTCTCTTTCTCTCTCTCTCTCTAACCAAGGGAAATACTTATTTACCTAAAACCACTAAAAGCCACATTTCACAAACAAACTTCACATGCACATACTCACATTTCTTTAGACCTGGTTGCATCCACTGCTCTGCATTAGGATCTATTCTATAGGACAAAACATCATCAAAACATTGACATTAACATTATGTTACAACATACAAAATGTATATTACAAAATATGTAAAGTATTTAAAGTAGACATACAAGTATAAGGGGATGAAACTATCAGATGTAAAGTAAATCAGTGTTTTTTTATGTCTCAATACACATCATGTATAAATGATAGAAATGGTTCTCTTCACAAATGTAATTACGTCTTACAGAAAGGAGGCGCTACTTACGTCACGGGGCACCCTTTCTCTTGTAGTTTGGAACACAAACTTTTTCCAGAGTCCCCTGTGTGATTGTAGCTCAGGTCAAGTTCTTTCAGGGAACTGGACTTTGATGTCAGAACCGACGCCAGAACCTCACAAGCCCTCTCTGACACCAGACAACCAGAGAGTCTGAGGGACAGGTACAGCAGTGGCAGACAAATAGAGAGAGTGAATACAAGACAAGAAATGATTAGATACAGCCAGTGTTGGAAAGGTTACTTTAGAAATGTAATTTGTTACAGTTACAAGTTACCCTGTTTAAAATGTAATAGTAGTGTAACTTTTTGAATTACTTTATCTGAGTAACGTAACTTTTTTTACTTTTTGATTACTTTTTGATTACTTTTCAAATGTTTTCATGATTTTGTCCCCGTAAACATTTTAACAGAAAGCCCCGCATCCAACTGTGGAGGGAAATGGCAACAGGGATGTTTTGTAGGCTACGGTAGCCTATAAGAAAACACACAAAAGTTTTTTAAATATAGGCTGTTTTAGCAAGGTTTTGCTGAAAATATTAAGATGTAATTCAAATTGTAATTTTGAAAAAAATCAAAAGTACCTGTAATTGAATTACACATTTTTCTCCAGCAACTGTAATGTATTACTGTTACATTTATTTTGTAATTAAATTACGCAACGGAATTACATGTATTGCGTTACCCCCCAACACTGGATACAGCTGTGTCAAAGAGCAAGCGGATAGAGACATAATTGGGTTGTGCTGAAATGAAACAAATGTTTTATATTTTCTGGATATTGCCGCTGTACATTTAATCCAATATAACTAGTCTGAGGGACAGATACAGCAGTGGCAGACAAATAGAGAGAGTGAATACAATACAAGAAATGATTAGATACAGCTGTGTCAAAGAGCAAGCGGATAGAGACATAATTGGGTTCTCCTGTGCTGCTGTAGTAAGGAGGTAATAATGGAAGTAAAACCAGGTGTGAAGCATTGCTGTAAGATTTATAATAATAACAATAATAATAACAATAATAATAATAATAATTATTATTATTATTATTATATAATATAATATAATATAATATAATATAATAATAATAATAATTATTATTATTATTATTATTATTATTATTATTATTAGTAGTAGTAGTAGTAGTAGTAGTAGTATTTGGTTAATCATTATTACTTGTACAACAATAATAGAGGTAAATAGAAATAAAAGACAAAGGAGGAGGTTGTGCTGAAATGAAACAAATGTTTTATATTTTCTGGATATTGCCGCTGTACATTTAATCCAATATATGTTGGAGTAATCACTCGAAAAGATTAACACTGACCATTTTAAACACCTTGATTGACTGAGCTGAAATTGCTCAGTAACAGGAACAATTTCAATTGGATTGAGAGGTTATGTTTTTCCTTTTCTAATCAAATTGCCCAGCCATACCTGGACTTGTTCTGATAGCTTACTGTGGACATACACAGTAGCGGTTTTAGGCGCGTGGGGGGCGCTGCGAGCGCTTGGGGGAAAAAACATAAAATAAAATAAAAACGCTCCGTGTGTCATATTGCTGCAATCGGCACATTGGCGCCCCCCTGGTGAATAGCTGAACTGCAGGCGCCCTTCTTGCTGAGAAGGTGCCATGCACAGATGCAGCGCATCTCTTTGCCTTGGGGGGGGTGGGGGGGGGTGGGGGGTAGCAATCACTGCACATTCTGTCAATCCTGCAAGTCATGCAGACTTTTCCCTTGTAGGTTGAAGAAACCTGCATTGTTTTATATTTCAGCCCCCATGCCCAAACATGCTGTATATTTGCAATAGCAGTGATACATACTTGAGTGTCTCCAGTTTGCAGCTGTGATGGCCAAGTGCAGTAGACAGCTTGTTCACTCCTGGCTCTCCCAGGTCATTGTTGGTCAGGTCCAGGTGTTTCAGGTGTGACGTACCTGACTGCAGAGCAGCAGCCAAAGCTTCGCAGGGCTCTCCAGTGAGGTTGCACCCAGCAAGACTGCAATGGAATGTTTACAAAATAGCCATATTGTCATTTGTCATATCTTTTAACTTCTGATGTCTTTCACAAGTGTTATAATATAATATAATATAATATAATATTTCTAACAAAGATCTCACATCAGCTTTTCAAGTCTACAGCTTGGGTGAAGTAACACAGGAGACAGTTCCTGTACTCCCTCAGCTCCTAAGTTGTTTTTGGTCAGGTCCAGCTCTCTCAGATGGCACTCTGTTGACTGCAGGACTGAGGACAGAGTTCTACAGGAACTTCCTGTGAGGTTGCAGCTGGCAAGCCTGTCATAGAGTGAAACTGTTAAACTTCACATTACATCACATTATGTCATGTACCAATCTGTCCTGGCCTAAAGAAAGATTTATCCAGCAATACCAGTAATACTACATGCTAATAATATAGTTTTATTATATCATTGCTGTCATGGGACGGATACAGGAACCAGGAAAACCAGACAGAACAGGAGAGGACCCAATTGCGTTAACGTAGCCCCAGAGGCCATTTATTAACAAAACACAGACAGGGTAACAAGGACAGGGACTGGAGGCACAGGGCTGGGCACACAGGAACACAGACAGGGTAACAGGAGACAGAGCTGGGGACAGGAACACAGTCAGGGTGCAGGGCAGACAGGACTGGAACAGAAGCGGCCGCCGTCGGCCGCCGGGTCAGGATCAGAGCCAGGGGACGGGCAGGCAGGACTCGGTGGTGCTGGACTGCGCGGGGATTGAACCCGCAACTCCAGTGGTGGTAGTCTGCAGCTCTACCACCTGAGCCACTGGCAGACGAGTCGTCACCGGTGAGCCGGATCGGTAGGCGAGGGCTGGAGATAGCAGCGTTGTCAGGGACAGTCCGAGTCGTAGCCATGCAAACAGTCCAAAACAGGAGACGGAACACACTGGAGACCAGACTGACAAAAACAGGACAAGGCACAAGACACAAGCACGACAGAATCCATGGAACAAAACACGATACTGGGAAACACTGGGACTAGACTCGAGAACTCAAAACAAGCAGGAAAACAGGGAAACAAGACCGACAGGACAAGACAGGGTCGAGAGTCAGAGTGCTGGTGAACATACCGTGAGTAGCAAACGAACCGACAAAGGGTGACTGAAAAACCAGGGTTTAAATAGTGCAACAACTAAGGAGTTAACGAGCGTAAACGAGGGAGTGCAGGTGCTGGGAATAATCAGAGGAACAAGGAGACGAGGCAGACAGGTGAACTAAATCAGGACAGATTAACAAGAAACAATGAGACTAGGCTGGAACCTGGGACAGATTAACAAGACAAGGAGACACAGGTGAAGGAGATTATTGTGGCAGTGCAGGGTGTAGGGAGAATAATTCAAACTAATAAAGTGATTAGGGGAAAACAAAGGAAAAACACAGCACTGCCAAAAAACCCCAATGGAACACCGTGACAGGACCCCCCCCCCCCCCCAAGGGACGTCCCCAGACGTCCCCCAGAAAAAAAAAGCAAGAAAAGGGAGGGAGGCAGACAGACCGACAGACAGACACAGACACAGACCAACAGGCAGACAGACAAGCAAACAGACAGACAGGGAAACCGGCAGGGAGACACACAGGCAGACAGACCGACAGGTAGACAGACAGGCGGACAGACAGGCAAACAGACAGACAGGTGGACAGACAGGCAGGTTCAGAAGGCCGTCATCGGCCACAGGGTCGGAGTCAGAAGGCCGTCATCGGCCACAGGGACAGGGTCAGAAGGCCGCCATCGGCCACAGGGACAGGGAACTAGAAGGCCGCCATCGGCCAAAGGGGTCAGGGAACTAGAAGGCCATCGGCCAAGGGGTCAGGGAACTAGAAGGCCATCGGCCAAGGGGTCAGGGAACTAGAAGGCCATCGGCCAAAGGGTCAGGGAACTAGAAGGCAGTCTTCGGCCACGGGTCGGGGTCAGGGAACTAGAAGGCCGTCTTCGGCCACGGGTCGGGGTCAGAAGGCCGTCTTCGGCCACGGGTCGGGGTCAGAAGGCCGTCTTCGGCCCAGGGGTCAGGAACAGAAGGCCGTCCTCGGCCCAGGGGTCAGGAACAGAGGCTGCCCTCGGCAGCGGGTACAGGGCCCGTGGGTGGCTGCCCTCGGCAGCGGGTACAGGGCCCGTGGGTGGCTGCCCTCGGCAGCGGGTACAGGGCCCGTGGGTGGCTGCCATCCTCGGCAGCGGGTACAGGGTCCGAAGTGGGGGCAGGCCTCTGGGGCACGCCTGCTGGGTCCATTTGTGGTCGGTTCGTTCTGTCACGGGGCGGATACCGGAACCAGGGAAACCAGACAGAACAGGAGAGGACCCAATTGCGTTAACGTAGCCCCAGAGGCCATTTATTAACAAAACACAGACAGGGTAACAAGGACAGGGACTGGAGGCACAGGGCTGGGCACACAAGAACACAGACAGGGTAACAGGAGACAGAGCTGGGGACAGGAACACAGTCAGGGTGCAGGGCAGACAGGACTGGAACAGAAGCGGCCGCCGTCGGCCGCCGGGTCAGGAACAGAAGCGGCCGCCGGGTCAGGATCAGAGCAGACAGGGACACGGAACAGAGACAGGGGACGGGCAGGCAGGACTCGGTGGTGCTGGACTGCGCGGGGATTGAACCCGCAACTTCAGGGGTGGTAGTCTGCAGCTCTACCACCTGAGCCACTGGCAGACGAGTCGTCACCGGTGAGCCGGATCGGTAGGCGAGGGCTGGAGATAGCAGCGTTGTCAGGGACAGTCCGAGTCGTAGCCATGCAAACAGTCCAAAACAGGAGACGGAACACACTGGAGACCAGGGGCCGTATTACAGAAACTTCCTATCTTAAGACAAAAGTTAAGATAGGACGAGTGGAGATAAGATTTTTTCCCGTTTGGTATTACAGAAGCAAAATCTTAACTTAATTTAAGAATCTCATCTTATCTTTGGAAATCCTATCTCATCTTGAGTTAGGAATCCTAAATAAGCGATCTACACACATACAATCGATTTTTATGTCTGTTACCTAGCAACTAATGCAACGCTGCGTCTCGTGACGTATCATCACAACAGCTGTCATAACAGACCCTAAGTAAGTTGTGTTAGAAGTGCTAGCATTACTCCAGTGAACTCCGGTGAGTTTGCTAAGCTAACTAAGCCAGCTAAGTATCCGGCACACAAATGTACACTCTACCCTCACACACACGTTCCCTGACCTCTCTCACAAGACACCTGTAACCATTTCTCTCTGCCCAACATTCTTCCTCTCTGAGAAAGTTGCTTGTTGTTAAAATTAGCGGCTAGCTAGCTAGTGGTTAGCGATAGCTCACTCTGCCTTGTCCTTTCTATAAATAAATTACTCTCATTCTGGCGACGTTGAGCAAACAAAATACTTGTGTAATTGTGTAACTGACAAAGGAGTGGAAGTTAAGACAGCAAAGAGGCTGTCCTAAAGTTAGGACCGTTTATTTAAGATTTTTCAAAGTTAGGATGCTTCTGTAATACACTTTTCTTAACTTGAGATAGGATGCGCAAACCAAGTTAGGATACGCTGTTCTGTAATACGCTTTTCCTAAATACCATCCTAAAGTGCCGTTGCTACGGTAACTAGACAGATAGGATAAGATTCTCAAGTTAGGAAGTTTCTGTAATACGCCCCCAGACTGACAAAAACAGGACAAGGCACAAGACACAAGCACGACAGAATCCATGGAACAAAACACGATACTGGGAAACACTGGGACTAGACTCGAGAACTCAAAACAAGCAGGAAAACAGGGAAACAAGACCGACAGGACAAGACAGGGTCGAGAGTCAGAGTGCTGGTGAACATACCGTGAGTAGCAAATGAACCGACAAAGGGTGACTGAAAAACCAGGGTTTAAATAGTGCAACAACTAAGGAGTTAACGAGCGTAAACGAGGGAGTGCAGGTGCTGGGAATAATCAGAGGAACAAGGAGACGAGGCAGACAGGTGAACTAAATCAGGACAGATTAACAAGAAAAAATGAGACTAGGCTGGAACCTGGGACAGATTAACAAGACAAGGAGACACAGGTGAAGGAGATTATTGTGGCAGTGCAGGGTGTAGGGAGAATAATTCAAACTAATAAAGTGATTAGGGGAAAACAAAGGAAAAACACAGCACTGCCAAAAAAACCCAATGGAACACCGTGACAATTGCCTTTACTACATCCATTCATTTTCATTTTGTTTTAATTTCAGTTTTATTAACATTAATGTGAATCATTTCATAGGCACATTAAGCCATTAACACCAGCACTAGCACATGTTAATATGAGTTTAGTATTATTTTTTTAGACCTGCTTCTTTGTATTACACATAATAGTTAAATGCTAAACTTCCGGTGAGGTTGCAGCTGGCAAGCCTGTCAAAGAGTGAAACTGTTAAAATTCACATTACACCTGTGCTGCCCTTAACCATAAGCAAAATTATTGCTTGATTGTTGATTATTTTGTTATTGTGTACACACATTAAATAGTTTATTTGATGTTATTTATTTATTTATTTATTTATTTATATTTTTATTGGAGCAAACCAAAACACTCCCAGACATTACAAATAGTATTTAGCTGAACTGTAAGCTGCACCTAGCTCTTTGGTGCAACATGACAATTACCAACCTCAATGTCTCCAACTTGCAGTTTTTATGGCTCAGTCCCTGGGACAACACTTGGACCCCGATGTCTTGCAAGTCATTGCAACTCACGTTCAGCTCTTTCAGTGGTGAATTTTCAGACTGAAGAGCAGAGCTTATGGTTTTACAGGAGATTTCCTTGAGACCACAGCTGACCAATCTGGCAAGGTAAGGCATAAGCATTGCACACAAATCAAGAGGTTGAATAAACCCAAAACTGTAGCATGATCATAACCAGTGATCCAGCCATTCACTAAATCAATGGATTCTAACGGGCACAGCTCGTTAGCCACTTATAGAAGTTAATTAGTACAATCACCAGTGCACAGGTAGAACAATGTGATTTGGAATATGTGGAATATAGAATTGGATTTGTAGCTTCTCGATCCAGGGTTCCCATCACTGATCATCACACCACAAGACAAAGGTTAAAGCCATCTTTCAACGTGTGGTTAATAAATATTTACTGACTTACTGTGCCTGTCTGCAGCTTCTGATTGCAACCACCAGCCTCCCTCTCCCCCTGTCTGTTGTGTTGTAACTGGACAAGTCAAACACTTCCTGGGTTTGCTCTGACACCAGCATCATGTAGGCCAGGGTGGAGCAAATGGCCGGAGAGAGGATGTCTCCACGGTCTACGTAGCTCTGCACCTCCGTGTGAAGGGTGTGGTCCTTCATTTCTACTAGGCAGTGCAGAAGGTTCATGCATCTCTCTGGGGACTGGCTGCACCTGTTTAGGGTATCCTTGACGTACTGGACGGTAGTCTCAAGGCTGCCTGACGTTTTCTGGGTGTGTGTTAGCAGTCTTTCAAGGAACTTCTGGTTGGACTCCAGTGAGATGCCAAAAAGGAATCGAAGGAAAAGGTCTAGGTGTCCATTTGGGCTCTCCAGGGAATTCTCCACAGCACTCTTCAGCAAGTGATGCAGTTCCTGCCCTTCGAAGGCAAAGGGTGCGAGCGCTTCAAAGTTGCCAGCGGAGAATGAATAAAACACAAAAAGTGCTGCCAGAAACTCTTGGATGCTCAGGTGCACAAAGCAGTAGATTCTATCCCTAAACGATGTCACAGCTTCTGAGACAAAGACCTCCTTGCACATGCCAGATTTCTCCAGGTCCTGGTGGATGTTTATACCACAGTCGTCCAGGTCCTTCTTGAAAAAGAGGACATTATCTCTCACCAGCTGCCTGTATGCCAACTTTGCCAGTTTCAAGATCAAATCTTTATTGGACTCCAGGACCTCCCCTATTGCATCTTCTTTGCAGGCTTCATTTTTCTTCTCCTTCCTCTTTAACTGGACCAGGAGAAAGTGTATGTATATTTCTGTCAGTGTTCTTGGGATTTCCTGCTCGCCTCTGGCACACATGTTTAGGAGTACAGTGGCTAGAAACCAGCAAAAGAGAGGTATGCGGCACATGATGTACAGGTTCCTCGAAGCCCTAATCTGTTTCACGACTTTGTCGGCTAAGGTTTGGTCATGGGATTGGAATTTGTTTCTGAAGTATCGCTCCTTCTGTTCATCTGGGAAGCCGTGTATCTCTGTCCATCGGTCAACATACTCTGGTGAAATCTGGTGGGCTGCTGCTGGACGAGAGGTCACCCAGATATGGGCAGAGGGCAGAAGATCCCTCCTCACAAGGTTGGCTATCAGCACATCCACTGTTGACTGCTCTTCTACGTCTGATATTAAAGACCCTTCAAAATTTAGATGAAATTTACTCTCGTCCAGACCATCAAAAATGAAGATGATCTTCGCTTCCTTGAGCAACTCCGCTCTCTTGGGTAACTCAGGGTAAAATTTAAGGAGAAGTCTGAAAAGGCTGACCGTTTCTTCCTTTAACAAATTCAGTTTACGGAAAGGAAGCACAAAGATGAAATTCACATCTTCATTGGCTCTTCCATTTACCCAGTCCAGAATAAACTTCTGAACAGCGACGCTCTTCCCGATTCCAGCAATCCCTTTGGTCATGACTGTTCTAATTTCTTCAGAGTCATTGGGCGATTTGAAAATGTCATTGCAGTCAATGGGATCTTGCGAAGTGTCTGTCCCTCTCCATTGTACTTCCATTTGTTGAAGCTCATGAATTCTCACCTCACTCGTCACCACATCAGATATATAGAGTGGTATGTAGATGTCGTTTAGTTTTTTCTTGTCTTCAATGCCTTCAATCAGGTATTCAGTACTCCTTTGCTTGAGTAGGATTTTTTTATTGTCCTTAATGATGCTATCTATTTAAAAATTTAAGGGCAAAAAACAAAACATTGTAATATTGTAATATTATATTATAAGTCAGTATATTGTGCTTTACTGTGTGCAAAACACAGCGCACCGTTGCACTTAAGAATTCTATCTGCAGACTGGGCACGTAATTAAAGAATATGTAACCAGCCAAAGATCGATTATTAGCCTACAGCCCAGAGGTAATTTAAACAGTGTTTAAGCGACAAGCACAGTCTTGAAAGGTGCTCCTGTATTAAATCAATTCAATGTCTGCGTGCTGTTGCTAAGTTCCGTGAGACAGGTGGTGCCTGTCAACAAAAATACAGGTTAACATCGAATGTGTGGTAGTGCAATCCACTGATGACATGTAAAACTATTCATATTCGATAAATCAATGGCTGGTAAGGTATACTTCAACTACATGCACAATTTGTTTTTAGGTCCATGCACAACAAAGTGCTGCACAGTGCCGGTTCTATAGTGTTTTATGCCCCGGGCGAGGCATGCTGCTTCTGTGCATGGCACCATCTCAGCAAGCAAGGCTGCCTGCAGTTCACTTAGGGGGCGCCAATGTGCCGATTGCAGCGATATGACGCCCCGGGCGGCTGCCCTGTTCGCCCGTGTCTAAAACCGCTACTGCTGCTGCACTGTAAACCCGGATAAGTTAATACAACTCAAAACTTTTGATGTAACTGATTACATCAATAGTTTTGAGTACATTAACTATATATTTTAATTAAATTAATTAAAAAGTTTAAGTACATGAATTTTGTACTTAAACTTTTAAATTTAAGAGTACAACTAGGGGACATGGGGGAAGTTCTCTTCAAAGCCTCAGTGACAACTGATGATGTCATACTGTACTTGAACCAAAGGTAACCTATTCTACTCTGCCAAATGCATTCCTGGTGGAAGAAAAAAAAAGAGCAATACCTGCAGATTGGGATGGGGCAGAAGAGGACACAGAGTCTGGCTGATCAAACGAGCTTTGGGATACTGAATACGGGAAAGAAGGTGATACAAACATACACTACAAAATTAGCATAGAGAAAGACATTCCAGTAGAAGAACAAATTGTTTTGGGAGTCCAAAGCTGTGACAAGGTCTGATTAAGAGCATATCGTCGCTGTCGGGCGGAAACCTCGTATGTCCAAAACGGCTACTTTTCAGGGACACACCAAAAACCTTATATTTTTCTAAATAAATAAATGTTTTAATGTCAAAATTGGCACAACGACTCAAAATATGACCATGTAATAATGTGTTATGCTATTTAGTGACAATTTCCCTGAACCCGTAGTTGAATGGCAGATTTAGCAGTAAATGGACATACAAGGTTTCCGCCCGACAGCGACGATATACCACATCTATGTTTTTTTTAAATGGTTACTGTAACTGTTGTTAATGTCATTTTTCTTTTAATCTAAAATGGTTAAAAAATAGGCAATAGCTGTGTGGGAATGATTCAAGTAGTGTGGTGATGTACACTCTGCAGCTGATCCAAATACTGCAATGATCTACTATTTGCAGTTGATCCAAGTACTGTACACTGTAAACCCGGATTGTCAATACAACTCAAAACTTTTGATGTAACTGATTACGTCAATAGTTTTGAGTACATTAACCATATATTTTAATTAAAGTTAACTTTAAAAGTTTAAGTACAAATTCATGTATTTAATTTTTTAAAGTTAACTTCAATTAAAATATATAGTTAATGTACTCAAAACTATTGACGTAATCAGTTACATCAAAAGTTGTGAGTTGTATTGACTTATCCGGGTTTACAGTGTAGGAATCTACTCTATGGCACTAATCCAGGGGATTTGTTCTCTGGTATGTTTCTGTATTTCACTAACAGTACTAATACAACAGAGCAAAATAATAATAATAAGAAGAAGCGAAATGTATCAAGAATCAAAGTACCTCGCCTCTCACAAAGTGAGGTCACTCTACACTTTTCTCTGTTGTTGTCCCTCAATGGTGGAACAACCTACCAGTTGCTATAAGATCAGCAACATCCCTTTCCACCTTTAAAACGCTTGTAAAGACCCTTCTCTTCTGAGACTGCTTCCCTTTCTAACAAACTTGATAAAACTAACCATTACTAAACCAACTTTCTCATATTCTACCTCCATGTAGGAAGTATGTGTGTCTGTAGTGTCCCTGCTCTGGGAAACTTACTTAGGCACATGCATCTCTTTGCATGTATAAAGGCAGTCTGCTTACTCTGTGTTCCTCTACACCTCTGTCAGCTTATGTCCTCTTTTTGTATATCGCTTTGGATAAAAGCATCTGCTAAGTGTAATGTAAGGTAATGTAATGAAAGACGGTCGTTGACCCCGCCTCTGAGAACTTCCTGTCTATAGGAGCTTCGCCAAACCAAGCTCTGTCTACGAGTTTGATGTGACAGACAGGCTAGACATGTTAACCATTGTATATGAAGTAGCTGGTATTGCAAATATGCTTAGGGCATGTACAACAAACTCCAGACGGCAGTTCTCACCTATTTTTTTAGCAGGTCCAGTGACACGCTCGCTGTTGAAAAAAAGAAAGAAAAAGAATGTTTTCAATAACACAACTATTGGCTTGAATGGCTGCAGAGAGTCTGACAATTTTCTCTGCTTTCTTTTTCTTCTCACTCACGGTGGTGTTAGAGAGTGCCTCCGCTTCCTCCCTGGATTTTCTCTGTTGTCTAGTTGCTGTTTCAGGTTGTCAGCGAGGTTATTCTGCTTGATTTTCCTTAAGATTTGCAGTGTCACCTCGAGGGCCTTCTGGCACTCGTAGCGGCTGATCATCGCTTGAGCAATGTCTGCGACATCGTTAGACTCCAGAAATCGAACGGGAATGGGGTCACAGTCTTCCACATGTTTCTGACCCAGAAACATTCGGAACCTTTTCAGTTCATCTGACTTCAAGTTGTCTAATGTGTCCAAGAGGATATCTAGGCCATCCATGTTGGTGTCCTAGCCTAGGAATACAGCAAGACACATTGAGTACGTAAAACATACTAATCAGGGGGGGCATGGTATCCCAAATGTTTATAACTGGTCAGCTTGACCATTCTGTTCTGACCTGTCATTAAAATACTAGTACTTCTGCAACAAGCCAAGTGTGCAGCGAGTGCAGCCCGGCCGTGGCGCAACAAATGCAAGTTATGGAACGCAGCTAATGTTCTGATGTTCCCATTCACAGTGCTGCCATGAAAACGTAGCAAATTAGTCACAACTTAGCGCTATTTGGCATACCAATGACACAAAAAACATTGTTTTAATCCTATCATCTATATTGCTTAGAGAAGAGAAAGGAGAGTCTTAAAGAGAAAGAGAGAGAGACAGATAGTTTGTTTACCTATGGAAATGGTTGCTGAGGAAAGAAAAGTATTGTTAACTTTAGACGTAATGGCCTTTAAAAGAAAATGTATTGTAGTGGGCTTTGCTCCATTAAAAACAATGGCATTTTCACAGACCTTTACACTAAACGATATTTAGATATAACCATTATGTGTTTTTTTATTGTATTTCACTGCACATTGTATATGGAATAAAAGACAGAATTTTGGCTGACAACCAATGGCAAGCAAGTGATGAAAAAAAAGGATTCTGTAGAATACAAACGTTGGTATAGGCTGTGAGGGTGGGCTTAAGATTTAAATTTTCATTTCATCATTTCCAATGTATTTTCATGTCCCACTAGGCCTTTTGCTTGTTCTGTTTCATCCCTCAATTACCTGCATGTTGCATGAGGGTGGGACTTCAGCATGTAATTGCAGATAAACTACATCAAATGCTACTCACCAGCTTGAAAAGGCTGGTGAAATGGCTCTTTAAAAGCATCCCATTTCATTATGTTTTTGTTTGTAACTGTAACTGTAGATTTTTTTGAGTTGCTTGGCCTCCATGTTAACAGCTTAGGGAGGACTAACACAGCAGCGGTGTACCATCTATCTACAGTTCTATCATGGAGCCTTTGTATTATGCCACATACGCAGTATGTAGCAAGCTTTACTTAAATGAGATACAGGGCATGTAGTGCCAGCTGTGGCCTAGTGGTTAGAGAGTTGGCCTTTGGGATTACAGCATGACATGTTTTAAATGCCATTCCAGTAGGAAGAATGAGGCTGCGGTTGTCAATAACTAGCTCTCCTGGACCCTCATCCATGGCTGAAGTGTCTTTACAGTAAGTAAGGCATCTAACCCCACAATGCACCAGGGACTGTAATTGAAACCCTGTACCTGTACCTGAATAACTGTAAGTTGCTGTGGGTAAGAGTGTCAGCTAAGTGTAATGCAATGTAGTGTCAGCACTGCAATGGCAAAGTCAGAGGAGGCAAATTGATCCAATTGGCTGCCATTTTGGAGAGAGGCTCCTGGTGACAGCATGGCCTAATATGTGCAATAACATGTAGGCTGTGTAAACACCCCCATGCATTAACATGGAGGCAGTGTGACCTCGATCGCAGGTCCGAATCCACCAACTGAATCTACACTGAGCTGTGGCACCTCTTAGCCACTGGAAAGGGCACCCACACACTGCTGTCATGGCTGCCCCCTGTTCATGTGTGCAATGGGTTAAACGCAGAGGTTGACATTTGTTGTGTGCACTGTGTGCTGCAGAGTGTTGTGTATTGTGCAATCACAATGACAAATTGGAATCACTTGCACTTTCAACATGCTGCTAATGCATTAACATGGACGCCACGATCAACAAGTAATGCATGCATATGCAGCACAAACAGCATTACATAACAGACCTAAGCCCTCTGAAACACTCTTTCCCTAGTTGCTGCTGAACCTCTTGATTTTCAGAGACTTCATAGACTGTAGACGTACCTGAGACGTGTGTCTCATGCAAGGAGGATGAAGCCCCTAACCACTGAGCACAGACTCAAAGAAAGTGACGGGCGGCGCAGTCGACATTCGCTTGCAGAGCAGGCAGTAGGGAACTTCCCCTCCTCATCCGCAAGCCCACTCACCACACTGCACCATATTAAAAGAAAAGGATCTGCAACCGCTCTCTCACTGCACTGCACCATATTAAAAGAAAAGGATCTGCAAGCCCACTCTCACTGCACTGCACTATACTGCCCTGCAAAGGCAGTAACTACGCACACATTGAAACTGAGAAAAATGCCTTCAAAGTTGTCATACTGCCCAGTCAAAGATGTTGTAGCTATACTGTAATAGTGGTGATGTACTTTCTTAATAGGAAGAAGCAAGATTTAGTCACAAGACAAAAGAGGTGTTATAAAGTCGATGTATAGTCTAAACTTAGTTTTGACAAAATGTGTAGTTACTGCCTTTTGGCTTTGTAGGGCAGTATATTAAAAGGAAAATCAATTGAACGCTCCTTCTTACCACACTGCACAACATAAAAGCAAGACAAAACTGTTGTTTTTTAACCTTAAAATAATGTGTCATTGCAGCGGTATATCAACTTGTAAAAGGGTAGACGGCACTGTTGAATTCGTTTTGCAGCCCTACATTGGCTATACCCGCACTACGCAAGTTTGCCAAAGTGCCAGCCTGTGTTTTGAATGAAACAAGACAAGACAATCCACTTCCAACCTGTAGGGCGACACGAAGAGGAAAAGTGCTGTAGTGTTGCTTTACCGTACACTGTAAACCCGGATAAGTTAATACAACTCAAAACTTTTGATGTAACTGATTACATCAATAGTTTTGAGTACATTAACTAAATATTTTAATTAAAGTTAATTTAAAAGTTTAAGTACATGAATTTTGTACTTAAACTTAAACCAGAAAGCTCTTGGAGAGCGCAGCACCTCTGCCACAACTATCTGTCACTATCTATCAACAACAAAGCGAGCAGCATTTCTGAATTCACTTTTGTGGGCCTCCATGGTTTATAACCACACTGTGTACAAGCTTGCAAAAGCAGCAAT
>CM059281.1:25952341-25954841 GCA_030347295.1 Setipinna tenuifilis | reverse complement strand
ACCGCCAGCAGTAGGGAAATACTGCTCTGACAGTTCCTCTTCCTGCTCCATTGTTCGTGCCCAGAGCTGGTGTTGTGTGGCAGAGGGACGGTCCGTCCACTCTTTCAGCAGGTTGACGTGGTAAATCTGCTTGCTGTGGCGCCGCCCTGGTGTGGCAATCTCATAGGTGACATCACCCACCTGCCGAAGCACCTCGAACGGCCCTTGCCACTTCGCCAGCAGACTGCTCTCAGAAGATGGTAGAAGCAGCAGCACCTTCTGTCCGGACTTAAAGGTGCGACTACGAGCAGTCCGGTCATACCACGTCTTCTGCCTCACTTGAGACTGGGCCAGGTGTTCATGGGCCATGGAGCTCAGATGGTCCAGCTTCTCCCGCATCCTCAGGACGTAGCTCGCGATGTTAGGCGGCTGGTGAGGAGCATCCCCCTCCCAGCTCTCACGGAGAATGTCAAGCGGGCCCCTCACCTCCCGGCCGTACAGTAGCTCGAAGGGGGAAAACCCGGTGGATGCCTGCGGAACCTCTCTGTAGGAGAACAGCAGATAGGGGAGCCACTGGTCCCAGTCAGCCCCAGACTCAGACACAAACTTTCTCAACATGGACTTCAGGGTTTGGTTGAACCGTTCCACCAAACCGTCAGTCTGCGGATGGTAGGGTGTGGTTTTAATGCCCCGTATACCCAACAGTGAGTACACCTGCTTCAAGGTCTTACTAGTGAAGTTAGTGCCCTGATCTGTCAGGATTTCTTTGGGGATCCCTACACGGGAGAATAGTTGTAATAAACAGTTGGCTACTTGCCTAGCCTTAACGTTTCTTAGGGGAAAAGCCTCAGGGTAGCGCGTTGCATAATCACAAATCACCAAGATGTAGCGATGACCTGCCCTACTCCTTTCAAGGGGTCCTACGACATCCATCGCAATGCGGTGAAAGGGAACATCAACAATGGGGAGACTAATAAGGGGAGCTTTCATGCCTCTAGTGGATCGTGCAGAGAGCTGGCATTCTGGACAAGACTTACAGTAGTCAACAATGTCTTTATGAAAGCCTGGCCAGTAAAATCTGGTGAGTATCCTGCCCTCTGTCTTTTCCTTGCCTAGGTGACCGGCCCAAGGAGCAGTATGGCCTAGGTGTAAAATTTTGCCTCTGAGAGCCTGAGGAACCACCAGCTGCTCTCTATCAGTAGACCCTCTATAAAGCTTCCCTTCTCTCACATAAAAACAAACGTTACCCTCTGCAATAGCTTCCCGTGCTTCATCAATATTCATAGCAGAGGACCAGCAAGAGCTAAGGGATGAATCTTCCAACTGTAGTTTATCAAAATCAGCTGACAGCATATCATCGTCCAATGGTAGTGGACAAGACAGCCTCTCAGACAATGTAGTGCCAGCTACCTTAGCCCTGCGTCTCTCTGACCTCGACTTCTTCTCCTTACCACCATCACAGGTGGAAAAAGGCAACTCAGACCAGTAATCAGAGCTTGGTGTATCTCGGGCCTGTGCCCTAGTAACTACACACCCGAGGACTGTGTTATTACTCTGTAATAGATCGGTAAGTATCGGGACATCCTGGCCTAAAATTACCGGATATGGGCATTTGTCCAGTATTCCTACAGTAAGTGCATATGTTTGGTTGTTGATTTCTATGGCGATTTCTGCTGTTAGATGTTCTCATCCCCATGGATGCAGCACACCCTCACTTTACCCACTGGCTGAAAACTGGGCTTCAAACAGGACTTGCGTATAAAAGACTGACTACTTCCAGAGTCAACCAAGGCCTGCAGTGTCTTCCCTCCTAATTTTACGGGGACAGTTACATCAGCTGGGGTAAATGAAACACACTTACTGGGGCCGGGCCAATAACACAGCCGGGAATTAGTCACCTTTCGTAATGGGCAGTTGGGCCTAATGTGACCATGCTGACCACAACCATGACAGACGAAACCTTGAGATGTACTAGCTGGGGTGGGCCTACTACTGGGGGCACTGGGGCTGTTGGAGGGCTTAAACACACGACCACTACCACCCACAGACTTACCGGCAGATGTTTTCGGTGGCTCATGTTGGGCTGTTTGGCGTGGTTTCCTCCAAAAGTCCTGGGGACCCATCTGGTAGCCGCTCCTGGACTGCCTGGCCGCCACAAAAGTTTCAACCAGGTCTGCTGCTTCTGCCGACGAGCGTGGTGTGCGCTCTCTGACCCACACCTGTAGCTCGGGACTGAGCATATCCTGGAACTGCTCCAGCACAACGAGGTCACAGATCTCCTCCTTGGTCCGCCTCCCAGGCTCGATCCACTTCTCCGCGAGGTCCTTCAGCCTGGCGTGAAGCTCTTTCGCCGTCTTGCCCTCCAAGATGGTCTGAGCTCTGAAGCGCTGACGGTATGTCTCCCCGCTGATCTCATATTTGCGGAGAATGGCCCGTTTGACCTGGTCATAGTCCTGACTGTCGTCAATGTTCATTGCCACATAAGCTGCTCTGGCCTTCCCCTTCAGCAAGGGCACGAGGT
>CM059281.1:25927341-25944841 GCA_030347295.1 Setipinna tenuifilis | reverse complement strand
TTTTCTTTTACAGTAATATTGTGCAATGTGGTGAGAAGGGAGTCTGAATACTTTTTTTACCTCTGCCAAAGAGGTTATGTGGGTTTTTTTTCCTGGCGTTGGGCTGTTTGACTGTTTATTTGTTAGGTAGCAACTTTATGCAAAAAGTTATGAATGGATGTCGATGATATTTTCCTGGGACCAGGAGTCGGATATGGGCCATTGAAGAAATAATTAGATGTTGTTGATCTCACTCCCCATCTGAAACCAGGAGCTAGATAGTGATAGACAGTTGTGGCAGAGGCCTGTGCTCTCAGAGAGCTTTCTAGTCTTTTATGTTGTGCAATGTTGTGAGAAGGGTTATGCAAGTCTTTTTTGTTTTAAAGCAACACTAAAGCTGTCTGTCTTGCGTTTCATTTGAACCATAGATTGCCGCTTTTGCAAACTTGCACAGTGTGGTTATAGCCTATTGACGGCCACAAAAGAAAATTCAGAAGGGCTGTTCACTTTGTTACAAGTTGATGAACCACTGAAACATTTTAAAGCTGAGGAAAAAATGGTCTTGATTTCATGTTATGCAATGTGGTGAAAGGGGGTGCAGTGCAGTGAGAGTGGGGTTTCAGATCCTCTTCTTTTAATACGGTGTAGTGCGGTGAGAGTGCGGTTGTGGATGAGGAAGTTCCCTACTGCCTGCTCGGCAAGCGCATGTCGAGTGCGCCACCCGTCACTTTTTTGAGTCTGTGGTCAGTGGTTAGGGTCTTCATCCTCCTTGCATGAGACACACGTCTCAGGTACGTCTAGACATTGGAGTCTCTGAGTGTTTCAGAGGGCTTAGGTCTGTTATGTAATGCTGTTTGAGCTGCATATGCATGCATTACTTGTTGATCGTGGCGTCCATGTTAATGCATTAGCAGCATGTTGAAAGTAAAAGTGATTCCAATTTGTCATTGTGATTGCACAATACACAACACTCTGCAGCACACAGTGCACACAACAAATGTCAACCTCTGCGTTTAACCCATTGCACACATGAACAGGGGGCAGCCATGACAGCAGTGTGTGGGTGCCCTTTCCAGTGGCTAAGAAGTGCCACAGCTCAGTGTAGATTTATTGGTATAATAATGTGGACAAAGGCATTGTTGATTGAAATGGCATTAAAACATTATTTCTGTCATTATTATGTCATTATTGTCATTATTATGCCTGAATCTATCACTAAGTGGTGGCACTGTGAATGGGAACATCAGAACATTAGCTGCGTTCCATAACTTGCATTTGTTGCGCCACGGCCGGTCTGCACTGGCCCTAATATGCACTTAACGTTTTACACTTGGCTTGCTGCAGGAGGACTAGTATTTTAATGACAGGTCAGAACAGAATGGTCAAGCTGACCAGATGTAAACATATTAAACATGCCCTATGTTTTGCTTGCTCAATGGGTTTTGCTGTATTCCTAGGCTAGGACACCAACATGGATGGCCTAGATATCCTCTTGGACACATTAGACAACCTGAAGTCAGATGAACTGAAAAGGTTCAGAATGTTCCTGGGGCAGAAACATGTGGAAGACTGTGACCCCATTCCCGTTCGATTTCTGGAGTCTAACGATGTCGCAGACATTGCTCAAGCGATGATCAGCCGCTACGAGTGCCAGAAGGCCCTCGAGGTGACACTGCAGATCTTAAGGAAAATCAAGCAGAATAACCTCGCTGACGACCTGAAACAGCAACTAGACAACAGAGAAAATCCAGGGAGGAAGCGGAGGCGATCTCTAGCACCACCGTGAGTGAGAAGAAGAAGAAAGCAGAGAAAATTGTCAGACTGTCTGCAGCCATTCAAGCCAATAGTTGTGTTATTGAAAACATTCTTTTTTTTTCTTTTTTCAACAGAGAGCTTGTGACTGGACCTGGACCTGCTAAAAAAATAGGTGAGGACTGGCGTATGGAAGCTGGTGTAGATGCATAGTTGCAATACCAGCTACTTCATATAAAATGGTTAACATGTCTAGCCTGTCTGTCGCATCAAACTCGTAGATGGTTTGGCGAACCTCCTATAGACAGGAAGTTCTCAGAGGCGGGATCAACAAGCATCTGTCATTACATTACCTTACATTACACTTAGCAGACACTTTTATCCAAAGAAAAGAGGACATAAGCTGACAGAGGTGTAGAGAAACATAGAGTAAGCAGACTGCCTTTATACATGCAAGGAGATGCCTGTGCCTAAGTAAGTTTCCCAGAACAGGAACACTACAGACACACATACTTCCTACATGGGGGTAGAATAAGAGAAAGTTGGTTAAGTAATGGTTAGTTTTATCAGGTTTGTTAGGAAGGGAAGCCGTCTCAGAAGACGAGGGTCTTTACAAGCGTTTTGAAGGTGGAAATGGATGTTGCTGATCTTATAGCAACTGGTAGGTTGTTCCAACATTGAGGGACAACAACAGAGAAAAGTGTAGAGTGACCTCACTTTGTGAGAGGCGAAGTACTTTGATTCTTCATACATTTCGCCAGAGGTGTCAATCCCGGGTTCAGGAAAGTAAAAACCCTGCCACGTTTTCCTTCTAACACGGGTGACTTCACTGAGTAGCTGATCTACCTGTCTTGAGAGCTCGTTATGATCAGCTGATTCAGAGCTGGTTGGATCAAATCTGGGACAGGGTTTTTACTTTCTGAACCCGGCATTGACACCTCTGCCCGTGACCCCTAACCCCAAGGCTTCTACTTTGGTACCCCCGAGACCCCCGATACCCAAGTTTGAAGCCGGGTGGGGTGGCTTCCCTCCATCCAGAGGTGTCAATGCCGGGTTCAGAAAGTAAAAACCCTGTCCCAGATTTGATAACGAGCTCTCAAGACAGGTAGATCAGCTACTCAGTGAAGTCACCCGTGTTAGAAGGAAAACGTGGCAGGGTTTTTACTTTCCTGAACCCGGGATTGACACCTCTGCATTTCGCTTTTTCTTCTTCTTCTTCTTCTTATTATTTTGCTCTGTTGCATGAGTACTATCACACCAAATTCATAGACAGAGCTTGGTCTGGCAAAACATAGGCAGGAAATTCTCAGAACACCGGTCATTCATCTTTCAAATGCCTCTGTGTACTACTGGACAGAGCTACAAACATGTGTAGCGACGAATGCGTAGCGTTCGTTTTTCATCGGCAGGTTGGCTAGGCTTTACTTTCGTTTATTTTTTTTTTCTCTTTGTCCCCAGGTCAAGATACTCCCATCGATGTGCCAGACTCAGTGCCATTCGCCATCCCAAACCAGTCTGGAGGTATTGCTGTTAACACTATTTCTGTTGGTAGTTGTGGTATGATGGCTCATATGCTAACAGACTGTATCAGTAAAATGATACACTTACTTTCATGATACATGATTTCTTGATACATTTTGCGGTTAATATATGGCCTTCTTTCAGAGGCAAAGAGGCTTTGATCACTCTAGAACAGACAGTGTATTGATACTGTGTCGAAAGTGTATACCATTTTATTTCACCGAAAAATAAAAAGCCCAAGGGCAGCACACAATTATTATTGGAGAGATCAGAATAGGCACATTCATGGTGACTGCAGCTATTTCTTATGTGTTCTTAATGTGGTTTGTGTTGAGTGGCATGGTACAGATAGAGGTTTATTTTTCATTGAAGATTTGATCTTTCACATCTTGCATCATTAGCTTAGCTTAGTTACATTCATGACCAGTTGGTAGTGGTCCCCATATGCCTTCATTGTGGATCTGAATTGTAGGTAGAGAAGTATGAAGTAGCTGATAGATGAAAATCGGCTTTTATGTCTAGGATTATGCCTACAGAGCTGATAGTGAAAGTGGTCTCACAGCTGACAGTGACAGTGTCCTCATCATTACAGAGCTGAAATCAGTCACACAACAACAGTAATCATAGTTGCATTCAAAAACATAAAAAAATCCAATCCACTACATCCTGTGTTCCCCCCTCTGAATCAAGGTTACATTTACAACTCCCTATTTTCCCTTTACCCTTTTTAAATAGATGACATCATTAAGAAGATCAGTACTAAAATCAAGAAATCAAGTGAGTTAGAAAATGATGAATACCTGATTGAAGGCATAGAAGAAGCCAACAGCCAACACCAAAAACTTAGTAAGGTCTACACAGCGCTCTACATTACAGATGTCGTAAGCGATGACGTGAAAAATCAACATGAGGTTCGACAAATGGAAGTACAGTGGAAAGTGGAAAGCGATCTAGAATCTATTGAGTTTAACGACATTTTCAAACCTCACAATGCATCAAAGAAACCCAGAATAGTAATGACTAAGGGGATTGCTGGCATTGGTAAAAGTGTGGCAGTGCAGAAGTTTCGTCTCGACTGGAAAGATGAAAGAGCAAATAAAGATGTGGATTTCATCTTTTCGCTACCTTTCCGTCAACTGAATTTGTTCATAAATGACCAGATCAGTCTTTATGACCTGCTCCTTAAATTCCACCCTCAACTGGAAGACCTCCATCATGCAGAGTTGCTCAACAAGGCCAAGATAATCTTCATCCTTGATGGTCTAGATGAGAGTAAATTTTCTCTTAAGTTTGGGGGAGCTTACATGACAAACATAAAGGACCGCTCGACGGTGGACGCGTTGATTGTCAACCTCTTCAAAGCGAAACTACTGCCCTCTGCCCTGATTTGGGTGACCACACGTCCAGCAGCAGCCCACCAGATTCCACCTCGCTACGTTGACCGATGGACAGAGATCCAGGGGTTCAAAGAGGAACAGAAGAAGCAATACTTCAGAAACAAAATCCATGACGATACTCTAGCTGGCTATCTTCTGTATCAAATCATGAATTCTAGGCATCTCTACATCATGTGCCGTATACCTGTGTTCTGCTGGATTTTAGCCACTGTTATCCTGAAGAAGGGGGCCAAAGACAAAGACGACATTCCCAAAACACTGACAGAAATTTATGCTTACTTTCTCCGCATTCAGTGTACAAGAAAGGAGCAGAAGAGTGAGGATTATGACGATGGTAGAGAGCCTGTCCTGAAGACCAACAAGGAATTGATTTTGAAATTGGCAGAGTTGGCCTACAGACAGCTGCAAGAAGATAACATACTTTTTCTTGAGGAGGACCTGAAAGCGTGCAAGATTGACATCCACCAGGACCTGGAGAAATCGGGGATGTGCAAGGAAATCTTTATGTCAGAAGATCTGTTCTACAGGAAAAGGGTCTACTGCTTTGTTCATTTAAGCATCCAAGAGTTTATGGCAGCTCTTTTTGTGTTTTATTCATTCTCCACTGGCAACTTTGAGGTGCTGAAGTCCCTTGACATGGAAGAACAAACGCTTCACCATTTGCTGCAGAGTGCTGTGAGGAAGTCCCTCCAGAGCCAGAATGGACATCTGGACCTTTTCCTTCGCTTTCTTCTTGGCATGTCACTGGAGTGCAACCAGAAGCTCTTTGAAGGTCTGTTGACAGGCATACAGGAAAGTTCAGAGAGTATCAAGAGTACCGTCCAGTACATAAAGGACTCCCTTAGCAAGCGCAACCAGTCCACAGAGAGATGCATGAACCTCATGCTCTGCCTCCTGGAACTGAAGGATTCCTCCCTTCAAGAAGAGATTGAAGGATACAAGAAGTCAGGGAAAATGCTCTCTCCTGCTTTGTGTTCAGCCATAGCTTACATGATGCTGGTGTCTGAGGAAACTCCAGATGAGTTTGACATGTCGAGCTACAACACCACAGATAAGGGAAGACTGAGGCTGGTGACTGCTGTTAGGGGCTGCAAAAGGGGTCGGTAAGTCAATAAGATATTACTTATTACATTGCATTTGGCAGACGCTTTTATCCAAAGCGACTTACAATCAAGGGGGACATAAGCAATAGAGGAGGAGTAGAGACACAATAGGCATATGTACTTCTGCATAGGGATAGAGAGAGAGAGAGTTTAGATTAGTGTTTGTTAGTTATATTAGTTTTGTTAGGGAGGGAAGCAATCTCGGAAGAGAAGGGTTTTTACAAGCTTTTTAAAGATAGGGAGGGATGTTGCTGTTCTAGTTGCAACTGGTAGGTCGTTCCACCACTTATAATGGAGAGAGAGAGAGAGATTCCCATGTTTCTGCCCACTGTCCTCACTTCTTATTGGTGGAAAAAGTAGATTCAAGATATGTTGAGTAAAAGGAACAATGAAAATATGTAAAACTACTTGAATTATTATAGCACAAAGGTTTCAAATGCATGGCTCATTGCAGCTGTCTTTCCTCTTTTTTTTTCACTGGTAGACTGGTAAACTGCGGTCTCGACAAAATCTCCTGCCAAACTATTAGTTCTGCTCTCGAGTCTGAAAGTTCTTCACTGAAGGAGCTGGACCTGAGTTGCAATGACCTGGGAGATGATGGTGTTCAAGAGCTGTCCAAGGGACTGAAGTATAGAAACTGCAAACTGGAGACACTGAGGTTGGTAGATAGCATAGTTATGGCATATCTAAGGCGTACACAGCCTTAAGGAATCATCATTCTATCAATTTAAACCCATGCTTCACTTCAAGCGAAACATGACAACCCCTATGGGTTCCTTCAAGGTGTTCATTTTCTCAAATTGCAGGCTGCACCATATGTTCAGACTTTTCAGGGTTTCAGGGAACAGGGAACACTAGACAGCTGTAGTGTATTAGTAAACAATGCAATGTGAAGTAAATATATGAAATTAAATCAGGTAATATAACTGTTATGCATTAATCTGATCACTTAAATATATCATATAAGAGAAGAGAAGAGAAGATATGCAAACAGTATGATTTTAATTCACTACAGTGTCAATTTCTGACAGACTTGCCAGCTGCAACCTCACAGGAAGTTCCTGTAGAACTCTGTCCTCAGTCCTGCAGTCAACAGAGTCCCATCTGAGAGAGCTGGATCTGACCAACAACAACTTAGGAGCTGAGGGAGTACAGGAACTGTCTCCTGCGTTACTTCACCCAAGCTGTAGACTTGAAAAGCTGATGTGAGATCCTTTATATTATATTATATTATTTTATATTATATTATATTATATGTAAAGGACATCAGAAGTATGACGAATGAAAATATGGCCTTTTTGTAAACATTCCATTGCAGTCTTGCTGGCTGTAACCTCACTGGACAATGCTGTGGAGCTTTGGCTGATGCTCTGCAGTCAAGTACGTCACACCTGAAACACTTGGACCTGACCAACAATGACCTGGGGGAGCCAGGAGTGAACAAGCTGTCTACTGCACTTGGTCATCACAGCTGCAAACTGGAGACACTCAAGTATGTGTCATTACTAATACTCAAATGAACTTTTTGTTTTACAGAAAGAGAAGCAGTCACGTCAAGAAACCGACTGCACACTTTACACTTTAATGTAAACTGGATAATATGTGAACTGTTGCAAAAAATAATACCAAAAATACTGCTGCTACTGCCATCACTAGTAATAATGATCCACCAAATTATTCCTTGAAATATTACTGAAATGCTCAATTCTACACAGGGAAGCCTAACCATTCGTCTTTGTTTTCCCTTTCTCTGCCACTGCTGTATCTGTCCCTCAGACTCTCTGGTTGCCTGGTGTCAGAGAGGGCTTGTGAGGTTCTGGCGTCGGTTCTGACATCAAAGTCCACTTCCCTGAAAGAACTCAACCTGAGCTACAATCACACAGGGGACTCTGGAAAAAGTTTGTGTTCCAAACTACAAGAGAAAGGATGTCACGTCAAGTAAGTCTTTCTGTTTTAGTAAAATGCTGTTACTTCATTATGTCTTCCATCTGTGCCATTATCCAGGGGATGTTAGGAAAAATATTGTTATATTTATATAGTATGTATTTTGATTTGTTTTTTATTTTATATTATATGTATATTTTGTCAGATGTCAAATGATGTTTACTTAATGTCATTTTATATGTGAGGGTGGTTTGTGATACTGAAATGTTGTGAAAGCATGTATATATTTTCATTCTATCTTCTTTGTTCCTCTTGTAGCATAGACAATAATGCAATAGACTGGATGAAACCAGGACTCCAGAAATGTGAGTGTGAATTCAGTCACTACTGTGTGTGTTTTTGTGCTTATACAGCTGTTGTTGTTGTTGTTGTTTTTGTGTGTGTGCATGTGTGTGTGCGTGCATGCATGCATGCATGTGTGGGTACTTACACATTGTTACACCTCCCTGTTGTTTGAGGTCACAGAGTGCTGTTGGTGGGAAAAAGAAAACGAACAGTTGATGCAACATGAACCGAATAATAAACTGGTAACTGTTAAATTATTGGGGCATAACAACACTGCCAGTGTTATTTTCCTATGCCCCATTCAATGTGTGATAGCTACCAGTCTGTTATTCAGTCCAGGTTACATCTGACTTTCTTATTCTTTTCCCTACTTACCGCAGTCTATGAACTCGAATATCAGGGCTATTAAGTTGGAATTCTCCTTTAAGTCTGTATGTGTATGTGTAAGTGCTTTTTCATAAAGATATGTCAGTGCACTACATATGGACACACACACACACACACACACACAAAGTAAGATGTATAAAGAGTGCAGTAAGGTAAACTTTGCAAGTCTTATGTTGTTTCTTTACAGATGCCTGTGAGCTTACACTAGACATAAACACAGTCAACCCAGAGCTGGAACTGTCAGAGGACAACAGAAGCGTGACCAAAGGGGATGAGGACATGGACTACCCTGACCGGCCCCAGAGGTTTGACGTCTGCCCACAACTGCTGTGTGTCCAGGGCCTCACTGGACGCCACTACTGGGAGGCTGATTGGAGTGGACCCGAGGTCGTCATCGGAGTAGCCTACGGGAGCCTTGAGAGGAAGGCCCATGGAGCCAGCTGCAAGTTCGGCTTGAACACAGAGTCCTACGGCCTGTGGTGTGAAGGTGGCCGGCTCTCAGTCAGGTACAACTTGAACAAGACAGACGTGCCGATGCCAAAGTTTGACTGCAGTCGCATTGGGTTGTACCTGGACTGGCAGGCTGGCACTCTGTCCTTCTACGCTGTGTCATCTGGGACTCTCTTCCACCTGCACACGTTCCACTCCAGAGTCGTAGATCCACCGCGCCCAGGGTTCAATGAGCCTCCACCGCGCCCAGGGTTCCCTGAGCCACTCTACCCAGGCTTCTGGCTCCAAGAGGGCTCAAAAGTTTCCCTGCGACAGGTCACATGATCACCATACCCACTGCTCCATAGTCTCTCTGTGCAAGGTCACATGATTTCCCATCTTACTGCGGATTAGTAGTCTTGATACAAAAAGAAAATCAGAGTCAGCAGTGAAAACAGATCTGTTTTGCCTTCTTTTAAACTACTGTTTGGATCAGATATGTATTGACCTACCTACTAAACCAATCCTTGATACAGAACAGTTTGTAGAGACACCATATCTGTTTTGTGTTGCTTTAAACAATATGTTTTGATCAGATATGCGATGAGACATAAACTACTGCTGGTGTTCAGAGGAAGAGCGAGGTCTGCAAGATTCCGATATGAGGTGAACAGAGATCCAGAAGAAGGCGTTATTAGCCAATGCATTTTGGAAAGAGGGAGATGATGTAGTAATTGTTGGTGACTGTGTTTATTTTTATGTTATTTTTATGTTAATGGGGTATTTACTGGCCTTTAGGACCCCATTATATACCGCTTTTTGGTTCGAAAAAGTGTGGGATTTGTTACACTGAGACATAAACTACTCCTGGTGTTCAGGGGAAGAGCAGGGTCTGCAAAGCGTCAAACATGAGGTGAACAGATGCTCAGCAAATGTCAGCCCACACCTTTTACAGAGAGGAAGATAATTCAGTAGTTGATGATGATTGACTGTGTTATTACTATTGACTTTTGTTTGTTTTTTTTTCTTTTCCTCTAACTTCAAGGACATTTTAAATGCTGTCATACAATGTATTCCTCTGGTTCTGTGATCAATGCTGATATGTGAGAAGATAGGTGATTAATATATTTAATTAATGATTACTCCAAGGCTGTGATATGTACATTTACCTGTTCAACATACATACCTCAGTAATTCTACATTTTCTGTTAAATTGTTTTGTTTTACATGGACATTTTTACAGAGGTAATCTGGAGTAATTGCCGCCAATTAGTTGTGCAGTATGTAAAGCTATGTTAAAGAACCTGCTGACCTGACAGAAAGAGAGTCCTCTGTATTTTCTGTCATTTTGGTTGCATTCTTATTTGTATTTGTATATTTGTACTTGTACGAATTTGTATTTGTAATGGTATCAAGTGCTTGGTTGTGTTTGCAGTTTTACAGACATAAATGTTTGTGTTTTTAATAAAATTAATAATATTTCAAAAAGTGTTATATGTTTTTCTGTCTTATAGCAGACATAAAACCTAGACACTACAAATTCTCTCTCTATGTCTGTCTGTCTCTCTCTCTCTCTCTCTCTCTCTCTCTCTCTCTCTCTCTCTCTCTCTCTCTCTCTCTCTCTCTTGTCCCTGCCTCTGTCTCTGTCTTTTTTGCTCTCTCCTCCTATAAGCTAAACAAAAAGAAGACCCATGGTAAAAATGCATGCTGAAAACACACAATAGTGGTTCCTAACAGTTATTACTAAATGTGTTTATATGTTATACATGCAATCAGCACAGATGAGACCAGAGAGGTGCGGAATGGGTGACGTTTCTGTGACACCAGGAGGCCTGTATGCTGAAAAACCACACAGCAGTTTCTGTGGGTTTCCTCTTGCAGGGCCCTGTGTTCTTGCAAATCACATGATCTGCTTCATGGTTTACAACAAGGGACAGAGCAATAGACAGCGAGAGCAAGCTTTTAGAGTATAGTACACTGATCTGTACATTATGTTCTTTTACTGTGTATTGTACAACTCTGTATGACAATCCATAGACACCTTGGTGTCATGTGCCAACCACATCTGTGTTACTGCTTTGACAATACGAATGCCGTTTTTTGTCATGCCAATAGTTGATATTGTTGAATTTAACTGAATTGAGAGACAGAGACACAGACAGACAAACAGACAGACAGACAGAGACAAAGAGAGAGAGATGTTTGCAGGTGCATCTGTACTCAGAGAGGAAACAGTGACCACAAACAGACTTTCTTACACACGCATTTCCAGACTTTCTCACACACTCATTTCCCTGCAACTCGTCCTACACCTACGTCTACGCCATACTTGTGCCACTTGTTCCCACACACACACACGCACACACACACACACATATGTGTCCCACATGCAGTAGCGGTTTTAGGCACGGGCGAACAGGGCAGCTGCCCGGGGCACCATGTCGTGGGGGGGCGCCACGAGTGCTTGGGTAAAAAAAAATAAACAAATAAAAAGCTCTGTGTGTCATATCGCAGAAATTGGCACATTGGCGCCCCCTAAGTGAACTGCAGGCACTCTTGCTTGCAGAGAAGGTGCCATGCACAGAAGCAGAGTGTCTCTCTGCCTCGGGGGTTGGGGGGGGGTGCTGAGAGGTGCTCTCGTACGGGCCATAAAACACTATAGAACCGCCACTGCCCACGTACTTCCCCAGCAGCGTCCTATTTGATTCACAACACCTCGAGACAGTAATATCCCCCAGGACAAGTGGTTCACACACAGCACATCTATTATATTATTATTATTATTATTATTATTATTATTATTATTATTATTATTATTATTATTAACCGTAATAACCACGAACAACAGTGTAGACCATGTGTTTACAGTGATTCATGGTTTATTAGGCGATTGTAATGCCTATCTAAAATCCTATGTAAACTTGCTTTGTGCAGTCCAATGCATGGGCCAGACTCATGGATGAGAACTGGGGCAGGCATTAGCTTATTTACAGAAGGTGACTACTCAGTGGCGGTTCTACAGTGTATTTACTCCCCAGGCGAGAGCACCTCTCAGCACCACCCGAGGCAGACAGACACACTGCTTCTGTGTACGGCACCTTCTCACCAAGCAAGGGTGCCTGCAGTTACAGGGTGCCTGCAGTTATGGGGCGCCAATGTGCCGATATGATACACTGAGCTACTTTTTTTTTTTTTTTTGCCGCCCCCGTGCCTAAAACCGCTACCATCTTTACCACAACATCAGACGGCTCATCAGATAAGAAAAAAAAAAAAGGCAAGAGCGCTGTGTTCTTGGAAACCGGCTTGTCACAGCTGTATTCTCTCTTCTCTGAAATCATCCGACCTGCTTGCTGTGACATAAGTGAAAGTGTTCATGTGAAAGTTAAATTGAAATAGAAGTACAAATAGAGTACAAGTTTTTATTTACAGACACACACAGACAGACTGACACACACACACACACACACACACACACACACACACACACACAGACTCAGACACACACACACCCACACACACACACACACACACATACACGCACACATACACACACCCACACATACACGCACATATACACACACTAAGGACAGCCCCCATGACTGTGTCGTAACAATCACATGACCTGTTCTCAGAGAGCTGGTCGCATTACAGGGAGACACATCTCTGATGTCACCTCACTGCGCTAAGAGGTGATGAGCGACGGGTCGCGGAGCCAAAAGGAACAGAGAGAGAGAGAGAGAGAGAGAGAGAGAGAGAGAGAGAGAGAGAGAGAGAAAAAAACAGAGCAGCTGTCCGTGGTTTGAGGCCTCCACCTCTGAAGTGAACAGCACTGCCCCCGTGTGGACAGACTTGGCAAAGCAGGCAAGTTTAATGTGACTGGTCTTCTTGTTTTTAGGGAGTTTAAGAAAACAAACAAACAAAAAAAATGTTTTTTTATTTATTGAAACCCGCTCATTGTTGTCTTATCATCAGTGTTTTTGTTGTAGTGGTGAGACGCAACAGCAAAAGACCATCATACCACAAAGTCCGTTAGAATGGACGTAAGATCTTAAACTAGTATACAGGAAACGAGAGATTATCTGCCCATCAAAGTTGCTTGTGGTTCTCTTACGACAGCACCCTCTGTATCAACAACTCTTACACACTACAAGAACATTAATAATGAGCTTTATTTGTTAAGTGTTTTTAAGCAAATGATGTAGCACTTTAAGCTTGACAGTTTGAAACACAAGGCATATTGTCTTTTCCCACTGCCTTTGACACAATATTTCTGGGTACATCAAAATGGGTTGTTATTATTGTTATTATTATTGTTTTATTGTTATTATTGTTATTATTATTGTTGTATTGTTTTGTTATAATAATAATAACAATAACAACAATAATTATTATTATCTTATTATTGTTATTATTATTATTGGTTATAATACAATTATAATATATTCTTATTATGATAATATCTTATTAATAACATAGTATAATATGATTATAATGTATTATTATTATAATGTATTATTATTATTATTATTATTATTATTATTATTATTATTATTATTATTATCTTTTCTATAGTTTGTGTGATTATATGTGTAATAGATACAAACAAACCAGCTCCATGTTCCTTTACACAGACAGGAAAAAAAAACAAAATGATGAGCAAACTCAGCGAAAGCAACAAGAAGGCACTGAAGTGTAGGGTTGCCTACCTGACCGAGCGCACGGACAGATACCCGAAACCCCTGTGGGAGACGAACACAGAGCTCATCATCACTGACGGACTGAGCGAAGAGGCACATGTGCAGCACGACATGCGTCAAATGGAGATGAAGCTCAGACAAGGCAGGTCCCCACAGGTAGCCGTCCAGCACATTTTCGATTCGTACGCCGAGCCGGACCCAACGATTCGAGTTGTCATGACAAGCGGTGTCGCTGGTATCGGTAAAACTGTGACCGTTCACAAGTTTATTCTGGACTGGACAGAGGGAAGAGCTAGCCGTGACGTCCAGTTCGTCCTGCATTTTTCCTTCCGCCATCTGAATTTGATTAAGGACGGACAGTTCAGTCTACTCGGTCTCATACTTCACTTCCATCCCAAGATGACAGATGTGGTTGATGTGAACTTGCTCAGCGAATCCAAAGTCATTTTCATATTTGACGGACTTGATGAGAGCACACTTTGCCTGAATTTTGAGGAAAGCTCGAATTTGTACGACATCACAGAAACCTGCTCAGTAGACCGGGTCGTTACCAATCTGATCCGCGGGTGTCTACTCCCGTCTTCCTTAGTCTGGATCACATCCCGACCCACGGCCACTGCAGGCATTCCTTCTTCACTCATCCACAGATGGACAGAAGTCCAGGGTTTCAGCGATCCGCAGAAGGTGGAGTATTTTGGAAACCAGCTCGCTGATCCCCATGACGCGAGACAGTTGCTGGAGGAGATTAAAGCCTTAAACAGTCTGTACATCTTGTCCTCCATACCTTTCATCTGCAGGATGTTGGCGACTTTGTTCACGAAGATACCCGGAAGACACATCCCCTCAACGCTGACTGAGGTTTTCTCACACTACTTCCTCATTCAGGTGACCGGGAGGAATATGGAGGATTATGGCAGGAATGAAAGCAGCACAAAGGAGATCCTGGAGAGTAACCGAGATGAGATTGTGAAGATGGCACGACTGGCCTTCATCCAGCTTGTGAAGGGCAAAACACTGTTTGCAGATGAGGACTTAGAGGCGTGTGGGATCAATGTCGATCAAGAGTTTGACAAGTCGGGGTTGTTTGAAGAGCTGGTCGTACAGGAACACCTTGGTGAGAGGAAGGTGTACCTGTTTGTGCACCTGAGCCTCCAGGAGTTTCTGGCAGGCCTGTTTGTGTTTTATTCATTCTCATCTGGAAGCTTTGACGAGCTGAGATGCCTTGACTTGGAAGGGCAACAACTTCATGACTTGCTGCAGGGTGCTGCGAGGAAGTCCTTGCAGAGCCAGAATGGACACCTGGACCTTTTCCTTCGCTTCCTTTTTGGCATCTCACTGGAGTCCTCACAGAAGCTCTTCGAAGGCCTGCTCATGCACACCCAGAAAAGCTCAGAGAAAACGAAGAGCAGCATTGATGATACAGTCCAGTACATCAAGGACTCCCTCAACCTTCACAGTCATTCCATAGAGCGATGCATGAACCTTCTGCGCTGCCTGGTGGAAATGAAGGACTGCACCCTTCACACAGAGGTGCAGAGCTACGTAGACCGCGGAGACATGCTCTCTCCAGCCATCTGCTCCAGCCTGGCCTACATGATGCTGGTGTCAGAGCAAACCCAGGAGGTGTTTGACTTGTCCAGTTACAACACAACAGACAGGGGGCGAGCCAAGCTGGTCACTGCAGTCCGGACCTGCAGAAGAGCTCAGTAAGTAATTTGTTGTTATTTTGATTTATGTTTTAGTTTATGTTTTTGTATGTACTGTAGGTTAGAGCTGTAATTGGGCCATAAAAGTTAGGCCCAACAAGGACCAAAAGGACCAAACATGGACGTTGGTACAAATCAATTGGAACAAATAAATAAGCCCTTTGTTAGCATAACAGCCTAGCTTTCACCTCAGCAACATCCATTTTCGCGTCTGTCTCAAGCTCATTAAAACCAATCACCTGACCTTTGAGTTACCACGTACTTGGAACGCATGCACAAACCCAGCCCGAACCCGTGTAAAATGATCAGTAGCAGTTTTAGGCACGGGCGAACAGGGCAGCCGCCTGGGGCGCCATTTTGTGGGGGGGGCGCCACGAGCACTTGGGGGAAAAAAATTAAAATAAAAAAGCTCTGTGTATTATATCGCTGCAATCGGCACATTGGCGCCCCCTAAGTGAACTGCAGGTGCCCTTCCTTGCTCAGTAGGTGCCATGCACAGAAGAGGTGGTCTCGCCTGGAGTGTAAAACACTGTAGAACCGCCACTGAAAATGCTAGAAACTGAGCCCGAACGCGACTGAACCTGTCTGGTCCCATTGGGCTCGGGCAAAGATCTTCAGCGCTAATGTAGGTAACACCAGGTTCAGTGGCGGTTCTATAGTGTTTTACGCCCCAGGCGAGACCTCTCAGCACCCCCCTCCACCCCCCCAGGGAAGAGAGACACGCTGTTTCTGTGCATGGCACCTTCTCAGCAAGCAAGGGCGCCTGCAGTTCACTTGTTCACTTAGGGGGCGCCAATGTGCCGATTGCAGCGATATGACACATGGTGGCAATGTGCCGACACTGCAATATGACACACTGAGCTTTTTATTTATTTATTTATTTTTTTCCCAAGCGCTCATGGCGCCCCCCGTGACTAAAACCGCTACTGACCAGGTTTGTATGTCTCTGCAGACTGGTCGGCTGTGGTCTCAAGGAGGACTCCTGTAAATCGATAAACTCTGCTCTCCAGTCTGAGAATTCACCACTGAAAGAGCTGAACGTGAGTTGCAATGACCTGCAAGACATCGGGGTCCAAGTGCTGTTCCAGGGACTGAGCCATAAAAACTGCAAGTTGGAGACACTGAGGTTGGTACAGTTCAGCTAAATGCCACCATTTGTAATATCTGGGATTGTTTTGGTTTACTCCAATAAAATAAAAATAAATAAATAACATCAATTAAATGTAATAATAATAATAATAATACATTTTATTTAAAAGCGCCTTTCTGAACACTCAAGGTCACTGGACAAGCATTAAAATAGCAATAAAACAGCAATAAAAGTAGACATAAAGTGCTAAAATCATTGGGGAAAGATGTAAGTGTTGTCCCAGGGACTGAGGCATCGGAACTGAAGTTTAGCATTAAACTATTATGTGTAATACAAACAAGCAAGTCTAAAAAAATAATACTAAACTCATATTAACATGTGGTAGTGCTGCTGTCAATGGCTTAATGTGCCTATGAAATGATTCACATTAATGTTAATGAAATTGAAATTAAAACAAAATGAAAATGAATGGATGTAGTAATGGCAATGATATAATAAAACTATGTTATTAGCATACAGTATTAATGGTATTGCTGGATAAATCTTCTTTTAGGCCAGGACAGATTGGTACATGACATAATGTGATGTAATGTGAAGTTTAACAGTTTCAATCTTTGACAGGCTTGCCAGCTGCAACCTCACAGGAAGTTCCTGTACAACTCTGTCCTCAGTCCTGCAGTCACCAGAGTGCCATCTGAGAGAGCTGGACCTGACCAACAACAACTTAGGAGCTGAGGGAGTACAGGAACTGTCTCCTGCGTTACTTCACCCAAGCTGTAAACTTGAAAGGCTGATGTGAGATCTTTTTTATTATATTATATTATATTATATTATATTATATTATATTATATTATATTATATTATATTATATTATATTATATGTGAAGGACATCAGAAGTATGCTGAATGAAATTATGGCTATTTTGTAAACATTCCACTGCAGTCTTGCTGGCTGTAACCTCACTGGAGAGTGCTGTGGAGCTTTGGCTGCTGCTCTGCAGTCAGGTACGTCACACCTGAAACACCTGGACCTGACCAACAATGACCTGGGGGAGCCAGGAGTGGACAAGCTGTCTACTGCACTTGGTCATCACAGCTGCAAACTGGAGACACTCAAGTATGTGTCATTACTTATACTCAAATGCACTTTTTGTTTTACAGAAAGAGAAGCAGTCACGTCAAGAAACCGTCTGCACACTTTACACTTTAA
>CM059281.1:25907341-25922341 GCA_030347295.1 Setipinna tenuifilis | reverse complement strand
ATAAAGTGATACATCGTTTCCCAAGGTGACACAGCCTAACTAACTTCCAAACAGCAGGGCTTTTGGTCGCTAGTGCCGTTCTCTTTCTGATTACAGTGACCAGGTAACAGGTGGTCACAGGTGTTGGAGTATGACCACATAACGTGACACATGTTCGATACATTGATGGAAGTAACATTAAAGACATTTGGGAAACGTTCCTGACGAAGGTCCCTATTTGTTTTTGAAGTAATGCCACGACCTAAGTCCCCGTTCCGGGGCACTGGACTCTATGCCTGTTTCCCCCTTACCCTTAATAAAGATCTGTTCCTGGTCACGTTACGGCATTTTGTCCGTCCTGTCTTTGTCTGTCTCCCAGTCTCATGACAGTTTTTGAAGTAATGCATTACTTCTAGTACATGCTTCTTTTTTGTCCTTTGTATCTTTATTGGCTTTTTTATTTTCAAAATATCAGTATTATGCTTTATGAGTTTGTAGGGTGTATATTTGCTACTTACAGAGGTTTTTCTTCCTTCTATACTGAAAAAAAGATAAGCAGGTTAGGCATTTACTTTTGATTTAAGGAATTAATTAATGTTCCCCAGTCCCACTTTGTTACACATTTACTTTTCAAGGTGTGCTACAGCACCACTGCTTAATATCTGATGTGATGTCAACAAATAGTGCATGCTTTTTGTTTTTAATTGATGTGTTGTGTTTGTTTTTTACACTGTAATACTGTGACCATTAAAGGTGCTGCCATATAACAGGGTTGGTATTTTGGTATTTCCTTGTTTACCTGAAATATGTTTGGTATTTGTTGTATACTTTGTAATACTGTGACCATTAAAGGTGCTGCCATATATAACAGGGTTGGTATTTTAGTCTTTGCTTGTTTACATGCAATATGTTTGGTATTTGTTGTTTACAGTGTATATTGTGATCTAATGAAGGCAGCTCAAGGCTTGCCGGGTTACTCAGCATGCTGCCCCCAAGCCACCCCCTTAAGAACAACATATTTGAGACTACTAGCTTATGTCCTCCTGTTAGCTTATGTCCTCCTGTTAGCTTATGTCCTCCTTTTTGTAAGTCAATTTGGATAAAAGTGTGTGCTAAGTGTAATGTAATGTAACTATACACGTAAACCATTCCAAAAGTAAAATAGGTACAAAAACGTAGGTACTTTTTCTTTCTTTTAGTCTAATGATACTTCTTAACAATGTCGATAACTCGCTTAACAACAACATATTTGAGAATATTAGCTTATGTCCTCCTCTCCCGTCTGTGACCCTCTCAACCCAAGACGTAACCTGCAAACAGCATGTGCAGATTGCGGCAGAGAGAAGAGGGCGAGATCTGTCTGTCAAGCAGACATATGCAAAACACAGACATACTGTATGCATGCTTGCACCCACACATGCACACATACGTGCGCACACACAGACACCTGCACACACATATGTGTCTGTTGTCATAAACTATGAGCCAAACATGATGCCTTTTATTAAACTCACAAATTAGCTTAGGGAATGTAGCACACCTGAAATTATAACAAAAATCACAAATGACAAAACAAGGTGCCATTTCTATCGGTACACTCTAGAGGGGGAGGGGTCTACGCAGTTGCTGTTATTGACATCAGATCATGTGATTTGCAAGAACACAGGGCCCTGCAAGAGGAAACCAACAGAAACTGCTGTGTGGTTTTTCATCATACAGGTCTCCTGCTGTCACAGAAAGGTCACCCATCCTCCACCTCTCTGATCTCATCTGTATTGACTGCATGAGTGGTGCTACTAGGCCAGAGGACTGAATTTAATGTAGCTGACTATGCCACCCTAGTCACGGACTAGGGAATGTACTTTGAATTACCCCAAGGCTGGCCAGCCAGTCCAGGTACAACCCAATGCAACTGCAGTCAAAGTTGGGTATCGGCACGTCTGTCTTGTTCAAGTTGTACCTGACTGAGAGCCGTCCACCTTCACACCACAGGCCGTAGGACTCTGTGTTCAAGCCGATCTTGCAGCTGGCTCCCTCAACCTTCCTCTGAAGGCTCCCACTTTTTTATTCTTTCTTTTAGTCTAATGATACTTCTTAACAACATTAATAACTCGCTTATTGCATTACATTACATTTAGCCAGTGCTCTTGCCCAAGGGACCTATAGCAACTTAGGTGCAGGGACAGTACCCCAGGAGCAATGTGGGGTTAGGTGCCCTGCTCAAGGGCACTTTAGCCATGGATGAGGGTGCAGGAGAGTGCTTACTACCCCGGCCCCCACACTGACACCTGCTCGTGGTCTGGGACCCTCTCAACCTCTCAAGACCAGCGCCGTAAGCCATGAGGCCACAGCTTCCTACAAACTGCATGTGCATACTCACAAACATGCCAACCTGAGCAGGATGCTGTACAGGGTGTGGGATTTTCACTTATGGTGGAGGTCTCAATATTACTGCACTAATATGCACACTAAATATTTAGTTGTGTTTTTTTTTAGCTTCACGGAAAGCATGTCAGGTGATTTCTGAGAAAACAGATCTCGACTGTGATGACCTGGTTTCCAAGGAAACAGTACATGGTTTCTGTCTGCACTGGTTGGTGGTGGTGGTGGCATGCTTATAGTATATATGTAGTTTTCTCATGAGCAGTACACTCTGAGCTTCTAAAAGCCACCGCCTGTGAACGTTGTAAACAAGAGTCCGTGAGAAAGTCTGAGCAGACGTGTGCTTGTGGTCACTGTTATTACCTCTCTCAGTGCAGAACGCGCCAGAGAGAAGAGGGTGAGATATCTGTCTGTCAAGCAGACATATGCAAAACACAGACATATGCATGCTTGCACCCACACATACATGCACACACACTCACACACACACACATACGCGCACACATGCACACACACACACACACACACATGTGTCTGTTGTCATAAACTATGAGCCAAACATCATGCCTTTTATTAAACTCACAAATTAGCTTAGGGAATGTAGCACACCTGAAATTCTAAAAAAAATCACAAATGACAAAACAAGGTGGCATTTCTATCGGTACACTCTAGAGGGGGGAGGGGAGGGGGGGTCTATGCAGTTGCTGTTACTGACAGCAGATCATGTGATTTGCAAGAAGACAGGGCCCTGCAAGAGGAAACCTAGGGTTTGTGAGAAAGTCTGAGCAGACGTGTGCTTGTGGTCACTGTTACCTCTCTCAGTGCAGAACGCGCCAGAAAGAAGAGGACGAGATATCTGTCAAGCAGACATATGCAAAACACAGACATATGCATGCTTGCACCCACACATGCACTCATACACACACACACACATATGTGCACACACACACACACACATATGTGCACACACACACACACACACACAGACATATCCCCCCATCCCTGGGTCTGTTGTCATAAATTATGAGCCAAACATGATGCCTTTTATTAAACTCACAAATTAGCTTAGGGAATGTAGCATACCTGAATTACAACAAATATTACAAATGACAAAACAAGGTGCCGTTTCTATCGTTACAATCTAGAGGGGGAGGGGTCTACGCAGCTGCTGTTATTGACAGCAGATCATGTCATTCGCAAAAACACAGGGCTTTGCCAGAGGTAACCAACAGAAACGGCTGTGTGGTTTTTCAGCATACAGGCCTCCTGGTGTCACAGAAAGGTCACCCATCCTCCACCTCTCTGGTCTCATCTGCATTGACTGCATGAATGGTGCTACCAGGCCAGAGGACTGAATTTAATGTAGCTGACTACGCCACCCTAGTCACAGACTAGGGTATGTAGTTTGTATTACCCAACAGCCTCACAAGTTCGTGCAAATATGACGCACAGACAGATTTCGAAATTGAATATTTTAGTAGGTACCAACTCCTGCTGGAAAGAGAGGCAGGTCAGCACTGAGAGGTCAGTATGGCCAGCTGTGTGGCTGCAAGGCTGCAACAACCAGGCACATCCCTCAGACACAAGCACTGTCTTCCACACAACTCTCCATGGTCAACAAGTCTCATAGAGACAGTTACGTTTATCCCCATGTTGCCAGGGAGACAGCAAGACAGCTACCAGACAGAAGCCCGCTAACCGGCGTCACCCTTCTCGTGACCAGAGGTGTCAATCCCGGGTTCAGGAAAGTAAAAACCCTGCCACGTTTTCCTTCTAACACGGGTGACTTCACTGAGTAACTGATCTACCTGTCTTGAGAGCTCGTTATGATCAGCTGATTCAGAGCTGGTTGGATCAAATCTGGGACAGGGTTTTTACTTTCTGAACCCGGCATTGACACCTCTGCCCGTGACCCCTAACCCCAAGGCTCCTACTTTGGTACCCCCGAGACCCCCGATACCCAAGTTTGAAGCCGGGTGGGGTGGCTTCCAGAGGTGTCAATGCCGGGTTCAGAAAGTAAAAACCCTGTAGTATTCTCCCTTATTTATTTCAGCTGTAAGAAAGAAGATAAAATCGACACTTTTTGAAACTGTATTAATTTTATTTAAAACAATCATTTTAAGCCTGTACATTGATAACATAAGTGGGTATCTGAAATACCATAACATACCCATTGGAGTAATACACAAATACAAATAAGACTGCAAACTAAATTACAGAAAATACAGCAGTCTGAATCAGAATCTTTCAGTCTAGCGGGTTCTTTAACATTGCTGTACATATTGTACAACCAATTAGCAACAGTTACTCCAGTGAGGCATAAAGTACACCAAATTACCTCTGTAAAAATACCCATGTAAAACAAAACAATATAACAGAACATGTAGGATTACTGAGGTATGTATCTTGAACAGTTAAATGTACATATCACAGCCTCAGAAAATACAGAGGACTCTCTTTCTGTCAGGTCAGCAGGTTCTTTAACATAGCTTTACATACTGTACAACTAATTGGCAACAGTTACTCTAGTAAGGCATACACCAAATATCCATGTAGAACAAAATAATGTAGCACAGGGAATGCTGTGCAGAAGAATATCAATACATTAAAACAGTGCTTAAAATGTATATAAAGATCTATAATATCCAAGCCAAAAACAATACATACTGGGGTGCTAATGAAAATACCACATTAACATCAAAACCAACAATTACTAAATCATCTCCCTCGCTCTAAATTGTATTGTCTGATAACACATTTTACTAAACCTCTGTTCACCTCATGACTTATGCAGACCCTGCTGTTCCTATACATTAGTGGATTGGTTTAGTAGGTCACATATCTGATCCAAACAGAAACACTAGTTCAAAACAAGGAAAAACAGATCTGCTTTTACTGCTGACACTGTAGTAAGACCCAAAATCATGTGACCTTGCACGGAGAGACAGACTATGGAGCAGTGGGTATGGTGATCATGTGACCGGTCTCAGGGAAACTTTTGAGCCATCTCGAAGCCAGAAGCCTGGGTAGAGCGGCTTAAAGAACCCTGGGCGCGGTGGATCTCCAACTCTGGAGTGGAACGTGTGCAGGTGGAAGAGAGTCCCAGATGACACAGCGTAGAAGGACAGAGTACCAGCCTGCCAGTCCAGGTACAACCCAATGCGACTGCAGTCAAACTTGGGCATCGGCACGTCTGTCTTGTTCAAGTTGTACCTGACTGAGAGCCGGCCACCTTCACACCACAGGCCGTAGGACTCTGTGTTCAAGCCGATCTTGCAGCTGGCTCCATGGGCCTTCCTCTCAAGGCTCCCATAGGCTACTCCGATGACGACCTCGGGTCCACTCCAATCAGCCTCCCAGTAGTGGCGTCCAGTGAGGCCCTGAGCACACAGCAGTTGTGGGCAGGCATCAAACCTCTGGGGCCGGTCAGGGTAGTCTAGGTCCTCGTGCCCTTTGGTCACGCTCCTGTTGTCCTCTGACAGTTCCAGCTCTGGGTGGGCTGTGTTTATGTCCAGTGTGAGCTCACAGGCATCTGTAAAGAAACAGCATAGGACTTGCAAAGTTTACCTTACTGCACTCTTTATACATCTTACTTTGTGTGTGTGTGTGTGTGTGTGTGTGTGTGTGTGTGTGTTTGTACAATTGATGTTTGTTTTGGTTGGTTGTGTGTGTATGTGTCCATATGTAGTGCACTGACATATCTTTATGAAAAAGCACTTACACAGACTGTGCTTAGTAGGAAAAGAATAAGAAAGTCAGATGTAACCTGGACTGAATAACAGACTGGTAGCTATCACACATTGAATGGGGCATAGGAAAATAACACTGGCAGTGTTGTTATGCCCCAATAATTTAACAGTTACCAGTTTATTACTCGGTTCATGTTGCATCAACTGTTCGTTTTCTTTTTCCCACCAACAGCACTCTGTGACCTCAAACAACAGGGTGGTGTAACAATGTGTAAGTACCCACACATGCATGCATGCATGCACGCACACACACATGCACACACACAAAAACAACAACAACAACAACAGCAACAACAACACAAGCACAAAAAAAACACAGTAGTGACTAGTGAATTCACACACTCACATTTCTGGAGTCCTGGTTTCATCCAGTCTATTGCATTATTGTGTATGCTACAAGAGGAACAAAGAAGATACAATGAAAATATATACATGCTTTCACACCATTTCAGTATCACAAACCACCCTCACATATAAAATGACATTAAGTAAACATCATTTGGCATCTGAGAAAATATACATATTATATAAAATAAAAAAACCAAACCAAAATACATACTATATAAATATAACAATATTTTTTCCTAACATGCCTTGGATAACGACACAGATGGAAGACATAATGAAGTAACAACATTTTACTAAAACAGAAGGACTTACATCACATGACATCCTTCCCCTTGTAGTTTGGAACACAAACTTTTTCCGGAGTCCCCTGTGTGATTGTAGCTCAGGTTGAGTTCTTTCAGGGAACTGGACTTTGATGTCAGAACCGACGCCAGAACCTCACAAGCCCTCTCTGACACCAGGCAACCAGAGAGTCTGAGGGACAGATACAGCAGTGGCAGAGAAAGGGAAAACAAAGACGAATGGTTAGGCTTCCCTGTGTAGAATTGAGCATTTCAGTAATATTTCAAGGAATAATTTGGTGGATCATTATTACTAGTGATGGCAGTAGCAGCAGTATTTTTGGTATTATTTTTTGCAACAGTTCACATATAATCCAGTTCACATTAAAGTGTAAAGTGTGCAGTCGGTTTCTTGACGTGACTGCTTCTCTTTCTCTAAAACAAAAAGTTCATTTGAGTATTAGTAATAATACATACTTGAGTGTCTCCAGTTTGCAGCTGGGAAGACCAAGTGCAGCAGAGAGCTTGGCCACTCCTGGCTCCTCCAGGTCATTGTTGGTCAGATCCAGGTGTTTCAGGTGTGACGTACCTGACTGCAGAGCAGCAGCCAAAGCTCCACAGCACTCTCCAGTGAGGTTACACCCAGCAAGACTGCACAGACAGTTTCACACATAAAGCAGTGCATGAAAGTAAAATACATTATTTAGAAAAACAAAAACAACATGAAGGGTACAAAAAAAATACAAAAGGGTACTGGTTATGTAATTGAAATTATAGATAATCACATGAGTGTGTTAAGTTGAGATTTAGTCAGTTGATGTACTCCCTCAGCTCCTAAGTTGTTGTTGGCCAGGTCCAGCTCTCTCAGATGGGACTCTGGTGACTGCAGAACTGCAGAGAGATGTTTACTAGAACTTCCTGTAAGGTTGCAGCTGGCAAGTCTGTCAGGAATTGTAATTGCAGAGAATTAAATACTGTGTGCATATCTTATCTTAATTTATCTTATCTTATATATTTAAGTGATCAGATGAATGCACAACAGTTATATTACCCGATTTAATTTCATGTATTTAGCTAACATTGCATTGTCTACTACAACTGTTTATTGTTGCTTGTCAAAGTCTGGTACAGACTGCAATTTGAGAAAATGAACAGCTAGAAGAAACTCTTAGGGGTTGTTATGTTTCGTTTGAAGTGAAGCATGGATTTGCATTAATACAATAATGAGTCAATAAGGCCATGTATACCTTAGCAATAACATACAGACATGATATCTACCAACCTCAGTGTCTTCAATTTGCAGTTTCTATGCTCCAGTCCCTTGGACAGCTCTTGAACACCATCATCTCCCAGGTCATTGCAACTCAGGTCCAGCTCCTTCAGTGAAGAGCTTTCAGACTCGAGAACAGAACTAATAGTTTGGCAGGAGATTTTGTCGAGACCACAGCTTACCAGTCTACCAGTTAAAAAAAATTAAGAAACACAACTGCAATGAGCCATGCATTTGAAACATTTGTGGTGTAATAATTCAAGTAGTTGCACAGATTTTCATTATTTATTTTACCCATTTGCATTTGCAATTACAGAGTCAACATCTTGATCTATATCTCTAATGTTTTCCACCAATAAGAAGTGAGGACAGTGCACAGAAATATGGGAATCTCTCTCTCTCTCTCTCTCTCTCTCTCTCTCTTTCTCTCTTTCTTTCTTTCTCTCTTTCTCTCTTCTCTCTATCATACGGGTTGTCATGTTTCGCTTGAAGTGAAGCATGGGTTTAAATTGATAGAATGATGATTCCTTAAGGCTGTGTACGCCTTAGATATGCCATAACTATGCTATCTACCAACCTCAGTGTCTCCAATTTGCAGTTTCTATGCTCCAGTCCCTTGGACAGCTCTTGAACACCATCATCTCCCAGGTCATTGCAACTCAGGTCCAGCTCCTTCAGTGAAGAGCTTTCAGACTCAAGAGCAGAACTAATAGTTTGGCAAGAGATTTTGTTGAGACCACAGCTTACCAGTCTACCAGTCAAAAAAAAAATAAAAAATGAAGGAAAAGACAGCTGCAATGAGCCATGCATTTGAAACCTTTGTGCTGTAATAATTCAAGAAGTTTTACATAGCTTCATTGTTCATTCATGTGCATGTGCAATTACAGAATCAACATATTGAATCTAATTTTTTCTACCAATAAGAAGTGAGGACAGTGGGCAGAAACATGGGAATCTCTCTCTCTCTGTATTATAAGTAATATCTTATTGACTTACCGACCCTTTTTGCAGCCCCTAACAGCAATCAACAGCCTGAGTCTTCCCTCATCTGTGGTGTTGTAGCTCGACATGTCAAACTCATCTGGAGTTTCCTCAGACACCAGCATCATGTAAGCTATTTCTGAACACAAAGCAGGAGACAGCATTTGCCCTGACTTCTTGTATCCTTCAATCTCCTCTTGAAGGGAGGAATCCTTCAGTTCCAGGAGGCAGAGCATGAGGTTCATGCATCTCTCTGTGGACCATCTCTCTTTGGACTGGTCGAGACTGCTGAGCTTTCTGAGAAGTACCTTTATGTACTGGACGGTACTCTCGATACTCTCTGAACTTTCCTGTATGCTTGGGAACAGACCTTTAAAGAACTTCTGGTTGGACTCTAGTGACATGCCAAAAAGGAAGCGAAGGAAAAGGTCCAGATGTCCATTCTTGCTCTGGAGGGACTTCCTCACAGCACTCCGCAGAAAATGGTGAAGTGTTTGTTCTTTCATGTCAAGGGACTTCAGCACCTCAATGTTGCCAGTGCAGAATGAATAAAACACAAAGAGAGCTGCCATAAACTCTTGGATGCTTAAATGAACAAAGCAGTAGACCCTTTGCCTGTCGAACAGATGTTCTGAGATGAAGATTTCCTTGCACATCCCCGATTTCTCCAGGTCCTGGTGGATGTCAATCTTGCACTGTGTCAGGTCCTCCTCATGAAAAAGTATGTTATCTTCTTGCAGCTGTCTGTAGGCCAACTCTGCCAGTTTCAAAATCAAGTCCTTGTTGGTCTTCAGGACAGGCTCTCTACCATATTGAAAACTTTCACTCTTCTGCTCTTTTCTTGTACACTGAATGAGGAGAAAGTAAGCATAAATTTCTGTCAGTGTTTTGGGAATGTCGTCTTTGTCTTTGGCCCCCTTCTTCAGGATAACAGTGGCTAACATCCAGCAGAACACAGGTATACGGCACATGATGTAGAGATGCCTAGAATTCATGATTTGATACAGAAGATAGCCAGCTAGAGTATCGTCATGGATTTTGTTTCTGAAGTATTGCTTCTTCTGTTCCTCTTTGAACCCCTGGATCTCTGTCCATCGGTCAACGTAGAGAGGTGGAATCTGGTGGGCTGCTGCTGGACGTGTGGTCACCCAAATCAGGGCAGAGGGCAGTAGTTTCCCTCTCAAGAGGTTGACAATCAACGCATCCACCGTCGAGGGCTCCATTATGTTTGTCATGTAAGCTCCCCCAAACTTAAGAGAAAATTTACTCTCATCTAGACCATCAAGGATGAAGATTATCTTGGCCTTGTTGAGCAACTCTGCATGATGGAGGTCTTCCAGTTGAGGGTGGAATTTAAGGAGCAGGTCATAAAGACTGATCTGGTCATTTATGAACAAATTCAGTTGACGGAAAGGTAGCGAAAAGATGAAATCCACATCTTTATTTGCTCTTTCATCTTTCCAGTCGAGACGAAACTTCTGCACTGCCACACTTTTACCAATGCCAGCAATCCCCTTAGTCATTACTATTCTGGGTTTCTTTGATGCATTGTGAGGTTTGAAAATGTCGTTAAACTCAATAGATTCTAGATCGCTTTCCACTTTCCACTGTACTTCCATTTGTCGAACCTCATGTTGATTTTTCACGTTATCGCTTACGACATCTGTAATGTAGAGCGCTGTGTAGACCTCTTGGCTTTTGGTCTTTTCTTCTTCTATGCCTTCCATCAGGTATTCATCATTTTCTAACTCACTTGATTTCTTGATTTTAGTACTGATCTCCTTAATGATGTCATCTATTTAAAAAGGGTAAAGGGAAAATAGGGAGTTGTAAATGTAACCTTGATTCAGAGGGGGCAACACAGGATGTAGTGGATTGAATTTTTGTATGTTTTTGAATGCAACTATGATTACTGTTGTTGTGTGACTGATTTCAGCTCTGTAATGATGAGGACACTGTCACTGTCAGCTGTGAGACCACTTTCACTATCAGCTCTGTAGGCATAATCCTAGACATAAAAGCCGATTTTCATCTACCAGATATTCCATACTTCTCTACCTACGATTCAGATCCACAACAAAGGCATATGGGGACCACTACCAGCTGTGTGGAAATTATCCAAGTACTGTAGCAATCTACTCTGTGCAGCTAATCAAAATACTTTACTGTGGCACTACATATGCTTTGCAGTTGATCCAAGTACTGTAGCACTAATCCAGGTGCTGTGGCAATCTTTCAAGTATGGAGGCAGGATGTGAATTCTCTCAGACAACATCAAACTGTCCAAATTAAAGAGAACAGGTGGTCATAAATGTAACCTTGATTGTCAGAAGGATGAAGCATAAACTCACTTGCCCTAACTTCATGTTTCACCTTTGGCAAAAGAAGATGAGTCGAACAGCGCACACTTATGTATAGAACTCTGTTGAAGCCATGTGACATGTGAACATGCCTTGGCCATGGTTGATTATAGCATTCAGAATGAAATGGTACACTCTAAGTCACTCCAGATAAGTTTGTCAGCTATAATGTTATAATTGAATAAAAAATGTTGATCGCTGTTCTTCCACATTGGCCATTAAAAAGCATACAGAAGTGACAGTAGTTTTCAGTTTCACTTTCTTTTTTTCTTTGACTTTCAGGGGCGTAAAACATGATTTTGAAAATGATTGGAAGCTAATGATGCAAGACATGAAAGATCAAATCTTTAATCTTCTGTCCCTACCATGCCACTTAACACAAAACACATTAAGAGTACATAAGAAATAGCTACAGTCACCATGAGTGTGCCTATTGTGATTTCTCCAATAATAATTGTGTGCTGCCCTTAGGCTTTTTGATTCGGGTAAAATAAAATAGTATATGCTCTCGACACAGTATCAATCCACTGTCTGTTCTAGAGTGATCATAATAATAACAACAACAACACAACACTAATAATAAAAATAATAATAAGAAGAAGAAGAAGAAGAAGAAGAAGAGGAAGTCCACGTGTTAACCACGAAATGTATCAAGAATCAAAGTGTATCCTTTTACTGATACAGTCTGTTGGCATATGAGCCATCATACCACAACTACCAACAGAAATAGTGTTAACAGCAATACCTCCAGACTGGTTTGGGATGGCGGATGGCACTGAGTCTGGCACATCGTTTGGGGTAACTTGACCTGGGGACAAAGAGAAAAAAAGAAAGATAAACAAAAGTAAAGTAGAGGGTAAAGTTCAAATGTAGGTAAATACTACTTATTACAGGAAAGAGGTTTAGTCACTTATCTGGGTATAAGTGGTAAATATCCTTACAGAAGGGTCTTATGGGTTTATAAGCAAATTGATAGGTTGTTATATTAGGAGGTTTACAACTTACTTTGAGTTAACCTATCTATAGTTACTAAACCAATGACTTGGAATACAATACAAATATATCTTTTTCTCTAAGGACACAAGACACGTTGCTCTTTAAAAACAGTCTTGTGAACATGAGTGTTGAATATATGTTCGAACCTATTGAGAGATGGGCCAAGCCCATCCCTTACTTTGGGGGTCAGCATTACCCACCCCATAAGAATTTCATGTGGCGTATGTTCCGGTTCTTTTCACATCACAGTGCTATGGGCCACTGGCGGTTCTACAGTGTTTTACGCCCCGGGTGACAGCTTCTGTGGCATTGTCTCAGCAAGCAAGGGCACCTGCAGTTCCACAACAATCCACAGTTTAGGGGGCGCCAATGTGCCGATTGCAGCGATATGACACACGGAGCTTTTTATTTTATTTAAATTTTTTTCCACAAACGCTCGTGGCGCCGCCCGTGCCTAAAACCGCTACTGGGTAGGGCGTCCACTCAGGACATGTCCCAATCCTGTGTTATTTTCAGTATTGTGTTCTTCAGTGCACCATTACCTCTTTCCACCAAGTCCTGTCTCTGAGGGTCATATACACACCCAAATCTCAACCTGATACATAACTTCGGGGCAATCTTGTCCCACACTCTTGACACAAATGCTTTGCTATTGTCACTACTTATTGTTTCTGGAATGCCAAACCTGGGAATTACCTCCCACATAAGAAGACTTAAATCCTGGCTTAAATCACTGGACGCTCCTTTAATGTGTCGTGTCAAGGTCATCTGTCATCAACTCACACCCTCTCCACAAGGGTGCCTCAGGGGTCGGTGCTGGGACCCCTTCTGTTTGCCATGCACACCACCTCGCTGGCACATGTTATCTGCTCACACGGCTTCTCCTACCATTGCTGTGCTGATGACACACAGCTGTACCTGTCATTCCTGCCTGATGACACCACAATCTCTACATACATCTCCGCATCTCTCTGATCTGTCTACATGGATGAAAGAACATCATCTCCAGCTCAATCTGTCAAAAAACGAACTCCTGGTCATCCCTGCCCAGGAGTCAATCCGCCATGACATCAACTTCAAAATTGGCACTGTCAGTATTGCCGCAAACAACGTTGAAAAAAACCTGGGTGTCATGTTAGATGTCCGTCTATCATTTTGTGAGCACATTTCCTCCGTAGTGTGGTCATGCCGCTATGCATTGTATAATATTATAAAAATCACATACATGACCAGTCACTTCCCACCTCGGCTACTGCGACTCCCTCCTAGCCGGCCTACCTGCTTGTGCGATCAAACCATTGCAAATGGTCCAGAACGCAGCAGCTCGACTGGTTTTCAATCAACCCAAAAGTGCACATGTCCCTCCACTTTTCAGCAACCTGCAGTGGCTGCCAGTAGCTGCCAGAATTCAACACAAGGCTTGGACACTAGCCTACAAAGTCATATCAGGATCTGCCCCCGCCTATCTCAATGTCTTACTAAAGGCTCATGTACTGTCCAGAGCGTTACGATCCGCTAATACAAACCATCTGGCTGTACCCTCGTCTCTCACAAAGCAAGGCCACTCTAAACTTTTCTCTGTTATTGTCCCTCAATGGTGAAACAACCTACCAGTTGCTATAAGATCAGCAACATCCCTTTCCACCTTTAAAAAGCTTTTAAAGACCCTTCCCTTCCGAGACTGCTTACCTTCCTAACAAACCTAACAATCACTCAATTTTCTTACCATGTGATGGTTGAACTCTTGAATCTATCTCACATATTTAATGCTCTTCTGCAGCCCTAACCTGAGTAATGAGGAGTTTTGTGTAGACGTTGTGTAAGGGTTTCTTTGCCTGTCTAGGTTCATTGCCCTCCCTGATATATTGTACTTGTTTTTTCAGTTTCTCATTCAAGATTGAAATGGTGTCTTGTGTCCATGATGAAATTACAGACACAAAAAGGTAAATACATGTATACAAGTGTGCAATTTATTATTAGTAATTACTAATGTAATATCAGTGATCACACATAATTCAAAGAAAAACACATGTATTTACCCAGTTTGTTGACCACCACATTTACATTGACATTTCCTCTAATAAAGTTTCCTGAAAGTTGAGGTGCATTGATAAAGCCCCCGCTATCTGCCCGCAACTGGTAAGTGCTTGAGGTGGAAGGTGGATGTGCAGGTAGTGGAACTCCTAAAAGATAATAAAACATGATTACAAAAACAAAATCGCCATTCACCAAAACTTGGTTGGTTGAACGCAAGGTATCCAATTGCTGTTGGAAGAGAGGTGATTTAATGTCCAACTGGGAAGTGCTTGAGGTGGAAGGTGGATATTCAGGTAATGGAACTCCTCAAAGATAATAAAACATGATTACATTAAACAAAATGGCAAGCTGACATCCCATGTGTTACCACTGCTTATTACACATTTATAGTAACCGCATTCAGACAGCTCTGTCGGACTTGCAATGCAATCCTTTATATGAACTGTTTAACCTGGGTGTCATGACTAATGACTGGCTGTACTAATTAATATTATGGTTTGTGTTAACTGCTTGGTAGAAAAATACCAATTTTACAAAGGTTTGCACAGTTAAGCAAGATTTGTTAGCTTTTGCAAGGTATCTACAATGTTTTGCTTATTTGGCAAAAGCGTTTTTTT
>CM059281.1:25872341-25879841 GCA_030347295.1 Setipinna tenuifilis | reverse complement strand
CGGGGAAAATAAAAAAAATGTAATAGCAGAGCTGTGTGTCTACTAGGCCTACTGTTTGGTGGCTGGGAGAATCATGTCTGACTCGGGCAGGAAGAGAAAGCTGACGGACATCAGAAATTATTTCACGCAGTCAACGGTAAGTTACTCACACAAGATAGCGTTGTATAAACCTGTTTAGACAGCAAAGTGTTTACTCTTCCTAGCGATGGATTTCATTGTTTTTCCATTAGCACGGAATAAACCCCAATATAACGTCTTTGCTTCTCATTTCCATGCTTTTCGTTTTGGACGGGGAATGCGTTGCAGTCTGATTCTACTGAACCAAATTATGCTATCATGCTATATACGTATATATACGTATATATACGTATATAGCAATCATGCTATATACGCATACTGGAGTGGAGTTAAATAAGAACAGGAAATCTTAAAATAATTTTTAAAAACCCCTCATCTTTAGCCCTATTCGGACGAGTAAACAGAACGAGAGATGGATATATCTTCACGCACACGTTGAGTGAGTGAGTGAATTGTGACAGTTGTGACGTGCCTGCCATCTCCACAATGCATGTTGACGCATCTGAATGCATTGCGAATTAGTCATACATTTGTCAACAATTCAGTGGCGGATGCTGGTATTCCAAAGAGGGGAATCTCACTGTCAACTTAATCATAAAATTTGTCCATTTACTTAAACGTTAATTCTACCCTTCATTCCTTCTCTAGAAAATGGTCTGCCATAGTGCTCTGCTAGCTTGCTAGTGCAGGTGTGCTAGCGGGCTAGTTCAGGAGAGCTAGTGGGCTAGTTAAGTAGCACTAGCGCCAACCTACCTAACAGTATGATTCTAACAAAACGAAATTAAAAACGAACAAGAAAATTGTAATAAACCAAAACGGAAATAAGTGTGAGTGTGATTTATATACAGTGTAAGAAATGAACAAGTATTTTCGCTGAGGAAATGCTAACAAATTGGTCACTGCTTGTCTTACAACTTCGCATGCAACATCCGTGATGGGACTGAGCTCCAGCAGCCAAGTGACAGTCTATGTATCAAAAATGCCAGCCAATCAAAGCTGGATTCAGAGGTTCACCAATCAACACGGGAACTGCTTGAAGTCCGCACCAGCAAAACTCCATTCACCTCCAGAGACGCTCTGCGTCTGAGGGTGGGTGAAAAAATGGCATTTCTCCAATGACCATCCAGTTTCCATGCATAGAACATCCGGGGTCTGTGCTGGCCCATTGAAGTGCATTGACGCTGGACGTCTATGAGGAAATGCATTGGCCATAGGCCATGAGAACAAAGTGGAATGCTAAGTTAACAACACCAACTCAGTTGATTTGTGATAACGGGCCTATTATTAACAAACTGGTGTTTGAAATGAACATGTTTTAAGGCATTTCGTAAACATTTGACCATTACATTTTTTTACATTTTAGGGGAAGCAGAGCTTCCCTTGCAGTCTTAGAGAAATCTCCTCTGCAACAATTGTATATTCCACTTGTTTTTCACACTTCTTACACTTATCTCTATGCAGTGTGCACTTCCAAAACTCCATCAGTTAACATGTTCAAAATGCACTTAAACTGCAGTACTAAAACACTTCAACTGCAGTAACAAAACCAAAATGCATGTAAAATACGGTAGGCCTATATTTCACATAAATGAACATTCATTGTACAAATGTTGTGTGTAGACCTGGACAGGAGGGACTCGCACACAGAGTAACAGACAAACAAATGTGGAAATTAAGCAGCACACTGTAATGCTGATTGTTGAGGCTGTAGTTGTTAGTAGCTTAGTTCATGATGTAGGGAGGCATGGGAAGCAAATTATGTCCCCACCAATATCAAAACCATTACTATGCCCTTGATTACAGGAATGCAACAGTTCTTGAGAAGGCCAAATGAATGGGATAAACAATCAAGCTCACAATACATAGATAACACCTCATCTCCCCCTTAAGGCAGAGACACACATACTGCCAATACTTAGGAAAGTGTCTCACAAAACTCTGATTTTGATTAGCCTGGGCACGCCCATACTTCCTTTAACGCCGCATTTCAATTCCGCCTTGAAAGTCAGTCTAGCCAAGCTGCCTGTCTACACCGTTTCTACATTAACAGAGAAACTGGGACCAATGAAACTCTAGCATTTCAAAAAGGTAATGACGTGGTAGTTCAGCGACCGGAAATCTACCTACATATTACCACAAGTGCCACAATGATACGATTATGTTTTGTTGTAATTATGTATAATTCTTTTTTGTAGTTATTCAAAGCCCTGTCTAAACCCTCTTTAAACAGTCCATTGTGTGGGGTCCTTTTCATAAAATATGTGTGTGACAACAAGGTCAGGCTTGTTTACAATGTTCACAGATTTAGAAACTGAGAGTATACTGTTCATAACAGAACAGCATACTTACGTTAACCACATAACCACCAGTCAATGCAGACAGAAAACATAGCGCTGTCTTCTTGGAAACATCACAGTCGAGATCTGTCTTCACAGAAGTCACCTGACATGCTTGCTGTGAGGTAAAAAAAAACAATATATGTGTGTGAGAACATGGTCAGGCGTTACAGTTTTCACAGACGGTGGCTCTCAGCCTCCAGCGGATGTCAAAAGCACACACATGAACAAGAGGGTCAGCTGCATGTCATGTGTAAGCCCACTAAGTGCGACAGAAGCTTTGATAGTTAACATTAGTTAATCAAGTTGGCTCTTCTGCCTGTGTATGTCAGATTATGTGCAAATGTTATGCTCTGATAAATAAATGAATAAAATAGGAAACAATGAAAAACTCTCATGATGTCATACCATTAGCAGATAGGCACATATGTCACTTGGACAGTGTAAATAAAGATCTATCTACAACAGTCTACAACCATGCTCAGGGGTACCTCAGTGTGTGTGTGTGTGTGGGGGGGGGGGGGGGGGGGGGGGGGGGGGTGGTGGGTGCGGTACCATGCTCAGGGGTACCTCAGTGTGTGTGGGGGGGAAGGGGGGGGGGTGCGGTACCATGCTCAGGGTACCTTAGTGTGTGTGTGTGTGGCTGGGGGGGGCGGTGTACCATGCTCAGGGTACCTCAGTGTGTGTGTGTGTGTGTGTGTGGGTGGGTGGGGGGGTGGGTGGTGTAGTACCATGTCCAAGGGTCTTCAATGGCTGGTTATGTATGCTGTGTCCGTATGTGTGTGTGTGTGTCTGTGTGCGTGCAAAAGAGGGAAAGCATGAGAGAAAGAAAAAGAGAGGGTGTGTAAGAGAGAGACAAACTGAGAAAGAGAACAAGGCCCTGACTGAAATGAAATATGCAATTGCATGTCCAAGGGTCTTCAATGACCCACAATGAACAGTAGCGGTGTTAGGCGCGGCGGTGTTAGGCATTTTGTGGGGGGGGGCCCACGAGCGCTTGGGGAGAAAAAATTTAAATAAAATAAAAAAGCTCCGTGTGTCATATCGCTGCAAACGGTCGGCACATTGGCGCCCTCTAAGTGAACAAGTGAACTGCAGGCGCCCTTGCTTGCTGAGAAGGTGACATGCACAGAAACAGCGTGTCTGTCTGCCTGGGTGGTGGGGGGGCTGAGAGGTGGTCTCACCCGGGGCGTAAAACACTATAGAACCGCCACTGACAATGAACCTACTCTTTACTAATGTGGCCAGTGATGGGTAGAGATGCTGAATGGTCTAAATGCTGCCCTCTGCTGGAGAGAGCATGAAGGACATGAGGACATTCACTGCTATTTCACTTTGGACTGAGTTCTTCCTCAAGGCCTTTGACTGATTGAACTGACTGAATGATGTGACCTGAAGGAATCTGAATAATACTATAATATATGTACATATCATTTTTAATGTTACATTTTAATGATACATTTCTGTATTATTATTTTATATTCCTAAGTTATTTTGTATTCTTGTAACTCCTACTATCCAAATCAGAGCTTTGTAAGACACCTAAGTACTGGCCATATGTGTGTCTCTGTCTCAAGAGGTGAGGTGTTATCTGTGTATTGTGAGCTTGATTGCTTGATTGCTTGAGGTTGATTGCTTTTCAATGTTTGACACCTGGAAGGAGCCCCTCACCACAGCCAAATCGTAACAAAAGACCCTTTTCGCATTCACTTGTCTAATGCATATTAATTTAGGCTGGGTCTAAGGGGTTACACCCCTGTTGACCTAAGAGTATTTACTGGTTGTACATCTCTCAGTAAGTTAGAGATACGGTTGATCTACATCTGGAACCTTGTTTCTCTCCATTGGTACCAATGTAAAATAAAACCTTTTCCTGATTCTCCAACCACCGTGCTGACTGAGTCTCCAGAATCATCTGTGGTATACAAAAATTGCCATCAGAATCCAATTTATATTGCGAAATCAAGGTGGTCAACCAATATAATTGTTTTAATTCTTGATTTTTTTTTTTTTTTTAATTTAAACAGCAAAATTACAGTTTGCTGGTCTGGTGATCTCATGGTGCCTGTGTACAACAGAGGAAAGTAACATCTGAAACATTTGAAGTGTCATCAAATTTTTTTTTTCACTAGTTAAACTATTTTAGCTTGTTCTAGGGACAAATAAAAACATAGCATTTGCTCTAAACACTATGATACCATGATCAGAGAGTAAGTGAGAGAGAGAGAGAGAGAGAGAGAGAGAGAGAGAGAGAGAGAGAGAGAGAGAGATTTGTGTGTGTGTGTGTGTGTGTATGTGCTTGTGTCTTACCAACCAGCTTGTCTTCGTGTCATCATGTCATGTGGCAGCCATTAACATGAGTCACCAAAATCAGCACAAAAAAATGCACCTTGCCGGACACATCTGTAATTTGTGTAATCAAATAAGAATTCTCCTCCAGTTGTTAAGCTATAAATAGGCCACAGTAGTACTTCTTAGTGGATTTCAGCTGTAGGATTTCAACAGGGGATTTCAACTGTAGGCAACATCTTTGCAACAGCACCCCCCTCAGGATGTTGGCACACATGACATGAGGAGAGGAACATGCTGATTATACAGTACAGTAGAGGGCATGCTGCAGGAGTCAACACACGCTGAAATAAGAGGCAAGTACATCATGCTAGGTCAACTCTCTCCAGTAGAGGGCACCATTCCACCATGAATATGGCTGTTTAAGCAATAGAGGCCAATACAGGCATCTGAGAGAGAGAGAGAGACAGAGACAGAGAAATAGAGAGAGAGACAGAGAGAGAGGGAGGGGGGGGGGGAGAAGGGGGCGAGAGAGAGAGAGGGAGGGAGAGAGGGGGAGACAGTCAGAGAGAGAGGGACAGAGATAGAGAGAGGGGGGGGAGAAAGAAAGGGGGAGAGTAAGATAGAGGGAGAGAGAGAGGGAGGGAGAGAGAGAGAGAGAGCGAGAGACAGACAGACAGACAGACAGACAGAGGAAGCTGAGGTGTGTGTGTGTGTGTGTGTGTGTGTGTGTGTGTGTGTGTGTGTGTGTGTGTGTGTATGTGCATGTTTCAAGATCTTGCAGAAAATTGCAGCGGAGAATTGGTGTAGTCTCACATTAAAGGGTGACAGACCAATCATAACAACCATATTAAAGCAGAACATCTTTATTTCCGTTTAACACAACAAATTCACACACACACACACACACACACACACACACACATACACACACACACACACACACACACACACACATACTGTGGTCAAAAAAGTGACCAGACTGAATATGAAGCTCTTCATTAGAGCAGGAGAATTCCTGATTCCTTTACAGAAATATCTTTGCAGCTAGTTACTCAAGCACACACACACACACACCAACACACACACACACGCAAACAAACACACCAAAACTTTTGAGTGCCCAATTAACAGAACACAAATATGGCAAAACTTTTGTGTGCACAATTAATTCACACACGCACACACACACACACACACACACACGCACACACACATATATATATATGTACAGACACAAATGAATTTTCCACATTCACCACAACAAACGCCGACAACATAGTATGGACCACTGCATGGGCGGGGCTTGTCTTCCTGTCAATCATATCCCACTGTCCGACTGCGTTGTTGTCAACACTTCTCTGCCACTAGATGGCACTCTTCCTCTGGACTTACAGGGTGCCGCTTTGAGCAAACTCAGCTCAGCTCAGTTCAGTTCAGTTCAAACTGAAAGACCTTTTTGGCCCTGCTAGCCCACCATAGTACCATCTCGCCTCTGCACCACCCTCACTGGTATCCATGCTGTAGTTACAGTCCTCCAATATGTGTCTGTGCAGCACATTTTTGGACCTTTTTGGCCCCCGTAGTGATGTGTACTTTGTGTCTATCCGTACTTGGGCACCTTCAGTCTGTCCACGTATGCTGCCCTGTGTGGCCCTTCTGGGCACCCATACCTCCATCTGTCTGTCTGTCTGTCTGTCTGTGTGATAGCTACACATGCAATGTGGGTGCATTAGTGTCTAAATCCCTGTGCGCTGAAGATTTTTGGGCCTTTTGGGCCTCCATACCTCTGTCTGTCTGTGTGATTGCTACACATGCAATCTGGGCGAATTAGCGTCTGTGAGCTGAAGATTTTTGGGCCTTTTGGGCACCCATAGCCTCCATCTGTGTCTGGGCTGATCATCATCACCGGCCGTCACTGTATGCATCTGCCGCTTGGCACCTAAACTCTGTCCCCCATGTTGAACACCTTTTTGGCCTTCACATGCCCCCGTAGTCCTGAATCTGCAGTGTGTGTGTGTGTGTGTGTGTGTGTGTGTGTGTGTGTCTGTGTAAGCCACTTCTGACCATTTCTATACCTCGTCTCTAATTTGGCACACTTCAAAGCTCTAGTATAGGTATAGCACTGCAGCAACTTGAAGCGCAATGAGCATGTGGCAAAATGTATGTTGTCCATGCACCAAAGTACATTAGAGTGTGTGTCTGAATGACGCAGAATGATGCTTTTTGTCCATCCGGGGCCTCCATAGTCAGTCAGTCCCCCCCCCAACCCCATTTCTCAGTCTGTGTCAATGGTGCAGGGGTTGGTGCCCCTGGCCTTGGCGGCCTGTTTACATCTGCAGGCTTTTTGTCCATCCGGGGCCTCCGTAGTCAGTCCACACTCTCCCTCCCCCCATTCTCAGTCTGTGTCAATGGTGCAGGGGTTGGCCTGTTTACATCTGCAGGCTTTTTGTCCATCCGGGGCCTCCGTAGTCAGTCCACACTCTCCCTCCCCCCATTCTCAGTCTGTGTCAATGGTGCAGGGGTTGGCCTGTTTACATCTGCAGGCTTTTTGTCCATCCGGGGCCTCCGTAGTCAGTCCACGCTCTCCCTGCCCCCCCCATTCTCAGTCTGTGTCGATGGTGCAGGGGTTGGTGCCCCTGGCCTGTGCAGCTTGGTACATCTGCAGGAAGTCTTGGTAGCGTGTGGCACACCCAAGCCACGGCTCGCCCAATCGCAGCGCACCCGTCAGCAGGTAGTCTCCGCCCCCTCCGGCGTGCAATTCGTGCGATGTGTGGCAGTGGGGCGGAGCTTGGCG
>CM059281.1:25849841-25854841 GCA_030347295.1 Setipinna tenuifilis | reverse complement strand
CCACTGGTGTTTATGTTTATTTTAAATTATGCATCTGTGCCTCTCGCTTCCCCACCCCACCCCCACCCCATGCATAATTACAGAGACGTGCGCTTGACCTCCGCTTTTAGGTACTCTAATCTACGAGCTGGACGGCCACAGTGAAACCAACAACTTTGAAGCGACAGGCCGCCTTTTCCACAAGAGATCTGACGAATGGCGGGCTGGAGTACTGACACGCACCATCTCTCTCTCTCTCTCTCTCTCTCTCTCTCACACACACACACACGGGCTGGAGTACTGACACGCACCACCAGCATCTCCATTTCGTTTTATTTATGTCTCTCCGTGGTCCAGATCTCTCTCTGTCTCTCTGTCTCTCTCTCTCTCACACACACACACACACACACACAGATATATATCACCTCTTCCAGCGCAGCTGTGTCATCCCGCCTTTCTTTAAGGGATGTTTTTAATTACGCCAATTAAATTCATTTGACTTGGGCTAATCACCCAGAACCGCTACACACAGGCGCAGGCTTGGAAGTCGCTTGTAATGAAGACCAGATTGCAAGAAGGGGAGAGGTGCACAGAGGTCTCCGAGATCTCCGGGTGAACACTGGGCCGAATACAAACCTGACTTGTTGTCCTATATGCAACACAACACGTTATCCAGCCTCCATAGCCTGTCTGCCTTCCTAAAGGCCCTGGGAAGCGCTTCATAACACCAACATGCGGAAGCTGGCACAGCGTTCCAGTTAGTTTAAACCGACGTTTCAGCAAACGTTTGGCTGTTAGGAAAAAGACGGTGAACCACCTCTTGGGTTTTTACGCTGGGTCCCTTGGTGGCAACACCATCAGCCACTCACACAAACACACTACAACAGCTGCCCATCAGCCTAATGAAAAGGGAAGGCAGCTAAGTTATAGGCGGCCTATTGATTGCGCCCATCGCCGGTCCTTCTCTGACCACATGGGGTAACAAGGGGTGAAGACATGTCGGGACATTTCCCCGGGTCCTGGAGCAACCTAGCTAATTACAAAAAAACAAATTGCCGTCCAACTAACAGTCGGGATAACTGTCATTTTTCATCTTTTTAGGGACTTGTAAAAACCCTCGATCAGAGGAAGGCGTGAGTAGTCAGCAACAACAATATAGGAATGCGTTAAAATTAACCTTTTGCGACGGTTTGTGACATTTACATTGTGGCAGTATTCCCTCACAATTTTATGAGTTTAATTACTGTTATGAACAAAAGTAGCCTACGACACACACATCCAGTGGGACCCAGGTTTTATAACATGTGTAGCATAGTAAGAAAGTGAAAGTTCCCCCTTCATTCAGATGCCAAAAAATGCCAATTTCCGCCTATATTTCATATTTGATATTTACAGTAAAATATCTCTGGTTCTACATAGGCCATTGTTATCATTTATGAACCAACTAAAAGAATACATATGGGACATCAAGTTTGCAAACCTACCTGCCCTTCCAATCGTACTGGTCGCTGAAAGTAGATTGTGTGCAAACCTACCCTCACAATTTTATCGAGTTTAATTACTGTTATGAACAAAAGTACCCTACGACACACACATCCAGTGGGACCCAGGTTTTACAACATGTGTAGCATAGTAAAAAAGTGAAAGTTAAAGTAGTTTGTGTGCAAACCTACCTGCCCCTCCAATCGCACTGGTCGCTGGAGTACTGCCCGCTGCTTGCTGGCCACAGCAGGGCAGCGGTCACAGTGTACAGGAATCCCAGCGCAAACATCATCATCGCATCGGTCCAGCTATCCGTTTAACCACTGCTTTGTCCCAGCAACGTTTGATTTCGATTTGATTTAAATCCACACACGAAAAAGTCGCAGGTCGTAGGCTACTTATTCCGCCAAACTACGAGTTGTTCAGAGGCATCGGCGAGCGAGGGAGAGCAAAAAAAAGGCGAGACACATTTGCTCACGTAGATGCATCCATCCTGTGGTCTCTCGGTTAATTCTCATCGGTGACGTTCGCTAGAGCTGAGTGAGCGTGCCGTACGGAGGAGAGGAAGTTTTGAGAGCTCGTAAACTCCACCACCAGGCTCGGGCTCAGGCGCGCGTCACGCCTTCCCCCGAGGGCTGATAGGGCTACCAAACCACGCCCAGGCGGCTGTTTCCTCCAGAAGCGCACAACTTCTTCACCCCCGCCCCCGAGTGAGTGTGTGTGTGTGTGTGTGCAGAGCAGAAGATATTCTCGGAGTAATAAAAGACACGGACCTGGCCCAGGGTACATTGCATAGGGAATGCAAGGGACACGCGCGCTGCATTGCAAGGAGGTCACGCAAGGAGCAATCAAGGCGGGAAGACGTCTCAAAATAGATTAGCACGGATAACACATTTGTCATGAACAACCAAGATAACGCTTTGGACATCTCACACGTCAAACAAACATATATGACTTGATATAGGACGACTATAATGATCATAACTATTTACATCACGGTGTTATTATATTTGGGGATAGAAATGGCCACATATTATTCAATCCGGGATATTTGACTACTGGAACAAAAAGAAAAGTGACAAATTCCTACCTGAAAGAAAGGGGACAAAGATTGTTAGTAACAGCTGGGAAAGGCTGTCCAATTAGTTTGTGGCGTTTGACGACAGTCTTTCTTTATACATTGGTTAAAATAGATTGGTTAACTTGCAGCCTGGATTTTCTGCACAGCTATGGATCTGCAAATATCATTTTCTGGCTGTTAATGTGAGGAGCATGCGCACTTCCATGGCCATCTGGGTCAGGGTTATTTAAAGTTCGACCGGAAAAGACAATTAGGAACACATTAAAATGATATCAACTGCCTGGACACGAGTACAAAATTGTGCAGCAAGCGCCAATTACACCAATTAAACTGCAAACCTCCGTGTCTATTTATAAGGCAGTCTATGCAGGTTATTTTCATGCATTTATTCGTCCCGAGGCTGGATGTTTTCAGTGTTTATTTGCTCGCGAGGGCTACTACATTTCGCACTAATGTGTTCCCCCAAACCCCTCGAGAGGGTTGGCGTTCTGGAGCAGGTGGGACAGAGGCTCGCGCACTTTTCCCGTGAGAAAAAGGGGAGAAAATGGAACTGCGCGAGGTTGTAATACCCACTCGCCACATTCCCCTGCGCGAGCCGATCAATGTAAAAGAATTCTCAAAGAAAAGCGAACAGAACCACACAGCCACAGTAAAAAAAAAACATGAACTTTTTAAACATGAACTAAACATCAGCCTCAACCAAAGAATGTATGTGTTTTACAGGCTCTTTATTGATCAGCACCAGAAACGAAGGTATTTGGACTAAAACCATCAGCGAAGAACTCAATATCCAAAGGTAATAATCAGAAAAAAAAACATTTTATATTTTCCAACAGACAGGGCATAAAGCACAGATGAAACCTTGTCAAGTCAAGTCTATAGTCATTTATATAGCACGGTAAAACACAAAAGATTGATCCAAAGTGTTCTGGATGTTGGGGTGTTAACATGCCATCCAGGCCTGTGTGTGTGTGTCTTGAGTGGAGGAGTGAGGGTCTCAAAGGTGACCTAATTCCTTTAATATTAGAGCAGGGGCCAGCCCCCAAACTACGACCCGCCACTCAAACATTTAGACAGCCCCGACCTTTGAACTTTGACATGACATATGGGGCTGTTTCCCTCCCTTCAAGCCTGTGCCAAAGTCACCTGGAACCTTTCACCACGCCTGACAGGCAACACACACACACACACACACACACACACACACACACACACACACACACACACACAGTCTCTCTCTCTCTCTCTCTCTCTCTGTTTTTCTCGCTCTCTGACACTTTCAACACAGTGTACAAAACATAGAGAGGAAAATACAAAGTAACAAGTGTCCGCCTGCACGCGCGCACACACACACACACAGGCACGCACGCACACACACACACACACACACACACACACACACACACACACACACACACACACACACACACACACAGAAAAACAACTCTGACAGGCAGAACGTGACAGTTGACCTTGAGGAGCCTCTTAATGGAACAGGCAAATTCCTGGGCAGCCCTCTTCTTCTCTACCTCCCTCAGTGTGTGGATAAACAATTCTCTCTCTCTCTCTCGCTATCCCTCTCTCTCTCTGTCTCTCTCCCTCGCTCCCTCTCCCTCTTTCTCTCTATCCCTCTCTCTCTCTCCCTCCCTCCCTCTCTCTCTTACTTTCTCTCTCCTTACAGGCATGCCAGTTCACAAACACCTCACACAAACACACACAAACACACACCCTCTCTCTCTGTCTGTCTCTCTCTCCCTCTCTCTTTCTCTCTCTCTATATATATCCCTCAAACACAAACACACACACATACACACACACACACACACTGCTCTGATATTTACACAAGCACATCAATGAGCACATTAACACACACACACATACTAACACACATACTAACGCACACACACACACACACACACACATACTAACACACATACTAACGCACACACACACACACACACACATACTAACACACATACTAACGCACACACACACACACACACATACTAACACACATACTAACGCACACACACACACACACACACACACACACACATACTAACACACATACTAACGCACACACACAACAGCACACACATGCGCACGCACACACACACACACACACACACACACACACACACACACACACACACACACACCTTTTAAATAAAACCATCTCTGTTGCTAGCAATAGGCAACTTCTATTCTCTCTGCTGACAACATAAAACGCTGGTTTTCCTAATGTCATGATAACCCAGATAACCACATTAAAACACACTCTTGCACGCATGCACGCACACACACACACACACACACACACACGCACACACACACAGGTATATTCTGCAACCATACTAAATTCACCCAAACCAGAGACTGTGGTCCACAGGTTGGTGCAGTGACATCGGCAATCAGGAATGTAAACAATGACTCACTGTGTGAGTGTGTGTGTGTGTGT
>CM059281.1:25812035-25814535 GCA_030347295.1 Setipinna tenuifilis | reverse complement strand
ACCTTCTTTTTGGAATACCCCCAGGGAGGGCATTCCAAAGACGGGGGGGGGGGGGGGGGGGGGGGGGGGGGGGGGGGGGGGGGGGGGCAGCAGCACAAAAAGCCCTGTCGCCCATGGTCCTTAGTTTTGTTCTGGGAATGTGGAGGAGGTTTGAGTGAAAAATGTATTATATGTATGCTACTACATGTCTATATGCTGGGTGTATAGAGAGCTAACATCTACCGGAGCCAAATTCCTTGTATCCATAAATGTACTTGACCAATAAAGCTGATTCTGACTCTGATTTTTATATGTATGTTTACTCTGCCTAACTATATCCTCTCTTTAAAAGGTAGCAATATCTTTTCATCAGCAGAGCCACTGTTCCTGTAAGGTAACTCTTAGTTTTGTTACAGTATCCCTGCTGTGTGCCGCCCTGTGTTAACATATGGTAGCCTACTGCTGATCTGACTGTTAGTTGGGCAGTGACCCGAATAGGCTATGTCCCAGACCCAGATGACAAACAGCAGCAAAACAACACACAGCCTGCTCATTATGAAGGCAGCGCATTTACCACATCCATGCTGCTGCCCTCTACTGTTTCCTTGCTGGCCGCCGACGGTGCACTGTGCACGGCATGCTGTTCCTGGATCTCCCCGATGCAGACCCGCTTCGCTGGAACACATCCTGCTGCATGACCAAACGACCCGGCCGATGCTTTGTTGCTGCTCATGTGTCTGGGAGTATTTGCAAAAACAGGTTCGCGATCAGGCTAGAAGAATTAAGTCAATATTACGGAAGGATATGCTGTGTGCTTATTCAACGAACATGAGCCTTGATCAATCACGCCAACATGACTCGGGAAGCGATATAGTGGTAATTTAAGTGCATACCTTCTGCTATTTTCAGGACGCCGTTCTGAGCATACATAAACAGATGTGGATAGGTAAATGTCGGATGACCACACCACCACCACGTCAGGCGAGACTCATCTTAGAAACAACTACACGTGTGCAACACATGCTCACGACATGATTCTGCAACGTAGGCTGGGAACGAAATATAAGATCACCATTGCCAATATTCCGCAGGTCAAAACAGTTCCTTATTTACTATCTTTGGCAAAAGTCACAGTTAACTTATCACAGTGAAACTAGACGTTTGTAAGACTGGTAACTGCACAACGAAGCCTTGCGAAAGTCAACAAACCATTTCCTTCCGCGTTTACTGTCAACCTAGATGCTGATTGGTCAGCCAAAAACACGGACCTGAAGCTGATTGAGTGTGTTCCCTGTCAGTCAAACTACGTATTTTCCACTACGTGTCCCGCCTCTTTTGAGAAGGCTAGTGATTCACAAGAGCAACGTAGCCTGGTGCATTTTCAATTTCCCTTTGAAAACATACAAATCATCCAGCGAATTGGGCCGTGTGTGGGTTCAGTGAAATACAAGCAGACGATAACTCATACATTCCTCTCTACAGTTACTTAATTTTTTGAAGTGTCTCATCCAGGGCCGTACGCAGGATTTGGAAATAGGTGAGGTCCAGGATGCGCGCGCAAAGCGCGCGCCGAAATTTTTTATTTATTTATTTTTTAAATGTCAGGTCACACAAAAGGTTTGTTGTTTAAATATCTTTTAATGGTGCTAAACAGGGCTGTGTCTCGTAAGGAATCTCCGCGTGTCCATACCAATCTCAAAATCAAAGGAATCTCAGCCTTTTGTGTCCCTATCTCAGAATCAAAGTTACTCCCATGGTACATGAACAAAATATTGCCTACTTTCACTCACCAAATAATGTCTTGAAGAGGACATACAGTAAAGGTAGGCCTGCTCCTGCTCGTCTGTTTTCAAACTGACCGAACGGATTTAAAAACCTCTAATGGCTTTAGAATTTCATACGGCCCTGGCGGATCAGCGTTCTTTTCCTCCAGTCGTACGAGCGCTTTAGGCTTCTTTCTACACACACAGACAGGCAAAAGAGAAAAGTCTATTGACGTTTATCATTAGCCATTCAAATTACAATCCAAGCACCTTTCGCCGTCGGATATAGTTTGTAAATGTTAATGTTTTAATCAGTTGATGTTTCTTTTTTTTCTCTACAGTAGCCTAATAGCCTACCAAGTGTTGCAGCTTCAGCTTGCTTCATAGAAATATTGATCTATAGCGCATTGGCCTACAATGGCTTCACAAAGTTGACAAAGAAGAAAACGTATCATACAGCTTATGCCTTTCTTTTAAAACACTTGGCTTTATTTTTGTACAGCTGTGGCACTCATGCGCTGCGCAAGCTTAGGTCTATCATTACGATGATGACTGCTGAATTGTGTCCTCGCATCACTCGCAGTGTTAATCTTGTTCACTCGCATACAGGCACGACTCACGAACACAACGGCCATCAAGGTTTAACGCCACACAGGCCTACAAAGAATCACATTTAACATCCCGCTTTCTTTATTGGGCTATTCAGTTAGACATAGTCGCGTAAAAAAAAAAAAAAAAAAAAAAAAAACGCACAAAAA
>CM059281.1:25772035-25782035 GCA_030347295.1 Setipinna tenuifilis | reverse complement strand
ACTCAACACACAACCATTAATGTCTAAACCACTGGCAACAAAAGTGAGTACACCCCTATGTGAAATGTTAGGGGTGTACTCACTTATGTGACATACTGTACATGCACGGACACACACACACTCACACGTAGGTCTATGTTAAGAATACATGAATAGTATCTTAATATATGCATGTCTATGTATCAATCTTGTTAAGAAATGACTTTGATTGAGGACATCCAAATGAACTTTAGGCAGAAAACTCTCAGAATATGTTTTTACAGCATTATGCTGCTGTTCAACACAGATGACACTAAATGAAGGTCCCACTCAACTGGTACATCTCTGACTTCTCTCTCTCTCTCGCTCTCTCTCTCTCTATCTCTCTCTCTATCTCTTTCTTCCCACACTCCTCACTCTCCCCCTCCATCCCTGTGTCTGTTGTCATAAACTATGAGCCAAATACCCTCAAAGGCTTAGCAGAACATGATACCTTTTATTAAACTCACAAATTAGCTTAGGAAATGTAGCGCATCTGAAATTTTAACAAAAATTACACATGGCAAAACAAGGTGCCATTTCTATGCTTCCTTACACTTTAGGGGGGGGGGGGGTCTATGCAGTTGCTGTTACTGACAGCAGATCATGTGATTTGCAAGAACACAGGGCCCTGCGAGAGGAAACCAAAAGATACAGACCTCCTGGTGTCACCCATCCTCCACCTCTCTGATCTCATCTGTATTGACAGCATGCATTTTAATTTCGAAACATTTAGCAATGACCGTTAGCAACCACTGCTGTGTGTTTTAGCATGCTTTCAGACAGAAAGAGAGCGAGACTCGGAGATACAAGGCAATGTTTACAAGGGAAATGTTTACCAAGTAAAGGCTCAGTGACTATAACTGCAGTGGAAACAAAAAAAGGAAAAAAAATGTCTGTGAGGACGTGTGCTTGTGGTCATTGTGTAGAATGCGCTAGAGAAAAGGGGACGCGATGTCTGTTGGACAAGCAGACATATGCAAAACACAGACATATGCATGCTTGCACCCACACATGCACACATACGTGCACACACACACACAGGCACATACATACACACACACACACACACACACACACACAGACATACATGCACGTACACAAATGCGCGCACAAAAAAATACAGACCTCCTGATGTGTACGTGCATGTACGTGTGTGTATGCATGTACACACACACATACATGCACGTACACAAACGCATGTGAAAAATAGGCCTATCTTAAGAACATTAAGAGTATATTAGGAATACATTAACTTACAGAATGTAGTCTGGAGGTCCACAGGGTCAAAGAACAAAATGTAATTGTCTCTTTACACTAAGATTGTGTATATAGTATAATACATCAAATTAATAAATAATAATAATAATAATAATAATAATAACCTTTACTTGTATAGCACAGTTCATACATACAGGATGCAGCTCAAAGTGCTTTACAGTTGGGCAAGGTCACAAACAAAACAGCATTTCTTGCAGTCCAATGGCATTGGAGTAATTGAGTGCAATAATGGAATGGCGTAGTGTCATAGCAAAGCAATGTTACAGCAACGCAATGCCCTACTGATGCGGGCTCTTGCGTGAACACAGGTAAAGCATTTGTTGTATCTTGGTGGTGCAGGGGGGTTGTTCAGGCACTGTTGACAGTTCCTGCTTGTGTCCATAGGGGCAACAGGGGTAAGGAAAAACTCCCTGAATCGTATGTGGTTGAATTGAACCGGAAATAATAAAAAAGAAAGGAAGAAACCTCAGGCAGAACCGCGTCCCCTAGGGAAGCCCTTCTGCCGGGGCTGTGGTTGGTTGGGTGAGTCATTGCAGGTGACTGCTGTTACAGTGTTCGTGGGATGGAGTAGTGGCTGTTGTAGGTCCGTTTGGGTGGAGGGGGAAAAGGTGGACTTTGGAGGGGGGTAGGGTCCGGGTGCCTGGGGGTGGGGGAATGGTGGGTCCTCGGTAGGGCCGTTAGGTGTAGGCGAGGCTATATAGATGTCTTGAGTTGTCGTTTGAAGGCGTCGACAAACTCGGCTTCTCTAATGTGTTGTGGTAGAGCATTCCATCTCCTTGGGGTGTGGTATGAGAAGGCTGCTTCCCCGATCCTTTTGGGTGGAGCTTCTGGGACCCTCAGGAGGCCAGCTTCGGCAGATCTGAGGGCTCGTGCAGGAATATAAACAGAGAGTGTATCAGTGATGAAGCAGGGGGCAAAACCATTTATAGCCTTAAATACTAATAGGAGTATTTTAAACTCAATTCTGTAGGAGACAGGCAGCCAGTGGAGTTCAGCTAATATGTCTAATAATAAAATAATTGTCTAATAATAAAATAATTATTCCAAACACATTTTAATTGAGGAGGGAATAGGCATAATGTTTGCCTGGTAAACAGTGAAGAAATATGCTGTGTAATACTGGCATACATCACTCTCTCCCTGTCTCACACACAAACTATAATCTGTCTGTCGCTCACACTCTCTCTCTCCCTCCCTCACACACACACACACACACACACACACACACACACACACATCTGAGAATCTTAAAATTAAATTAAACAACATGTCTGCTGTTTTTCATGTGGGTCTTAATTGATCAGTCTCATTAATTATTAGTCTCATATCAGTCTCATAAAGTATTAACCATCAACTATAATGCTTCACAACAAACACTTAATTAATGGCAAATGCATGTTAATGAAGGCAAGTGACAAAAAAACAGGCAAACACAGTTAATTCCAAAGACATAGTTTATTAACTAATGAACTGTAGGTGTGAACTAATGCTACAGGTTGTGCTGGTGTGTGTGTGTGTGTGTGTGTGCAAGAGAGAGAAAGAGAAGAGAGGAGCCTTGTGCAAGATAAGGCGAGAGTGGGGAAAGGGCACATGATTAACTCACTTTGAAGCAATAGACTAGTTCTTGTGCGATTGTACCTACATAAGCAATCCACCAATCCACCTAACCCCCTCCCCCCCTTAAATTTGGCTTCTTCATGACTTAGCGTCCCCTTCTTTGTAGCTCTTTGTAGCCTAATCAAACGAGCTAAAATCATATCTTGCTTGGTCAGAGTTCCACCACACCAGTTCATCTATCTGTTTTATCAGCTCTCTAACTTGCCAGCTATCCTGTCCTCCAACACTGCTGAATGCATGTCTTCTTCCTCCACACCTGTTGATCACACTTCTGATAAACTGACTGGCTCTGCAATGCTCCTTTAGTGGAGTCCCCTGCAGCTTGTCCACATACGTGAACAGTATGATGACATAGCATAAGACTTCCCTGCCCAAATTCTCCTCTATCCATTTTACAGCATTCTTCACTTCATCTGTGACTCTTTCATTCACCCTGATCGTCAGCAGAAAAACATGCGGTCTGAGTTTCAGAAATGGCTTGATGTCATTGCGCAATCGGTCATTAACCTGACTTGACAGGCCTGGGGTGTCTATCACTGTGACAGTCCTTCCCTCAACCTCCCCTCTTGCCTTGGCACATTGCTGTGTCACAGGGTCAAGTGACTGAACTGCTCTGAAGAAGTCTTCCCCGAGGATGGCATTTGCTGCTGCGCTCTTTCCTGATCCCGCCTTGCCCAGTAGCACAATCGTCAGGTCGGGGTCTGCATTAACACATATGACCAGAAACAAACTCAGACATCTAGCAGCTATAATGCATACTGCACATGTAGGGATTGCTGTGAGGTGTAGGAAAGTTAGAAGCATTCCGAAGGCCCTGGATTTACAAGGAGTTTTGAAAGAACATAGTGACCATCAACATTATCATTATGCTGCTACACAGCAACATTCTAAGTTAATTCCCCAGTGTTCAGCAAAAGTGTTAATTTAAGAGTGTAAGTCTAAGATTAGGAGTTGGAATTACATTGCAAACGTTGATTTAACTATAAAGGAGTGAAATGTGTAAGGGAGGAGTGGCAAATTAATACTACAAAGATTGTGACAAAATAAACACTGGCATAGCCTTAAAACTGACTCTCTCAGAGTTGATGTAACACTATAATTTGGTACTAGAGGAGCCAAATATTTTCTTTTTCTCAAATAGTCATTAACAGCCGTGCATAAATGTCTAAAAATACAATTATTATTCATTCATAAGTCACTATTATTACCTCGTTCTTGCTGAGACACAGGCCTTTCTCCACTGAAAGATGAGCGGTCAGTGAGGTCCTTTTTCACTGTGGTGGAGCAAGAAGTGAAGCCGTGAGGAAGGATGGAAAGTGAGAGTAAGAGTAATTGGGGGGTTAGGGTAGGGGCAGACAAAAGAGGAGAAGCCAGACAGAAGCAGACAGAAAAAAGGTAAACAAATAGAGTAAAATAGATAAATGAAAGAAACAAAAGAGAAAATGATATGGTAACTTATTCTTTCTAGACAATAAATGGGAAACAATAACCAACTAAAAAGGTTGGATTGTAGATTACACACTTACACTTCTTCATCAGTTTCTTGGCCAAGTAGTTCTGCTTCATCTCTTTCAGGATGGAAACCATGACAACCCCAGCCGTGTCACTGTAGAACTGCACCATCAAATCCACGGTGTCAGATCTGTCCGCCCTCTCCAGCTCACTCCATACTTCAGTCTGATTATGAAGGCGATGCCTGAACTCTTTAAACTCCTTTTCTGAAAGGTCGTCCAGAGTGTCCTTCAGCAGACCCCAGGGTGCTGTAATTGTAAGGTCTGTGTTAATAGTTTGTTGTTAACTGGATGCACTAAGTCAAGCTGGGATAACCCTACTTTGCAACTTTAAAAACTATTCATAATTTATGTTTTTATGTATCCTTGAGTACATTGTGAACAGTAGTGAAACCAGTTCTTGATCTTCAACACTGACCTGTATATAACACTGGAAGGAACCTGCTCACATCTGTTTGTGAGCTACTGTCTTTGTCAGTTTCAGTGACTGAACAGAATACTGTTCTTTTCCCTTCTTTGGCTACTCTGACTACAACTGGATACACAACATCTGCCATTAAGTTGTGGTTTGTTGCAATATTTTTTGTAAAGTAGATGAAAATGAATCAAGAAAATTTACTTACAGCAGCGTTCAGCCATTCTGTGTTTTTATGTGTGTATGACAGTAAGTGACAGAGTAAGTGAGTGAGAAAGAGGGGTGTAGACAGACAAAAAGGGAGCTAGACAGAGTCAGAGCGAGGGAGGGAGAGAGAGAGAGAGAGGGAGAGAGAGAAAGAGAGAGACAGAGAGAGAGAGAAAAAAAAAGAGAGAGAGTGAGGGAGAGAGAGGGAGAGAGAGAAAAAGAGAGAGAGAGGAGAGAGAAAAGAGAGAGAGAATGCGAGAGACAGAGGGAGAGAGAGAGAGAGAGAGAAAAAGAGAGAGAGAGGAGAGAAAAGAGAGAAAGAAAGGGGGAGGTATTAATAGTCAGTCCAGCTTGAACAGGAGTATAAATGGTGGTACAGACACGCCTGTGTGAGACCTGTGACAACCTTTAATTGCAAGATGGTGAAGCTGCCATGTATGTATATGCTTTATTTGAAAATATTATACAGCTTTTTGATAATGTTATTTTACTGATGTTTCTTAAACATTAGTCATTGCGGAACCTTTTCAACCAATATAGGCTACACATTTCACATTACAGTTTTACTAAGGATCATTAACAAGATTTAGCTGCTCTCATTATACTTGTACAAGTTTCAGATATACACGACTGTTTTATAGTTTAGATGTTTTATTGCATATACATGTTCTTGAGTTATATGGAAATACTGTTGTCAGTTTTGGTCCATGTGCCATGTAATGTCATAATGTAATTACACATTTTTTAGTGTAGTACCCCATAGAATATGTAAATCTAAAAGTTTTCTGTAAAATTTGGTGGGGTGTGGTGAATTCAGGTAAATTGGGCCATCAGGTAAAATGGGCCAGATAAGCATTGCATGTCTCATCTCTTTTAATACTACTGACCAATCACAATTAATATATTTACATTGTTGTAACATCATTAATGTATATGTTTTAACTCATTTGTATGCCCTGATGTTTCTGTGATGGCCATGGTGAACCCTTATGGTTAGTGTCCGCACTGTAAGAAAAGTTCTTCTTAAAATAAGGATTATATCACTTTCATATGTACTTAAAACTAGAAAAGCACTGTGTTTTTAGTTTTTGAAAGCATTCCTTTAATCAGGGAAACATAGCTGTATTTACATTAGAAATGTTTAAAGACCTCAAAAACTCAGAAAACTCATCGGCCCATTTTAGTTGAAAATGCTATGGTAAAATGGGCCACCTCTTTCAGCTAAAATGGGCCACCTTTTAATGAGGATTTCTGTCAATATTTTCTGCTTTTTTCAAAAAAACCAATGTGACCATTTTTGAGGAGAACGTTTTGAGACATTTACAAGACATGTTTGTGGTGATGAATACACTGCTTTTATGTGTGCGAAAGCAGACATATGAGCAGTGTAGATTAGGTATAGCTTAAAGCAGGGGCAACAGTTTTAGTCTGAGGGCCACAGTGTGGCTTTCCACTTGGTAAAGTAAATGAAAAACTACACATTGGATTGTTGCAATTAAACATAGTAACACAATTAAATTCTACAAATTGCTTTTATGCTAATTAATATCAATTTTAATTCAGGTTACCAGAGGGAGACCTTATTACTGAATGACAAACACATGCCTATCCAGCTGACATAATTTCTGTCACGCATATTTGATGTAAATCTTAAGAAAAATATATAGACCACAATTTAAATGCAGATCAACTTCATCACACTTATGTTAGCATGTGGGACATGTATAACAATGCTAACCTATGCAGCTTAACAATGACATGAAAATAATATCCTCAATCATGGTGATCTGATCTGTATATGGAACCTATATACTATAAAAAATGTGTTGCTTTAAACCTAAGTAGTTTTTTCAACCTTAAAATAATGTTTCCAAAATCATTTCAATCCTTTGTCAACTTGTAACAGGGGTGTACGGCACTTCTGAATTCACTTTGCATCGCTCCATGGGCTATAACCTCACTATGCAAGTTTGCAGAAGTAGGTCGCTCTGATCTGTAGTTTAGACTTACATTGGCAAAAATCAATGACACTGGGGCCTTTTAAAAAGGAAATTGATAAAATGTTAGAAAAAGATAAGATTTCCTTGTGTTTTCATGAAATTCTGTACCTTGTAATTCAAATAAGGAATATGTCTTGATCACAGCTTACAGCTTATTTGCTGGCCCATTTTACCTGATCACAAACTTTTTCTCTCAGTAAGGAGCACCGGACATTAAATACACTTTAATATTTTTTAACATGCTTGTGTTACCAGAGAATAGTAGAATACACGTGACTTTATAAAAACAAACTTTATACATTTTCTTCCTTAAATTTCATGGCTCTTTCCAAATTTAGAAAAAAGTGGCCCAATTTATCTGAATTCACCCTATAATATGTTGTCTGGCATTGTCGTTAGGCTATATGGTGGCATTAGATTGTAATTTCTAATTTTTACCCTGTTGATGCACAAGTTTAACATTTTTGTACAAATACAATTTTGATTGATTGATAGTGAAAAACAAACAGCTGAGGATTGTGCTTCTTGGGAAAAGTGGATCAGGAAAAAGTTCAAGTGGAAACAGGATTCTTAAGAAGAACGCATTTGCCTCAAAGTTTTCTTTTGAGTCGGTGACAAGACACAGTCAGAGGTCAGCAGCCTACTTTAAAAATACAGAAGTCAGCATTGTTGATACGCCAGATATTTTTTATTGTGAACGAACAGAAACTGAACTGAGAACAGAAATTGAATGGGGTATCGACCTGTCTGAGCCTGGACCCCACGCTTTCCTGCTGGTCATCAGACTGGACTTGAGACTGACTGCTGAAGAAGGGAAGATTATCGAGTGGATCAAAAACAACTTCGGAGACAAGGCTGTGAACTACACAATCGTACTGTTCACTCATGCCGATCAGCTAGGCCAGATATCACTGCGTAAATACATCCAATCCAGTAGCCAACTGGGTGAAATTATTGCTAAATGTCAGGGGAGATATCATGTGTTCAACAACATGAGTAACAACTATAATGACGTTGAAGAGTTACTGATGATGATAGACAACATGGTTTGTGACAGTGGAGAAGAGCATTACACAAGTGAAGTGTATGAGAAGGCTCACAAATGGCCGCAAAAATACATAACTCCGACTATATATTTCCATTGAGCTATGGCAGATTTTAAAGGCAAGCCATGAAATGTATACGTAGGCTATGTTAATGTATATTCAGGTTTTAACCTTTAAATTTGATCTTAATGAATGTAATTACACAGAAACATGTTTTAACCCACTGTTATTGGTTAGGCAGTGGTAATTGGACCCTGATCTCTGTAATGTTTTATGTATTAAAATAAACCATTTTTTGTTGAAATGATAATTTGGACTTAGTCACTGGAAGACAGGTCAGCCAGTAAGCGCCCACACTATGCTGAATGCAGCTGGAACAAGCAAGCAAATGCTCTTTGTTGTGCTTCAGACAATAGGACTTATCGCTAGAGGTGGTCTGGATAGTCAATGTAAATATCATGTACATATAAACTTGTCTTCACTGTTAGGTAGAAGTGAGCGATATAGCCTATTTATTTTATTGCGGTATAATTTGATGGTAGACAGTAGATGGTATATATTTTGAATACTTTGGTTTGTACATTGCAATATAATTTCGGAATCAGTACCATGTGCCTATAGTTAAGTCATTCTAGCAGCAGTTTTAAAACGAAACATTACTGTAGTGCACTGCACTGCTTCCCCCCTCATTTTCTTAAATAACACAAAATGTAAACATGGAAATATTCAAATAATAATTAAAAAATAAGCTTTAAGTACAACAGGTGCCTTTTGCCCAAACATATAAACACAAAAATAAAAAAAAATTACTTATAATGGAGTGCAAAGTCAACAGCCAACTTCAGAGACTTTAGAGGCAGATGGAACACACGACTGTAAGTAGCCTATATAGCTTTAGTGCAGATCAGTGGCAAACTACAATTTTGCCACCTACGCTAGACAGTAGGCCTACTTCAAATCTAATAGCATTATTTTCTGTAAATCAAGATAAAGAACACTGATCGTTAGTTTTGCACAAGTTGCTGTTGGGGTTTATAACCTAGGCTACTGTAAAATTTATACTTCAGCCTACCTTGTAGGCTACTGCAGGTACAGTAGCTTGAGATTGCTTGTATTACGTCTCTTTGCGATAACTGTCGCATATTATGTTTTTTTGGTCATTATCTGATGCCATGAACCCAAATCATGTCTTTTTGTGACAAACTCTACCGGTGATACCAAATTAATAATCTACTTTGTTAGAGTCATAGATGAGAATTCATATTGTTAATTTGTATTGTTTTTTGTGTATGAGTATTTTTGTCATTTCTGTTAATAGTAATTTCAAGTTAGGACTCTTATAGTAGGCTAATAGTGTGCGTAAAGACGTATAAGACATGAAAACGGTAGATGAGAGATGAAAGAAGTTGAAGGGCACGGATGTATAGTTTTTTGACCGTGCTGGCGGTGTATATTCGAATAAGTGGAAAGAAAACTGTAATTGAACAATCCTTTCAGCAAAACTGGATTTTATTTTTTCTAGATAAAGTTTTTTTTTGTTGAGAACACGGTTGGCACGCGTTTATTAGACTACTTGCGGTGTGCTTTCTAATTCCTGAATGGCACTGATACTGGATCTGTTGCCATAACATCCTTCTCACAGCGACAAACACTCGTGATACCAAATTAAGGAAACGCGACAGGTGTGGAGGGGTAAAAAATATACATTTATTCCTATTAAACTTCTAGCAGATTACACACACACAAGTAGGTACGTAGCACCATGTAGGCCTACCTTAAATACATTGATGAAAAAAATTAAGCCAAAAAGAAGCGGTAAGAAATGAATGAACAAATCGCCTATAATGACAGTCATTCCACAAAGCACATGACAACTCACCCAACTCCCCGCACTGTCGCTTACAC
>CM059281.1:25714535-25767035 GCA_030347295.1 Setipinna tenuifilis | reverse complement strand
TATATATTTTTAAATTTTGTTTTACTTTTAACTACCGGCTGCCCGGTTCGCCTAAAACCGCTACTGCTTACTGTTGAGCTCCCAACATAATTACTTCTTAATATGCACACAACATAATATATGTAGTTGTGTTTTTTTATTATTTTATTTCACAGTAAGCACATCAGGTGATTTCTGAGAAGACAGATCTCGACTATGATGACAGTTACCAAGTAGACAGTGCTATGACTGTCGTATTGGTTGGTGATTACGTGGTTAACGTATATATGTAGTTTTCTTGTGAGTTTCTAAAAAACACCATCTGTGAACATTGTACACAAGCCTGACCTTGTTTTTTTTTTATTTCACAGCAAGCACGTCAGGTGATTTCCCAAAAGACAGACCTCGACTGTGATGAGTCAGTTTCCAAAGAAACAGTGCTATGTTTTCTGTATGCACTGGTTAGTGGTTGCATGGTTTACGTATATATGTAGTTTTCTGATGAGTGGTACATCTAAAGGAGGCCGTGAGAAAGTCTGTGCGGACGTGTTCTTCAGGTCAGGTCTGAATGTGTCACAATGCTTGCACCCACACAGACACACACACACACACACACACACACATACACATATGCACGCACACACACACACACACACACACACACACACACACAGACACACACACACACACACACAGAGGGAGAGAAGTCAGAGAGAAAACTATGTTTTTATGTGTGTGTGTACATGCATATATGTTTACTAAGTACAGGCTCAGAGACCAAAACTGCAGTGCAAACAGAAAATAAAATAAAATAAATGTCTGTGAGGATGTGTGCTTGTGGTCAATGTGTAGAATGTTCCAAAGAGGGCGAGATATCTGTTTGACAAGCAGACATATGCAAAACACAGACATGTGCATGCTTGCACCTACACATGCACGCATACGTGCACATACACACACACACACACACACACACACAATCATATACACAGACACACATACATGCACGTACACACACGCGCACAAAAAAAAAACTGCTGTGTGGTTTTTCTGCATACAGACCTCTTGATGTGTACGTGCATGTACGTGTGTGTATGCATGTACACACACACATACATGCACCTGCACAAACGCATGTGAAAAATAGGCCTATCTTAAAAATACATATAATACTTTCTGTCCACACTCCTCACTCTCTCCCTCCATCCCTTTATCTGTTGTCATAAACTATAAGCTAAATACCTTCAAAGGCTAAGCAGAACATAATACATTTTACTAAAGTGACAAATTATCTTGGGGAATGTAGCATACCTGAAATCACAACAAATATTACAAATGACAAAACAAGGTTGCATTTCTATGCTTATACCTGAAGGGGTAGCTTAGGGAATGTAGCGCATCTGAAATTACAACAAAAATTACACATGACAAAACAAGGTGAGCATTTTGTCCCTACAGTCGAGGGGGGAGGGGGGGTCTATGCAGTTGTTTTTGACAGCAGATCATGTGATTTGCAAGAAGACAGGGCCCTGCAAGAAAAAAACTGCTGTGTGGTTTTTAGCGTCCAGACCTCCTGGTGTCACAAAAAGGTCACCCATTCCACACCTCTTTGATCTCATCTAGCAATGACTGTTAGCAACCACCGCTGTGTGTTTTTAGCATGTTTTTAGCTGTATACGTGCACACAGACACACACGCAGACAAGCACACACACACACATACATACACACACACACAAACGGAAAATAGATCTAGCTTAAGAATACATTAAGGGTATCTTATATGTATGTATGTCCATATAACAATCTTGTTGAGAACTTGACTGAGGACATCCAAATGAAGTTCAGACAGAAACTCTCAGAATATGCAGAACACACACACACACACACACACACACACACTCATATACACACACACATGCACGTACACACACGCGCACAAAAAAAAAACCTGCTGTGTGGTTTTTCACCATACAGACATCCTGATGTGTACGTGCATGTACGTGTGTGTATGTATAGGCCTATCTTAAAAATACATATAATACTTTATTCCCACACTCCTCACTCTCTCCCTCCATCCCTTTATCTGTTGTCATAAACTATAAGCTAAATACCCTCAAAGGCTAAGCGGAACATGATGCCTTTTAGTAAACTCACAAATTAGCTTAGGAAATGGAGCAGACCTGAAATTACAACATGCAGTTGCTGTTATTAACAGCAGATCATGTGATTTGCAAAAACACAGGGCCCTGGAAGAGGACGGACTTCTCTGTCTCTGTCTCTGTCTCTCTCTCTCTCTCTCTCTCTCTCACTCTCACTCTCTCTGTCTGTCTGTCTGTCTGTCGCATCTGAAATTTCAACAAAAATTACACATGACAAATCAAGGTGAGCATTCTGTCCCTACAGTCGAGGGGGGGGGGGGGTGTCTATGCAGCTGCTGTTACTGGCAGCAGATCATGTGATTTGCAAGAAGACTGTTAGCAACCACCACTGTGTGTTTTTAGCCTGTTTTTAGCTGTATACGTGCACACAGACACACACACACACACACACACACATATATATACACACACGCACACACATACATGCACGTACACACACACGCACGAAAAATAGATCTAGCTTAAGAATACATTAAGGGTATCTTATATGTATATGTATGTCCATATAACAATCTTGTTAAGAACATCCAAATGAAGTTCAGACAGAAACTCTCAGAATATGCAGAATATGTTTTTACAACTTTATGCTGCTGTTCAACACAGATGACACTTAAAGAAAGTCACACTCAACTGGCACATCTCTGATGCCTCTCTGATCTCATCTGTATGGGCTACATGCATTTTAATATCGAAACATTTAGCAATGACTGTTAGCAACCACTGCTGTGTGTTTTAGCATGCTTTCAGCTGTGGTGGTTTCCCAGTAGAATAATGGGCCAAACGTTGGATGAGATACAGGGGTCGTCTTTTCAGTTAGGTAACAGAAGCAGAGACAGAGAGACAGAAAGACAGAGAGACTCAGAGATACAAGGCAGAGGAAAATGTTTAGCAAGTAGGCTACAGGCCCAGTGACCACAACCAGGGGCGTCGTTAGACCTGGGCATTCGGGGCTATAGCCCCGGATCTTTTGGGAATAGCCCCGGATCAGTGGCGGCTGTACGCACAAGACGTCTTGGGGAGAGAGTTTTTTTGTATTGTATGTAATTATTATTGTTGTTACCGCTGTAGATGCTTTGGCAATGCAACATATGATGTCATGCGAATAAAGCACATTTTAATATAAGTTGAATTTGAGAGAGACAGAGAGAGAGACGTCTGTGTAAGAGAACTGAACGCGTTCTATTTCATGCCTCCTGACCGCCAGAGGCGGCGTAGCCTGTGAATGTTATACCTTCGCGTAGCGCAAGTCGAGACTTATACCAACAAAGTAGTCGTGATGACGTACCTCATGCTCAAGAAGCACTGCAGCACGTCATTCGTCCTCTTATTCTTCTCGCGCTTGATTCGAGCATCCCAGGAGTACAGTAAGTTGTCATCGGGCAAGCTGTCCCTCCTATCCTCACGACTTGAGTACCTAGGTTAATTACCGAATTACCGGAATCCTGTACGGTGGTCCCCCCGTGAAGGAATTTATATTTAAAAAAAAAAAAAAAAAAAGGAAAAGAAACAGAAGAAAGGTAAAGGTAAGCACACGGAGGCTCTCCCCGTGATCACCCCTTGACAGTTTGATGCACAGGAGAAGTGCACGGTGGTTCACCCCGTGTTCACCTCCACACATCCACGCACACACACACTCACATTCCCCGCGGTGGTTTTCCCCGTTTTGTTGACAAGTGTGGTGTATTCCCTCGTTAGCACGGTGGCTCTCCCCGTGGCTGACTAGATAGCTAGCCAACTCGTTAGCCCTGTCACTCGTATTAGCATTGTGTATTCTGTGTATGATTATTGCAGTAAAATAATTATTCTGGCATTGATCTACATTATTGTTATTGTGTCGTGTGCTAGTTTCGGGTTTGCGTTAGTTGCGCTACGATGGATGTCCTTTCCCTCTCATGTAAAACGTGCTTTGCACCACTCGCATCTGAGGACGGTCATTTAGAATGCCCGTCTTGTCTAGGCATCGCTCACCTCTGCTCAGCTTTGACGGAGCCTTGTCCAAGCTGTGCCGTCCTACCGCTCACGGTACGAGAGGCCAGAGTTGCTGAGCTATTGATAAAAAATAATGCGCTGCTCTCGGCAACCGAGAATGTCGCCGCGAGTGCCCCCAAAGCCGTAAAACGCGGCAGCACAGGCCTTCAGGCTGCGCAGCCAGCCAAGAAGAAGCCGAAATCACACTCCACTTCTGTGCTCAACAAACGGGTGGACGATCTCTCCACGGCCGTAAGCCAAATAGAGACGCTACTGCTTCAGTTCCAACCCCTTCAGGCAAACATGCAGCTGACCATGCCACCAGCAGGTGGTGCCCTTGCTACTGCTTCTACCCTGCCTGCACACGAGGAGACAGACGTGGAGGATGATGCACTCTCCACTGCCGCCACTGATTCTCTTTTCAGCCCTTTGGGAGACAACGGTTCCCTTGGGCTGCCTGACTCTCCTCGATCAGGCACTTCTTTTGATGATGCCCCCTCGAGTGTATTTTCCGACGAAAATGGGGATGGCAGGACACATGGCCCCCAATCCTTGCTGGCCACAATCACTTCGGCTCTGGCGCAACGTGGGCTGCAGCCACTGCAATGCAACACTGGTGTGAGCGCCTACTTTAGACAGCCCTCAGTGGACGCCTCCTCTGTCATTCCTAAATGTGACGCCTTCGTGGACGAGTTCCAGACAGCGTTTAAAACGGCGGCCGCACGTTCCCACCCCACTTCTGTGGCACGCGCTATGAGTAATATGGCTGATGCGGGCCTGTTTGGATTGGATACAATGCCAGCAGTGGACCCCTGTGTGGCTTCTCGGGTGGTCTCCCCAGACGAGGCAGTACGTCCTCAGGTGCGCTGCCCAAGCAAAGCCTGCAGACGCACAGATGATGATCTTGTTCGAGCCTACAATCATGCGGCGCGCATCGGAAGGATCGACAACACGATCTCTCACCTTCTTCTGGCCGCGCAGTCGTCCCTGCTGCAGGCAGACTCAGATCCAGCTTTACGGGAGGCGATTGAAGCCACCCTACAAGGCGTGGGCTTCATGACCCAGGAGTTGGGGCGTCTGATGGCGGTACTGGTGCGCGCTCGCCGCCAGGTCTGGCTTTCACAAACCCCTCTCCCCGACGCGTGCAGAGCCACCCTACGGGAGCTGCCCCTCATGCCTGGCCAGCTTTTCGGGCCAGCCGCTAAGGACGCCCTGGAACGCCGCGCCCTAGTTTCGGAAACGCGGAAGCAGCAGGTCGGCTTATCACAGGTGGCTCGCTTCCGGGCACCGCAGCCCCCAGCACCACGGCGGGAATTTCCATCCCCGCAGCGCGCGGCACCTCCCCGGCAAAAGGAGAACAGACATGCTCCCAGGAGCCCTGCACCCTTTCGCCGTCAGGCATATCCCATGCCCCGCTCCACCCACACTAACACTGGGGCGAAGCCCAATCGCACTCCCCGCTGAGGGCCCCGGGCCGACGGTTGGACTGTACACAGAGACTCAACTGGCCGCATGGGCCAAAATCGTTCGCGACCCATGGGTTCTAAAAACAGTGTCAGAGGGTTACAGACTACAGTTCAGACGTCGGCCCCCTCCAAGGGCCCATCTCAGGCCCACAATTGTAAAAAGTTCAACAAAATCTCGAGTTCTACAGTCAGAGATAACCATTCTTCTACAGAAAGGAGCCATAGAGGAAGTAGAGTGTTCCCCTACTTTCAACGGCTTCTGTTCAGCTTATTTTGTTGTTCCAAAAAAGACGGCGGCTTCCGCCCAATTCTAGATCTTCGGGGCCTAAACAAATACCTAAAGAAACTACCATTCAAAATGCTGCACACAGCGGATGTTCTGAAGGTAATCACCCCGGCGGAGTGGTTTACCACCCTAGATCTGAAAGACGCCTACTTTCATATCCCGGTGGCACGAGCACATCGCCGGTTCCTCCGTTTTGCCTTCCGGGGTCGTCTGTTCCAATTCAGAGTCCTCCCCTTCGGCCTCGCACTGTCACCCAGGGTCTTCTCGAGGTGCATACAGGCAGTACTGTCCCCCCTCATGGAGTCAGGTATGAAAATTCTACCATACCTGGACGACTGGCTAGTCTGCTCCCCGACGAGGGAACGCAGCCTGGCAGATATAGCAACACTACAGAGTCATGTGTCAGAACTGGGACTGACGATCAATTTAGAAAAGAGCTCACTCGTCCTGCGCCAATCGGCTCAATTCATTGGCATGATCCTAGACTCACAGACAATGTCTGCGTCTCTGACCAGCAAGCGTGTAGTGGACATCGCATCACTACTGTCGCGAGTACGGGCAGGACGGAAAATAAGTTTCAGACTGCTGCTGCGGCTTCAGGGTATGCTCACAGCTGCAGCCCAGATCCTCCCCTTGGGGCTGCTGGAACTCCGGCCTCTACAAATGTGGCTGATTGGCCTCAATGTGGCTTTGCACAGGAGGACACCCGTCCTTATAACAGAATGTTGCATGTCTGCCCTCAGCCCATGGCAGAGGGAGACCTTCTTAACATCAGGTGTTCCTCTTGGTGCAGCACCCACACACAGGGAGATTGTAACGACAGACGCCTCTCTTACAGGGTGGGGCGCAGTGTGGCAACACAGAGCAGTCAGTGGGTTGTGGAACAAAGAACAAATGAGTGAACACATCAATCTCCTCGAAATCAGGGCAGTACACCTGGCCCTGAAACACTTTATGCCATGCCTACAGGGACGCCATGTACTCATCAGATCAGACAACATGACAACAGTATACAATATCAACCACCAGGGGGGAACACGATCCCCCACTGCTTTTTATTTGACTCAATGCCTACTGAAGTGGGCCGTCCCCAAGCTGGCATCCCTCAGGGCAGTCCACTTGCCAGGGAGACTGAATTCGGTGGCAGACTCCCTGTCGAGACAATGTCTCGACCCGGGGGAGTGGCGCCTGAACCCACAAGTGGTGCAGCAGGTCTGGGATCGCTTTGGCACGGCAGTGGTGGACTTGTTTGCCAACAAAGAGTCCACACACTGCCAGAAGTGGTTCTCCCTCACACAGGAGCGCGAAGCACTGGGCTTGGACGCCATGGCACACGACTGGCCGGACGAACTGCTGTATGCCTTTCCACCGATTCCCCTCCTACTGGAGGTGCTACTTCGGATACGCCAGTGCTGTCACCATGTTCTGCTGGTGGCACCGCGATGGCCAGCGAGACCGTGGTTTGCAGTGCTTCATTCCCTGCTGACAGGAACCCCATGGCAGCTACCACTCAGAAGGGACCTACTGTCTCAGATGGAGGGCAAAGTTTGGCACCCCTGCCCGGAACGTCTCCAGCTGTGGGTGTGGCCCTTGGGCCCGACAACCTCCTATTAGAGTTTGACCCAGCGGTCATCAACACCTTAGAGAACGCAAGGGCCCCCTCAACTAGGTTGTTGTACGAAAACCTCTGGAAGTTATTCAATACATGGTGTGAGACTTTAGGCATTTCCCCCACATGTTGCCCTGTACCTGTTTTGCTTAAGTTTCTACAGAAACTTCTTGATGAGGGTAAATCCACATCTACAGTGAAAGTCTATGTGGCAGCTATCTCTGCGAGACATGATAAAGTGGAGGGTTCGACTATTGGTGCGCATAGTCTTATCCGTAACTTTCTTAGGGGCGCTAGATGCCTCCACCCCTACAGAGCCCCTCGCAGCCCTCAATGGGACTTGCATCGCGTATTAGACTCTCTGTGCCAGGCTCCCTTTGAGCCCCTGGCTGAAGCAGACATGAGATGGGTTTCCTTGAAGACTGTTTTTCTGTTAGCTATAGTCTCTGCAAAACGTGTGAGTGAGTTACATGCACTCTCAGTCAGCCCAGATTGTATGAGGTGGAGGCCAAATCTATCTGGCGTCACACTATGGCCAAACCCAGCCTTTCTTCCAAAAGTCCTATCTCCATCTTTTATTAACCAATCCATTGAGCTTACTTCTTATGAGGAACGTATAGGCCTATGCCCTGTGCGAGCCTTGAGGCATTATGTGTCTAAGACCGAAGCCACGAGACGGTCAGACCAACTGTTTGTCACTTATGGAGGTGGTACAATTGGTTCGCCTGTATCTAAACAGCGCCTCTCACATTGGGTTTGTGAAGTGATTTCCCTTGCACACAGATCAGCTGATTCCCTGCCATTGGGCAGTGTTATGTGCCACAACACCAGGAGCTTAGCTACCTCATGGGCAGCTCTGAGGGGAACCCCACTATCAGACATTTGTGCAGCAGCAACATGGTCTAGCCCATCAACATTCACCAGGTTTTATAGTGTTAATGTTACATCACCTAAAAGCCTTGGTCCTACCATTCTTTCAATTACACAGCAAGATTGAGTGACATACTCGTCCTCATGACAATGCTGGTATTAGTCATCCACAGGCTACGCCGCCTCTGGCGGTCAGGAGGCATGAAATAGAACGCTAGTTACGAATGTAACTGTGGTTCTATGAATGCCGGATGACCGCCAGAGTTTCCAGTCACTCGGACATCGCAACCGCGAGAAGTTTTCCGAGGACGAATGACGTGCTGCAGTGCTTCTTGAGCATGTGGTACGTCATCACAACTACTTTGTTGGTATAAGTCTCGACTTGCGCTACGCGAAGGTATAACATTCACAGGCTACGCCGCCTCTGGCGGTCATCCGGCATTCATAGAACCACAGTTACATTCGTAACTAGCGATTTAATGCACACTTGGCTACCCCTCCCCCACTCTCACGAAAAAATGATACATCAGTCAAGAATTACATTGCAGGCTACCTCCAGTCAGCTTCTTACTACTAGACATGCACAACTGGGTGAATCCCGAGTTCTGGTTCCTCAAATGGTGAGGGTTGCTCGCATACAGAATATACCAAGTTGCTTGGCCTACAATAAAATAAGTGTTGATGTAAAAACAAGTGCACTTGCAATCGTGAAATTAAACTAAGTAAGATGTCAGGATGGGTTAGCAAGAACACAAGTGGATCATAGCTGCACCAACTTAAGGTAGGACAGAGGGTTTCCTTTATCACATGCCTGCCGTGGCACTAGTTATCAAGACAGTCACAAGTAATGTTATTTTCATTGCATCTGAAATCATTTGACGTAGGATTTAGCGTCTACTTATTGTGACTTCTACTAGCGTCAAATTCATAGCATGACAGGCTAGTCACTGTCTGACAGCTAGCACCACCTTAACAAACTTTTGACCGCACGCGTAAACCTAATTAGCTAGTAATAATCTGTTGAATATGGCAGGGGGGTTGTAGTCTTTTTAATTGCTGTTAACTTACAACTTAATTCTGTAGGCGTCCATGAATTTACTTTGTTGTTCGCCATGTGTGTAGCTGACATTTTAAGTGTGGTGTATCCGTGTGTGTGCGGGCGTGTGGCAGTGTTGTTCAAGTTCACTAGATTTGTTCACTAGTGTTTATTGTTCATGTGTAGTTCACGTATCAAATATGTTCATATTGTTCATTTTCAAGTTCAAGTTAATCGTTGTGTTGTAAATGTAGATTGGCCCTTCATAGAAAAACTACCGAAAGTAGCATAGCCTGCAGCACGTGCAAGAAAATCTGACTTGACCATAGGCTACATGGGCAGATTTAGATTTTTTTTGTGGCAAATTTAGCGTCGGTATTCTTTCTTGTCTATATGTAGTATGACAGTGTTTAATAAGCTATAGGCTATTTTAATGTCACATTTTGGCTGCTGATGTATGTGGTGCACTGTGGCAGAAGAGACGTTCACAGGCTATCCTATCTTTAATGCAAACATTGAACTACTTGTGCATGGCCCGTGAGTCATGGAGTTGGCCTTTCCTTTTATTCTTAAACTATGTTACAATTGCATGTTTATCAGCCCAATTTTCAAAACAATTACTCTTGGGCTATAGCCCAGAATGTTCTACATACCTAGCGACGCCCCTGACCACAACTGCAGTGGAAACAAAAAGAAGGAAAAAAAATGTCTGTGAGGACGTGTGCTTGTGGTCAATGTGTAGAATGCGCTAGAGAAAAGGGGACGCGATGTCCGTTGGACAAGCAGACATATGCAAAACACAGACATGTGCATGCCTGCACCCACACATGCACACATACGTGCACACACACGCACAGGCACACACTCTCTCTCTCTCACACACACACACACACACACACACACACACACACACACACACACACACACACAGACATACATGCACGTACACAAATGCGCACACAAAAAAATACAGACCTCCTGATGTGTACGTGCATGTACGTGTGTGTATGCATGTACACAGACACATACATGCACGTACACAAACGCATATGAAAAATAGGCCTATCTTAAGAACATTAAGGGTATATTAGGAATAAATTAGCTTAGGGAATGTAGTCTGTTGCACAGGGCCAAAGAACAAAATGTAGTTGTCTCTTTACACTAGGGTTGTGTATACAGTATAATACATCAAATTAATAAAATAATTATTCCAAACACATTTTAATTGAGGAGGGAATAGGCATAATGTTTGCCTGGTAAACAGTGAAGAAATATGCTATGTAGTACTGGCATACATCACTATCTCCCTGTCTCACACACAGACAGACTATAATCTGTCTGTCTCTCACACTCTCTCTCTCCCTCACACACACACACACACACACACCCTTCTGAGAATCTTAAAATTAAATTAAACAACATGTCTGATATATTTTTCATGCGGGTCAACTGGTCTTAATTGATCAGTCTCATTAATTTTGGGTTTGTTTGGGTGTCATCCTTGACAGCTCCCTATCCTTTCTTTCCCACATCAACAGCATAACTCGGTCTTCCTATTTTCACTTGCGCAACATTAACCGTCTTCGGCCTTCCCTTACCTCCCACTCCACCTCCGTCCTTGTAAACAGTCTTGTCACCTCCCGCATTGATTACTGTAATTCTCTGCTTTTTGGTCTCCCTCATAAATCCCTCCATAAACTTCAATTAGTCCAGAACTCAGCTGCACGCATCATCACCAAAACCCCTTCATTTCATCACATTACCCCAGTACTGCAACAGCTACACTGGCTGCCTATTAAATTTAGAATTAACTTCAAGATACTCCTTCTCACCTTCAAGTCTATCCACAACCTTGCTCCTCCCTACCTGTCCGATCTCCTCCACATTGCCACTCCCTCCCGTTCCCTCAGATCCTCCTCCTCAACCCTTCTCACTGTTCCCTCTGCCCGCCTCTGTACCATGGGGAGCAGAGCTTTCAGTTGCTCTGCTCCCCAACTGTGGAACTCCCTTCCCCCTGACATCCGGAACCTCACCTCTCTCCCCCTCTTCAAAACCAGACTGAAAACCCACCTGTTTCAATTAGCTTATTGTCTTTGACACCTTTTTTTGTTGTCGTTTTGCTTTGTTTTTGTTTTTCTTTCCCCAATGATTTTAGCACTTTATGTCTACTTTTATTGCTATTTTAATGCTTGTCCAGTGACCTTGAGTGTTCAGAAAGGCGCTTTTAAATAAAATGTATTATTATTATTATTATTATTATTATTATTATTAATTATCAGTCTCATATCAGTCTCATAAAGTATTAACCATGGACTATAATGCTTCAGAACAAACACTTAATTAATGGCAAATACATGTTAATGAAGGCAAGTGAAAATCTTTCTTGCCAGTGGCTCTCGGACTATTGTAGCAAAAACAGACAAACACAGTTTATTCCAAAGACATAGTTTATTAAGTAATGAACTGTAGGTTTGAACTAATCCTACAGGTTGTGGTATGTGTGTGTGTGTGTGTGTGTGTGTGTGTGTGTGTGTGTGTGTGTGTGTGTGTGTGTGCGAAAGAGAAGAGAGGAGCCTTGTGCAAGATAAGGCGAGAGTGGGGGAAGGGCACATGATTAACTCACTTTGAAGCAATAGACTAGTTCTGCTAGGCTATCATTAGCTAACATTCCTTCTGACCAGGTATCTCAGTGCAGTGCATGAGATAAGCGTTAGTGAGAGGGAGAGAGAGCATGCATGATCTGTTCATCAAAGTAGCAAATAAAAGGAAGCCAGTCGCCTTTCCAGTAAACTCTGGCGTTAAAGTACTTTCTGACCTTGTGCAAGGCATTCTTTGTACTTAGCGGCACATGTTGACGAAATTGGGCTACTTGGCCTGCAAGGCAGAGAAAGTGTCTCTCTTTACGCCTGAGTTACTCAAAGGTTCACACGACAGAGAGGCTGAGCAATAGCGCGCCAGTGGTTTTAAAGGGAGTGAAACATGAGAAGGGTTTATCACCTGAGGTGTGGCTAAGGAAGAAGAATCATGGGAAGTGTAGTCCCCCCCCTCTTAAATTTGGCTTCTTCATGACTTAGCGTCCCCTTCTTTGTAGCTGCCTTTGAGCCACATGAAACAAGCTGAAATCATATCTTGCTTGGTCAGAGTTCCACCACACCAGTCTATCTATCTTTTCTATCAGCTCTCTAACTTGAGAGTTATTCTCTCCTCCACCACTGCTGAATGGATAGCTTCTTCCTCCACACCTGTTAATCACACTTCTGATAAACTGACTGTCTCTGCAATACTCATCTAGTGGAGTCTCCTGCAGCTTGTCCACATACGTGAAGAGTATGATGACATAGCACAAGACATCCCTGCCCAAATTCTCCTCTATCCATTTTACAGCATTCTTCACTTCATCTGTGACTCTTTCATTCACCCTGATCGTCAGCAGAAAAACATGTGGTCTGAGTTTCAGAAATGGCTTGATGTCATTGCGCAATCGGTCATTAACCTGACTTGACAGGCCCGGGGTGTCTATCACTGTGACAGTCTTTCCCTCAACCTCCCCTCTTGCCCTGGCACATTCCTGTGTCACAGGGTCAAGTGACTGAACTGCTCTGAAGAAATCCTCCCCGAGGATGGCGTTTGCTGCTGCGCTCTTTCCTGATCCCGCCTTGCCCAGTAGCACAATCGTCAGGTCAGGGTCTGCATTAACACATATGACCAGAAACAAACTCAGACATCTTGCAGCTATAATGCATATTGCACATGTAGGGATTGCTGTGAGGTGTAGGAAAGTTAGAAGCATTCCGAAGGCCCTGGATTTACAAGGAGTTTTGAAAGAACATAGTGACCGTCCACATTATCATTAGGCTGCTACACAGCAACATTCTAAGTTAATTCCCAAGTGTTCAGCGAAAGTGTTAATTTAAGAGTGTAAGTCTAAGATTAGGAGTTGAAATTACATTGCAAAAGTTGATTTAACTGTAAAGGAGTGAAATATATAAGGGAGGAGTGGCAAATTAATACTACAAAGATTGTGACAAAATAAACACTGGCATAGCCTTAAAACTGACTCTCTCAGAGTTGATGTAACACTATAAAATTTGGTACTAGAGGAGCCAAATATTTTCTTTTTCTCAAATATTCATTAACAGCCGTGCATAAATGTCTAAAAATACAATTATTATTCATTCATAAGTCACTATTATTACCTCGTTCTTGCTGAGACACAGGCCTTTTTCCACTGAAAGATAAGCGGTCAGTGAGGTCCTTTTTCACTGTGGTGGAGCAAGAAGTGAAGCCGTGAGGAAGGATGGAAAGTAGGAGTAAGAGTAATTGGGGGTTGGGGTAGGGGCAGACAAAAGAGGAAAAGCCAGACAGAAGCAGACAGAAAAAAGGTAAACAAATAGAGTAAAATAGATAAATGAAAGAAACAAAAGAGAAAATTATATGGTAACTTATTCTTTCTAGACAATAAATAGGAAACAATAACCAACTAAAAAGGTTGGATTGTAGGTTACACACTTACACTTCTCATTCAGGACGTTGGCAAAGTGGTTCTGCTTCATCTCTTTCAGGATGGAAACCATGACAACCCCAGCTGTGTCACTGTAGAACCGCACCATGAAATCCACGGCGTCAGATCTGTCTGCCTTCTCCAGCTCACTCCATACTTCAGTCTGATTATGAAGGCGATGCCTGAACTCTTTAAACTCCTTTTCTGAAAGGTCGTCCAGAGTGTCCTTCAGCACATTCCAGAGTGCTGTAATTGTAAGGTCTGTGTTAATAGTTTGTTGTTAACTGGATGCATGAAGTCAAGCTGGACAAGGATAACCCTACTTTACAACTTTAAAAACTATTCATAATTCATGTTTTTATGTATCCTTGAGTACATTGTGAACAGTAGTGAAACCAGTTTTTGATCTTCAACACTGACCTGTATATAACACTGGAAGGAACCTGCTCACATCTGTGTGCAACCTACATGAGGCTGTCTTTGTCAGTCTCAGTGACTGAACAAAATACTGAAAAGCCTGGTGTAACTACTCTTTTCCCTTTCTTGGCTACTCTGACTACAACTGGATACACAACAATCTGCCATTACGTTGTGTTTTGTTGCAATATTTTTTTTAAAAGTAGACGAAAATGAATCAAGAAAATTTACTTACAGCTGCGTTTAGCCATTCTGTGTTTTATGACAGTAAGTGCTGAGTAAGTGAGTGAGAAAGAGGGGTGTAGGCAGAATAAGAGTAAGCTAGACAGACAGAGAGAGAGAGAGAGAGATAGAGAGAGAGAGGGAGGGAGAGAGAGAGAGAGAGAGAGAGAGAGAGAGAGAAAGAGGGAGGTATTAAGAGTCAGTGACCCCGCCTCAGACCCAGCTTGAATATAACATGTTAGGACAGAGGGGGTGGCATAGACACGGCTGTGTGACGACTGTGGTGACTTACAATCTGTCTGACGACTGTGGCGACTTACTACTACTACTGTAAAGGAAAATGTTACAGCTGCCATGTATGTATATGCTTTAATTTGAAAATATTGTACAGCTTTTTGATAATGTTATTTTATGTTTCTTAAACATTAGTCATTGCGGAACCTTTTCAACCAATACAGGCTACACATTTCACATTACAGTTTTACTAAGGATTGTTAAAAAGATTTAGCTACTGTCATTATACTTGTACAAGTTTCAGATATACACGACTGTTTTATAGTTTAGATGTTTTATTGCATTACATGTTCTTGAGTTATATGAAAATACTGTTGTCAGTTTTGGTCCATGTGCCATGTAAAGTCATAATGTAATTACACATTTTTTACTGTAGTATCCCATAGAATATGTAAATCTAAAAGTTTTCTGTCAAATCTGGTGGGGTGTAGGGTGAATTCAGGTAAATTGGGCCATCAGGTAAAATGGGCCAGATAAGCATCGCATGTCTCATCTCTTTTAATACTACTGACCAATCACAATTAACATATTTACATTGTTGTAACATCATTAATGTATATGTTTTAACTCATTTGTATGCCCTGATGTTTCTGTGATGGCCATGGTGAACCCTTATGGTTAGTGTCCGCACTGTAAGAAAATTTCTTCTTAAAATAAGGATTATATCACTTTCATATGTACTTAAAACTAGAAAAGCACTGTGTTTTTAGTTTTTGAAAGCATTCCTTTAATCAGGGAAACATAGCTGTATTTACATTAGAAATGTTTAAAGACCTCAAAAACTCAGAAAACTCATCGGCCCATTTTAGTTGAAAATGCTATGGTAAAATGGGCCACCTCTTTCAGCTAAAATGGGCCACCTTTTAATGAGGATTTCTGTCAATATTTTCTGCTTTTTTCAAAACAACCAATGTGACCATTTTTGAGGAGAAAGTTTTGAGACATTTACAAGACATGCTTGTGGTGATGAATACACTGCTTTTATGTGTGCGAAAGCAGACATATGAGCAGTGTAGATTAGGTATAGCTTAAAGCAGGGGCAACAGTTTTAGTCTGAGGGCCACAGTGTGGCTTTCCACTTGGTAAAGTAAATGAAAAACTACACATTGGATGGTTGCAATTAAACATAGTAACACAATTAAATTCTACAAATTGCTTTTATGCTAATTAATATCAATTTTAATTCAGGTTACCAGAGGGAGACCTTATTACTGAATGACAAACACATGCCTATCCAGCTGACATCAGTTGTGATTATTCATTTTTTTGTCATTTCTGTCACGCATATTTGATCTAAATCTTAAGAAAAATATATAGACCACAATTTAAATGCAGATCAACTTCATCACACTTATGTTAGCATGTGGGACATGTATAACAATGCTAACCTATGCAGCTTAACAATGACATGAAAATAATATCCTCAAGCATGGTGATCTGATCTGTATATGGAACCTATATACTATATAAAATGTGTTGCTTTAAACCTAAGTTTGCAGAAGTAGGTCGCTCTGATCTGTAGTTTAGACTTACATTGGCAAAAATCAATGACACTGGGGCCTTTTTAAAAGAAAATTGATAAAATGTTAGAAAAAGATAAGAGTTCCTTATGTTCTCGTGAAATTCTGTACCTTGTAATTCAAATAAGGAATATGTCTTGATCACAGCTTACAGCTTATTTGCTGGCCCATTTTACCTGATCACAAACTTTTTCTCTCAGTAAGGAAATACATTAAATACACTTTAATATTTTTTGCATATTAAATAGAACATGCTTGTGTTACCAGAGAATAGTAGAATACACGTGACTTTATAAAAACAAACTTTATACATTTTCTTCCTTAAATTTCATGGCTCTTTCCAAATTTAGAAAAAAGTGGCCCAATTTATCTGAATTCACCCTATAATATGTTGTCTGGCATTGTTGTTAGGCTATATGGTGGCATTAGATTGTAATTTCTAATTTTTACCCTGTTGATGCACAAGTTTAACATTTTTGTACAAATACAATTTTGATTGATTGATAGTGAAAAACAAACAGCTGAGGATTGTGCTTCTTGGGAAAAGTGGATCAGGAAAAAGTTCAAGTGGAAACAGGATTCTTAAGAAGAACGCATTTGCATCAAAGTGTTCTTTTGAGTCGGTGACAAGACACAGTCAGAGGTCAGCAGCCTACTTTAAAAATACAGAAGTCAGCATTGTTGATACGCCAGATATTTTTTATTGTGAACGAACAGAAACTGAACTGAGAACAGAAATTGAATTGGGTATCGACATGTCTGGGCCTGGACCCCACGCTTTCCTGCTGGTCATCAGACTGGACTCGAGACTGACTGCTGAAGAAGGGAAGATTATCGAGTGGATCAAAAACAACTTTGGAGACAAGGCTGTGAACTACACAATCGTATTGTTCACTCATGCTGATCAGCTAGGGCAGATAGCACTGCATGAATACATCCATTCCAGTAGCCAACTGGGTGAAATTATTGCTAAATGTCAGGGGAGATATCATGTGTTCAACAACATGAGTAACAACTATAATGACGTTGAAGAGTTATTGACGATGATAGACAACATGGTTTGTGACAGTGGAGAAGGGCATTACACAAGTGAAGTGTATGAGAAGGCTCACAAATGGCCGCAAAAATACATAACTCCGACTATATATTTCCATTGAGCTATGGCAGATTTTAAAGGCAAGCCATGAAATGTATACGTAGGCTATGTTAATGTATATTCAGGTTTTAACCTTTAAATTTGATCTTAATGAATGTAATTACACAGAAACATGTTTTAACCCACTGTTATTGGTTAGGCAGTGGTAATTGGACCCTGATCTCTGTAATGTTTTATGTATTAAAATAAACCATTTTTTGTTGAAATGATAATTTGGAGTCGCTGAAAGACTCAGGTCAGCCAGTAAGCGCCCACACTATGCTGAATGCAGCTGGGACAAGCAGGCAAAGGCTCTTTGTTATGCTTCAGACAATAGCACTTATCACTAGGGGTGGTCTGGATAGTCTATGTCAATGTAAATATCATGTACATGTAACCTTGTCTTCCCTGTTAGGTAGAAGTGAGCGATATAGCCTAATTTTTTTATTGCGGTATAATTTGATGGTAGACAGTAGATGGTATATATTGTGAATACTTTGGTTTGTAAATTGCAATATAATTTCTGAATCAGTACCATATGCCTATAGTAAAGTCATTCTAGCAGCAGTTTTAAAACGAAACATCACTAGTGCACTGCACTGTTTTCCCCCTCATTTTCTTAAATAACACAAAATGTAAACATGGAAATATTTAGGCCTACATAGTAATTAAAAAAAAAACTTTAAGTACAACAGGTGCCTTTTGCCCAAACATATAAACACAAAAATAAAAAAAAAAATACTTATAATGGAGTGCAAAGTCAATAGGCAGCTTCAGAGACTTTAGAGGCAGATGGAACACACGACTGTAAGTATATAGCTTTAGTACAGATTAGTGGCAAACTACAATTTTGCCACCTATGCTAGACAGTAGGCCTACTTCAAATCTAATAGCATTATTTTCTGTTAATCAAGATATAAAAACTGTGTGTGTGTGTGTGTGTGTGTGTGTATGTGTAGCACAAAAACACTGATCGTTAGTTTTACACATGTTGCTGTTGGGGTTTATAACCTACTGTAAAAAATATACTTCAGCATACCTTATAGGCTACTGCAGGTGCAGTAGTTTGAGATTGCTTGTATTACGTCTCTTTGCGATAACTGTCGCAGATTATGTTTTTCTGGTCATTATCTGATGCCATAAACCCAAATCATGACCATATTATGGGTGTTGCGACGGCCTTTTTGTGACAAACTCTACCGGTGATACCAAATTAATAATCTACTTTGTTAGAGCCATAGATGAGAATTCATATTGTTAATTTGTATTGTTTTTTGTGTATGAGTATTTTTGTCATTTCTGTTAATAGTAATGTCAAGTTGGGACTCTTATTGTGATAGTGTGCGTAAAGACGTAGCCTATAAGACATGAGAACGGTAGATGAGAGATGAAAGAAGTTGGAGGGCACGGATGTATATAGTTTTTTGACCGTACTGGCGGTGTATATTCGAATAAGTGGAAAGAAAACTGTAATTGAACAAACCTTTCAGCAAAACTGGAATGTATTTTTTCTATAATTTTTTTTTTGTTGTTGTTGAGAACACAGTTGGCACGCGTCCATTACTTGCGGAGTACTTTCTAATTCCTGAATGACACAGATGCTGGATCTGCTGCCATAACATCCTTCTCACAGTGACAAACACTCGTGATGCCAAATTAAGGAAACGCGACAGGTGTGGAGGGGTAAAAAATATACATTTATTCCTATTAAACTTCTAGCAGATTACACACACACAAGTAGGTACGTAGCACCATGTACCTTAAACACATTAATGAAAAAAATAAGACAAAAACTAAACGCACCCTCGGGCATAGCACATTTAGAAGCGGTAAGAAATGAATGAACAAATCGCCCATGATGACAGTCATTCCACAAGGCACATGTCAACTCACCCAACCCCGCACTGTCGCTTACACACCCGGCACATCAGTGCGATTACTTTACATACGAAGCGATTCATATGCGACCTGTATCTTCGGAAAAAAAACACTCGGTTGAAACAGGGTGGCAAGAGACAAAGTCCCGTAGACTGCTATACTACTGTACTTACACCTGCCAGGTCGCAACTGCAGATGCAGTCACTGGGAGCAACGCCTTCCTCAACGAACAATATTAGAAACACCCCTTTTCTTTGATCACGTGGCCACGTCAGGTATTGTTTTTTTTTTTTTTGTTTTTTGTAGTATGGGGTATTTGACACTTTGCGTAAGTGTCACAGGTTACACAGGTTACATTGAGATTTGAATTTTATTTTTAAATATTCTTGAACCCTTAGACTATCTCTATGTCCTCTTCAGATCTTTAACATGTATTTGCATCTGACTGTAAAGTACACTTTTGAACTTTTTATGGGGAGAAAAAAAAACAAATGATACGAATAAAGCAAAATAAAATTGCTTTTGGAATTGTTATTTAAGAACATAATGACATGAAACGTCAAGTTCACAGATGAAAGACACACTGTACAGAGTAAGTGACTGAGGGCCCCACATGGTCACAATAGGTACTGCATTCTCATGCGGACGTAATATAACACCTATTGTTGGAGCAGTTAAACTTGTGTGTGTGTGTGTGTGGGTGTGACAGAGAGGGAGAGTCTGTGTGTGCTTGCTGTGGCTACTTATGTGAAGTTATTGCCGGTAGTTTAGGACATGTGCATAAAGAGAGAAAGAGAGAGTAAGAGGGTGTTTCAGAGAGAGAGAGAGACAGAGACAGAGACAGAGACAGAGAGAGAGTGACAGAGACGCCCCTTCCCTATCTAGAGCAGTGTGGTGGGATGAGGGCACAATACCAAACACTGCCTCTCCTTCCTGCACACGTCATAGTTTGTACGCTGTTGTGGTGTCTGCACAGCAAAAAGACCAGTGTTGAATTGAGTCCCACAGAGTTGAATTTTAACACTTATATATTATATTATATTATATTATATTATATTATATTATATTATATTATATTATATTATATTATATTATATTATATTGCTCCACACTCTCCAGATTTAAATAAACACTTTTACAATGTGGAATCCACATCAATGTGGACACATTTTAAGTCCGAAAAGTAAAAATCAACTTTAAAATGTTTAACTCTAAAAGGAGGAGGAGGGAGGAGGAAGAGAGGAAGAGATGGAGGATGACAGAAGGATGGAGTAGATATAATATGTTATGTGTATGGTATAAATGCTATGTTATAAATGGTACATAAATGGTACTATATATTTGTCACTTGATGTGATGTTTAATTTTGTACAACAGGATTCCATCAGAACCATGATGAGGACACTGGCTGATAAGTTGGACATGGATAAAACTCGCTGTGTCGAAGCTCTCGCTCACATCAAGGTTTATGTACAAAATATCCTGATGCTTTTACAAGTACAAAGGTAGTTTTTCATGTGCGTGTATATACTGGACATAAGTGTAAATAATCAAAAAGTCCCATGCATAATGTTTACAGCCCCTGTATTAATTCCACAGTTCCATGCCTAAATGTTACAGGCCCATGGATAAATGTTATAGACCTATGTAGAAATGTTCCAACCCCATATACAAATGTCCAATACAAATGTCCAAGTCCAATACATCATCTATGTATGAAGCCAAAAAATGAGCTTTTGCACGCCTCTAAAATAACATGTGCCTTGTTAAATCTAACTTAGCAAAATAAGAACTCCCATGCACTGCTCAAGATCTTGCAAAATAATATCTTGCTTGCAGAATGGGCAATGTGCAGGTGTTTTTATTTGCTACCATCCTATGTATTACTGTTGCAGGCCGATATAACTGCCCATGGTAACTGTTACAGGCACATATATAACTGCCCATATGTAACTGTTACAGGCCCATGGTAACTGTTGCTGTGGTTACAGGCCCATGCTAACTGTTGCTGTGGTTACAGGCCCATGTTAACTGTTGCTGTGGTTACAGGCCCATGGTAACTGTTGCTGTGGTTACAGGCCCATGTGTAACTGTTGCTGTGGTTACAGGCCCATGTGTAACTGTTACAGGCCCATGGTAACTGTTGCTGTGGTTACAGGCCCATGTGCAACTGTTGCTGTGGTTACAGGCCCATGTGTAACTGTTGCTGTGGTTACAGGCCCATGGTAACTGTTGCTGTGGTTACAGGCCCATGGTAACTGTTGCTGTGGTTACAGGCCCATGTGTAACGGTTGCTGTGGTTACAGGCCCATGGTAACTGTTGCTGTGGTTACAGGCCCAGGCTGAGCGTACGGAGAGGCAGATGAGGGAGGAGTTTGAGCAGCTCCACCGGCTCCTCAGGGAGGAGGAGGAGGCGTGGATAGCCGCCCTGAGGGAGGAAGAGGAGAGGAAGAGGTGGAGGATGACGGAGAAGATGGAGGAGGTGGAGGAGGCCACAGTGGCTCTGGAGAGGAAAGCTGAACTGATAGAGCTGGGGATGGGAGCCGATGATGTCACCTTCCTGCAGGTAGGGATTCAGAACCGGAGAGGAAGGAAAGGCTCAGTAATTATAATATAGTAAATATATATTCTTTATAATATTTTTTTGTAATATTTTATAATATTTTTTGAATATATTTGCTTCCTCTATTGTAAATCACTTCTGATGAAAGTGTCTGCTAAGTATAATGTAATGCAATGTTATTGTTTACTTTGGTACTATTTGCACACTAAAGACATAAACTCGTGCTTATATTAATTATATTTTGCAGAATTACAAAGAAATGACACTACAGTAAGCTAATGTTTTTTTTATTTTATTTTATTTGAAAAGCAGATTGATTTTATACATGAACAAGCAAAAGCAAGGGTCATTGCCTCATCAGTGTGTGTGTGTGTGTGTTTGTGTGCGTCCGCATGTGTGTTTGTGAGACAGACAGACAGGAAGACAGACAAATACAGACAGAGAAAGAGAGCTTTTGAGGCTAACTTTTGAGGAACTGAAACGTATCGTGAAAAAGTGAAGCGGCAGGCCACCATCTTATTTTGATGTGCAGTCCATTTCTACAGGCACATACACAGCACACACACACACACACACATACAATGGGCCTCAATGAGGGTGTCAGATGTCAACGCTGATGACCTTTATAAAGGACAAGGTGTCAGTTAACAACATAGCTAGATACACACTCTTAGTTGTTACTCCTGGTTTGCTCCTGGTCGTGAGTGACAGTGTTGGGGGATGGGATCATAGGAAATATGTTGACTGTCGAGTGACAAACATGGAGAGGAAAAGGCCAAAGCCATCAGGTGCCCAATGTAGCAAAAGAAGAAAAGAAGATGAGGAGAAACAGGCAAAAGACGAAGGTATGCAGCCATGTTCTCTCTGTGTGATTACGGTAGCCATGCATTAATGAAGGGCTAATGTATAACTGGTGGTGTGACTCTTACGTTTGCTAGCCTTCTAGCTATGATGCTTACTATACTTAACACTAATTCGGTCTGAACTAAACAAGGGGGTTGGAGCGCGGGTCTTGCCTGGGGAGTTAGTCACTACTGACACTGCTGCCCTTTGTATTTTCATTTAAAAGTGGCTGTTTTTCGGGATCGTGGCTGTGTTTTGGCATGCAGCATGGACAGCAACTCCTGAAACAGGACCATTTCTGTTGTCTTCTTTCCTCCTCCTGCCTCCTCCTCTCATCTTCATTTCTTCTCTCCTCCTCCCGCCTCCTGTTTTCTTCCTGTCGCCTATTTCTTTCCTCCTCTTTCTGAGCCTCTTCGTACATGTCATTAGTGTAGTGCTCTCCTTCGTTTTTGCTCAACATGGACCGAATCTTCTCCAGAAGATGCTTGACTTGATCTCTGTTGGTTCTTTCATCATTATTGAACGAGTGGTATCTACCTCCGCAGCGGTTATAGATTCTGCTTAAACTTTTATGTTTTAGGCAGTCCTCTACAGTTTTTCCTTTCAGCTGGTCTACATGAGTGAACAGGATTATTGTGTATCGTGATGCATCTTCTCCAAAGTTGTCCTGGATCCATTTCACGGCACTCTCCTCTTCTGGTGTGAAGCGCACTCCTAGTCGGATCACCAGCAGAAACACTTGGGGTCCAGGAAGAGACAGCTTTATGCAGTTGGCCATCAGTGTCTTCATCTGGTGGTCAGTCTTGTCCCTGTCACAGATGCCTGGCGTGTCGATGACAGCAATTTTCCTGCCCTCCACTTCCCCACAGTGTCTCTCACAGCTGGCAGTCACAAGGCTGGGCAGGGCACTGCTTTTAAATGCTTGCCTTCCCAGGATGGTGTTTCCTGTTGCACTCTTTCCAGCTCCAGTCTTCCCCACCAGCACAATCCTTAGGTGGTCAAACACCCCTGCTGGTCCTAAAAGAAAATGACACATACTTGATAATATTCCTAAAACAGCAGTTAGCCAACTGAACTGTCTAAAAAGTCATTCAGTGGTCAGACGAAGACAGGGATAAACAAAATGTGGAGCTGTAGAAAATGGCTGATTCCTATGGCCTTAAGCAAATGGTACAGATGTGATGGTAATGCTGCCAGCTCCACTGTAGAACTGATCAAGCATTGGCCACTGGCGTAAGGCACCATTTCCTGTGGCTTCTTCATGAACACAAACAGGCCCCACCCATCAGACCCCCAACCCATCAGCAGTAGGTTGACTACTCTTTTGCAGTTGACATGTTGGGTAATGTATCATCTATAAATTAAAATATTAGCAATATCTTTTTTTTGACAGTCATCAATATTATGTTCAATTACCCCAAATACACTTCATGTAAACTGTCAGGAAACTCTGTGGTGTGGCTTGATGCATTAAAAACATGCATTAATTTAAAAAAAACATGCAAGAAAAAAACATGAAACTATGCAACCAAATTTTTGTAAACTTGGCTTAATGTAATGTCTGCCATATATATTTTTGCAACCTTTATTGAACATTTTCCCAAAATTCAAAATGTTATTTACATTCAGAACACTAATAGACTAATAGTAATAATATGTGTGTAGTTCTCACCACTGATCTTCTCCATTGCTGTCGCCATTATACAATCACAGCAAGCCCTTAGCTAACGTTGGTCAATGTAGTTATTTTCTCCCTGCAGTGCAACATTAATAACATCCATAAGGCGAGGGCATGAAAATAACATTCATAACAATTCATGTACATATTTGGCATATACACATATGGGCATTCAGCTCCATTAGGATTAATGAGCACTATTAAGATTAATGGTCACTATTAGGATCCAACAGGATTAATCATCATTAGGATTTGAAAGACTTGGATCTGTCTTAATGGTCAAGGCAACAGTTGTTGACCTACACACATTTAGTGGTCATTGCAATGTTGTTGATCAAATGTTAAAAAAAATGTTACATTGACAAATTAGGGTTGCAATTCAGATTATCTATTGGTCTACTGTTTTTCAGTTGCTTTACCTTTTGGATAGGTTTTGTCTGTCTGTGATTTCAAATGTTTAACATAACAACAACAATAACAGTTTTATGAAGCAGAAATTTCAAAACAATAACCTCTATCTAAGTAAGTATGGATGCTTTTTTACATATTTTTTTGTTTCTAGCCATGTAACTTAGACAGCATTATCAAGTAAAATTAGATTTAAAATAAAAGTCTGTTTTGTAAACTTACTGTTTTCGCCAGTCAGCTCTCAGTGATTACTCAGTGGTCAGAACAGCGCAAGTAAGTAGAACTCTGTGAAACCACACCTCCTTGTGATACAAACCAATCAGTGGTTAGTACAACATAGCAAATAAGGACAACTCTGTGAAACCACACCTAACCAATCAGTAAAACCAATTCAGAAAAAAATGTAAGCACATTTTTTGTACCTATTGGCTATTCTTGCAAAACTCTACACACAAATAAAAAAACTTTGACCAAATTGTAAATCTTTGTAAAAATGGTGTTTTTGTACCAAACATATAACACAAACCAGCATATTAATTAGCACACAATGCGGCAACTACACACTGATGGTATCAATGAAAAACACATCTGGCTTTTGGTTTCTCTGTGCACAAGGTGTCAGTTTGAGATCATACACAGGGATCCAGCCCAACACACAAAGATTCAAAGTTCAGTATGGATGTTCTTTTACACACATCAATACAAACACAAAGTGTTTTTTCCAAGTGAAAACAGTGAGTGGAGTGCTACATTATGTGTGCTTAGTGAGGAAGGCTCTTTGGATGGCAGATGAGCCATCTAAACATTTTAAGGATATGATTGAAATAATAAATGTATATGTAATATTCTCTTCTTCCATAATCCATCTTCCACCAAGTTTATTCTGTGTTAAAACACATAAGGAAGACATGCATAGTACATTAGAGGAAGGAAGAAAACATGGTGGTGAAGTTCCTAGATTTTTTTTTATATAAACACTAAATATGTAACAGAATTAAACTAAAGTAGTTTGTAGTTACATTACATAGTTTGGAGTTACATTAACTCCACTCATTTCACCTCCTTGTTGTTCCCAGGTGTGTCCAATGTTTCACTGTGTAGTTTACTGTCAAAGGATCAACATTACAGCTGTTACAGCAACTTTAACAGCCATATTATAGATGACCATGGATCTTTTTTTTTTCATTTTAATACTTTAAAAAAAACTTTAATACTTTAATTTTAATACACACACACACAGATAGCACGCATACACACACATGCACACGCACACACACACACAAACACAGACATGCACACACACACACACACACACACACAGTAAATATGTAACAGAATTAAAAAACAAATTGTGTAAGCTGATGACTAAAGTAGTTTGTACGTTAACTCCACTCATTTCACCTCCTTGTTGTTCCCAGCTGTGTCCAATGTTTCACTGTGCAGTTTACTGCCAAAGGATCAACATTACAGCTGTTACAGCAACTTTAACAGCCATATTATAGATGACCATGGATCTTTTTTTTTCATTTTAATACTGTTTCATATCATATACCCTCAATTATTTATCCAATAACATATTTTTAGCTTATTTGGCATTCTGGCCCATAACCATGTATATGTGTGAGTGTGACCTAAATGTATCTACATTAAAGACTCATTCTAGGCCTCATGTCAGGCTGTGTGGTCAAGAGTCACTCATGGGACTTTCTGCCACAGACATAAATGAAGAATGGAATACCTGTGGGACAATTTGCTAGTCCCAGGGAAAATCCAAAAAGAGAACTCAAAGCCACTGCACGTACACTGTTACCAGACAGTTGCAGTTCCCTTAGAAAAATAGGGTGACACTAAGTGAAGGTCACACTCAACTGGCACATCTCTGATGCTAACATGATGCCTTTTACTAAAGTGACAAATTATCTTGGGGAATGTAGCACACCTGAAATTATAACAAATATCACAAATGACAAAACAAAATGTCATTTCTATGCTTACACCTGTAGGGGGGGGAGGGTGTCTATGCAGTTGCTGTTACTGACAGCAGATCATGTGATTTGCAAGAACACAGAGCCCTGCAAGAGGAAACCAACAGAAACTGCTGTGTGGTTTTTCAGCATACAGACCTCCTGGTGTCACAGAAAGGTCACCCATCCTCCACCTCTCTGATCTCATCTGTATTGACTGCATGCATTTTAACATCCAGACATTTAGCAATGACCGTTAGCAACCACCGCTGTGTGTTTTTAGCATGCTTTTAGCTGTGGTGTTTTCCCAGTAGAATGGGGTAAACATTTGGATCAGGAAACAGGGGTCTTCTTTTCAGTTAGGTAATAGAAGCAGAGACAGAGAGAGAGAGACTCAGAGATACGAGGCAGAGGGAAAAGTTTACCAAGTAGACATGTGCTAGTAGTCAATGTGTAGAACGTGCCAGAGAAAAGAGGAAAATATATCTCTGTCAAGCTGACATATGCAAAACACAGACAAACCACAGACAAGACACAGACGTGCATGCTTGCACACACACACGCACACACACACACACACACACTCACACACACGCATACACACACACACACACACACATTCACACACACACACATACATGCACGTAAAAAATAAAACTGCTGTGTGGTTTTTCAGCATACAGACCTTCTGATGTGTACGTGCATGTATGTGTGTGTTGCTTTCGTTAACAAAAAGTATGGTAAATGTGGTCGTCAACAAACCTTTATCATGTGACGAAAACGAGACGAGACGCAATGAAAATGCTTGAAAATGTGTTTGAGTTACAAATTCGTTTGTCAGCGTTTGTCTGCGTCTGTCTACATACGTTAACAAGAACTGCTCGTCACAGTCTGGGTGGGCGTTTCAAAGGCTTCAGTCAAGTTGAACACAAATCTTCCACGACACTGAGCACCTTCCCGATCTTCGTAGTAGATGACAGAGAGGTCATGTGTTGTGTGTGGGGTACAAGGAAGGGCGGGCGGTTGTAGTAGGGTGCATTGAGTCTTCAAGTCAAGTTGAGTCTTTTTTTTTATAGCTCACTAGTCAGTAGCCTACACCATCGCTGACGGCTTTTTTAGCTCCACTTCCCCAGAAAGCAAACAAGTAACCCAAATACCAAACAAAGTATATAATTAATTAAAGCCTGCTATTCCAACAGATGAATGAACTAGCTGACCAGTTAATAATGTCAACATTTGTTTTACGGACCAGGCATACAAAGACATTGCAGTTCCGTTCCTCCTTTTGGCACTGACCCCCACCTCATGACCCGTCACCACCTCTCATCACACACTTTAGCCCCACCTCCACCATAGCAACCCCCCCGCCCCTTCCATTCAGACACAGCACGCAGGACACAGTCCCTCAACCGCCCCCAACACACACACACAGGATGCATGACACAGCCCGCACCCGCCCAAAAAAACACACACACATACAGTGCCTGACAAAAGTCAGTGTTCATTAAATTATCAATCTTTCTTCAGTAAAGCAAATTTATTTTCAGTATATTAACATAATTTAGGAGGGTTTTAGCTTTCATATGAGAGATTTCTAAAACCAATGGATTAATTAAAAGTAAGGTTATAAGCTTTTGTTTCTACAAAATGGATAAGCGACAAGACTTTTGTCAGGCACTGTACAGCACGCAGGACACAGTTCTCATCTGCCCCTGCCCACACAGACACACACATAGCACGTAGGACAGTTCTCACCCACCCACCCCCCCCCCCCCCCCCCACACACACACACACACCCACACCCACACAGCATGCAAGACACAGTTGTGCCCGCCCACCCCCAACCCCACCCCTACACACACACGGCGCAGCCCCCTGACCACTAGATGTTTCTAGTGTCATCCCCATGCACACACGCCACACCTGACACAGATCTCGCGCCACCCCCCCCCCCCCCCCCACACACACACACACACACACAGCCTCCCAGCACTAGATATCATCAAGCCCACATTCTCCCCCCCCCCCCCCCCCCCCCAACCATGCACACAGCTTCGATCACCCCTCCCACCCCACACACTCACACAGCACGCAGGACACAGTTCTTGACCCCCCCACAGCCCACACACACATACACACACACAGCCCCATTACCGCTTGATGATTTTAGAGCTGTTACAGCAACTTTAACAGCCATATTATAGATTACCATGGATCTTTTCTTTCCATTTTGATAATGTTTCATATGCCCTTGATTATTTATTCAATGACTAATTTATTTTTAAGTGTATTTTTTATTCTGACCCTAACCATGTATATAGTGCAGCACTATATACATGGTTATGTGTCAGAATAATTAAGTTCAGGCAGAAAACTCTCAGAATATGTTTGTGAAGGTTTATGCTGCTGTTCAACACAAATGACACTACATAAAGGTCACACTCAACTGGCACATCTCTCTCTCTCTCTCTGTTACTCTCACTCTTTCTGTCCACACTCTCTCACTCTCTCCCTCCATCCCTGTGTCTGTTGTTGTAAACTATGAGCCAAATACCCTCAAAGGCTAAGCGGAACATGAGGCCTTTTAGTAAACTCACAAATTATCTTGGGGAATGTAGTCTGGAGTTGCACAGGGCCAAAGAAAAAAAATGCAGTTGTCTCTTTACACTAAGGTTGTGTATATAGTATTATACATCAAATTAATAAAATAATTATTACAAACACAAATCTTCTGAGAATCTTAAAATTAAATTAAACAACATGGCTGATATACTTTTCATGTCAAAACTGTGTGTGTGTGTGTGTGTGTGTGTGTGTGCAAAAATATTTTTGCAGCTTTTTTGCTTTCTATTCTCATCAGGGATTTAGCCAGAAATCATAAAATGGGTGGGTCCAGAATAAAAAAAACAGGTGGGCCTAGCCTAAAACACGTGTTATTTTTATTGCTAAAACAATCAATTTGTAGAGCCTTCTGATTGGGTGGGCCTGATGGACAAAAGGGTGGGCACAGGCCTACGCCTATGGTTCTCATCCTTATATGTCTGAGGGTTAGGGTTATGTCTGAGTCATCCTCTCAGCAATAAATCAGAATTTTCTATACCACGATGGGGAAATAAAAGGCTGAATGAAAATTAAATAGTTTTGTAAAGTCAAATGATTTTGTTATGGTTTGTCATGCTTAGAATGAGCTCCAGTGAGAGGGGACCTTAGCTCAATGCCAACATTTAGCTTAATTAATTATGATATTCTTGAAAAAACTGTACAAAATCTCAGTTCATCCACATCTGAACTAGACAATTTGCCGACAATCTTTTTCAAATCTGTTCTTCACCTATTATTAACAGATTATAAATACATCACTACAGAGTGGCATTTTTCCTTCCTCTTTGAAAAAAGCAGTTGTAAAACCTTTACTCAAAAAGAATAACCTTGATGTTTCAGTGCTTAACAACTACAGGCCCATATCCAATTTACCATTTATCGGGGAAATTAACTGCCAATTAACGACAATTAACTGCCTTTCTGACATCAAATAATTGCTTTGATAAGTTTCAGTCAGGTTTCCATGCCAATCACAGCACTGAAACAGCTTTGATTAAAGTTCTAAATGATATACGCCTTAACTCTGATGTTGGCAAAACATCAGTCTTGGTGTTACTGGATGTTAGTGCTGATTTTGACACTGTTGATCACTCCATACTACTACATCAACTCAAACATTGGGTAGGATTCACTGGTAAAGTTATCAATTGGTTGAAATCATAGGAGTTTCTTTGTTGCTATTGGAAACTATACATCGGCACCTGTGTCCTTGACCTGTGGTGTCCCTCAGGGGTCAATCCTTGGTCCATTGCTATTCAATCTCTATATGCTCCCGCTTGGACAAATCATCAAGAACAACTCAATTAATTATCATAGCTATGCTGATGACACTCAAATCTACTTAGCTCTATCACCTGATGACTATGCCCCGCTTGAGTCTCTCTACAGGTGTATTGACCAAATAAACAACTGGATGTCCAACAATTTTCTTCAGCTGAACGCAGACAAAACTGAAGTAATTATATTTGGGAAAAAGAAAGAAAGGCTTATGATTGCCACTGCTCTTGAGACTTAAGGGCTTAAAGCAAAAGATACTGTTAAAAACCTTGGTGTCTTTATTGACAGTGAACTAACTTTCAACAGTCACATGAAAGCAATCACTAAATCTGCATTTTATCACCTTTATTGGTGATAAACCAATTTACACAGGCCTTCCTAAAAAGACCATCAAACAGCTTCAACTGGTCCAAAATGCAGCAGCAAGGGTTCTTACAAAAGCAAGAAGAACTGAAGACATTACTCCAATTTTAAGGTCCCTGCACTGGCTCCCAGTAAGTTATAGAATTGACTTTAAGGCATTGCTTCTTGTGTTTAAAACACTAAATGGGTTGGGACCAAAATACTTGTTGGATATGTTCTTGCTATATGAACCAATTAGGTCTTTAAGATCACAGCAGAAACATCAACTGGTAAAACCTGCTGTCACAACAAAATGTGGTGAAGGAGTGTTCAGCTGCTATGCAGTTCGGCTTTGGAAGCAGCTTCCAGAAGACATCAAAAATGCTCCTACAGTTGGAAGTTTCAAATCTAGACTTAATACCAAACTGTTTTCAGATGCTTTTTGCTGGTGATTCACCTCTTTTATCTTTTATATTTACCTGTTGCTTTCTGATTGACTCTATGTCTTTTACTTATCTTACACATATTTTAAACATATTTTATCTTTTATCTTTTATGCTTTTATATTGTCCTTTGCTCTAATTTTTGTTAAGCACATTGAACTGCCTTTGTGTATGAAATGTGCTATACAAATAAATTTGACTTGACTTGACTTGGCTCTCTACATGGAGTCTACCATGTTTCTACAACAGTAACAAAAAGGATTACCCGCACACTGCTACTGCTGCTCCCAGTGATTTTATTTCACAGACAACGTTTTGACCTTTACGATCTTCGTCAGGTTTTTTGACCGTAAAGGTCGAAACGTTGTCTGTGAAATAAAATCACTGGGAGCATCAGTAGCAGTGTGTGTGTAATCCTTTTTGTTAATTTGTGGAACTTTTTTACCCTGCACCTGCAGAGTTTTTGGATGTGCGCATGCTCCTAACTTCTACAACAGTAATAAACAGAATTTGTAAAATTAACTACATTTAATGTTTAAAAGAATTATTGTAAGACATCACAACTACTTTAAATGTAGTACGTAAGTGTAGGTGCAACTGGTACTCCTCATGTGGAGCACCAAAATAAATGTAGGTAAAACCAGTCCTTACATTGGGTGCCAAAATAAAATGTAGATTTTATTAGGTAGCAACCACTACGCAGTGCAAAAACAGAGAAACACAATTTATTCCAAAGACATGGTTTATTAACTAATAAACAAGCTGAAATCATATCTTGCTTGGTCAGAGTTCCACCACACCAGTCTATCTATCTTTTGTATCAGCTCTCTAACTTGCCAGTTATTCTGTCCTCCAACACTGCTGAATGGATGGCTTCTTCCTCCACAGCTGTTAATCACACTTCTGATAAACTGACTGGCTCTGCAATACTCCTCTAGTGGAGTCCCCTGCAGCTGGTCCACATACGTGAAGAGTATGATGACATAGCATAAGACTTCCCTCCCCAAATTCTCCTCTATCCATTTTACAGCATTCTTCACTTCACCTGTGATTTTTTCATTCACCCTGATCACCAGCAGAAAAACATGTGGTCCAGGTCTCAGAAATCGCTTAATGCCATTGCGCAATCGGTCATTAAACAGGCCTGGGGTGTCGATCACTGCGACAGTCTTGCCCTCAACCTTCCATGTTTTTTTCGCACATTTCCGTGTCACAGGTATAAATGACGGTTTTGCTTTGAAGAGTTTTTTGCCGAGGATGGCGTTTGCTGCTGTGCTCTTTCCTGATCCCGTCTTACCCAGTAGCACAATTGTCAGGTCGGGGTCTGTTATGTAATGCAAAATCAGTCAATATGCTGAAGTGTTTGCTTGCTGCATGGTTGCATATTGACAGTAAGCATGATTACTGTGTTTTGCATTTTATTCCTTAGTGTTTTGGTACATGACAATTGTGTTTAAGCAGTTGGTTGCAGTGGTGTGGTCATTTGATAGCTAGTGTTTTGAAATGGAAGAAAAGGTGACATTACAATATAATCATGTGTGTAATGCATGTAAGTGTGTGTAATGTTTTGCAAATCACTGTGTGTAGTGTTTTGCAAAACGTGTGAAGCTGAAAATGTACTTAGAGCTGTGCCTACCTAAGCTGATGTTTTGTTATTTAAGTATTGGATTTCATTAATTGTGGAAAACTTTAGATTTTAGCGTGTAAGCAACCATAAAAAACTGTCTTACTCCATTCTTCCTGTGCTGCAGGCCTATCTCCACTGAAAGATGACCGGTCAGTGAGGTCCTTTTTCACTGAGGTGGGGCAAGAAGTCAAGCAGTGAGGAAGGATGGAAAGTCAGAGTGGGGGTTGGGGTAGGGGCAGAGAAAAGAGGAGAAGCCAGAGAGAAGCAGACAGAAAAACGGTAAACAAATAGAGTAAAATAGATAAATGAAAGAACGAAAAGGAGAAAATGACATGGTAACTCATTCATTTTACACAGTAAATAAGCAACAATAAACAACTAAAATGGATAGATTGTAGGTTACACACTTACAATTCTTCTCCAGGGTGTTGGCCAAGTTGTTCTGCTTCATGTCTTTCAGGATGGAAACCATTTCAATCCCAGCTGTGTCACTGTAGAACCGCATTATCAACTTCACAGTGTCGCACCTGTCTGCCTTCTCCAGCTTACTCCTTTGAATTTCAGCCTGATTATGAAGGTGATGCCTGAACTCTTTAAAGTCCTCGTCTGAAAGTTCCCCCAAAGTGTCCTTCAGCACATTCCAGAGTGCTGTAATTGTAAGCGGCATGTCAGTTTCACCGACCGAACAAAATTCTGAAAAGCCTGGTGTAACTATTTCCTCTTCTTTGGCTACTCTGACTACAAGCTAAACACACATTGTAAGTCGTAAGAGGTCTCACACAGTCGTGTCTATGCCATCACCTCTGTTGTGGAGTTTTATGCTCCTGGTGAAACTGGGTGTGTACCATGCAGTGGTCCTGCCTCAGACTAGACTCTCTCTCTCTTTCTCTCTCTCTCTCTCTCTCTCTCTTCCTCCCTCTCCATCTTTCTCTCTCACCCTCTCACTCTCTCTGTCTAGCTCCTTCTTTCTCTGCCTCACTCTCTCTTTCTCACTCACTCACTCACTCACTCACTCACTCACTCACTCACTCACTGTCATACACACATAAAAACACACAAGGATGGCTAAACGCAGCTGTAAATAAATAATTTCCTTGATTCATTTATATACTACTTCAAAAAATATTGCAACAAAAAACAACTTAATGGCAGATGTTTTATATCCAGTGGTAGTCAGAGTAGCCAAAGAAGGGAAAAGAATAGTTACATGTACAACAAGCTTTTCAGTATTTTGTTCAGTCACTGAAATTGACAAAGACAGTAGCTCACAAACAGATGTGAGCAGGTTCCTTCCATACAGAGTCAGTGTTGAAGATCAAAAACTGGTTTCACTACTATTCACAATGTATTTACAAATACTTAAAAACATGAATCATGAATAGTTTTTACAGTAAAGTTGCAAAGTAGGGTTATCCCTCCCCAGCTTGACTTCATGCATCCAGTTAAAAACAAACTATTATGACAGACCTTACAATTACAACACCCTGGAATGTGCTGAAGGACACTCTGGACGAACTTTAAGAAGATGACTTCAGGCATCGCCTTCATAATCAACAGACTGAAATTAAATGGAGTAAGCTGGAAAAGGCAGACAGATGTAACATCATGGATTTGATGGTGCAGTTCTACAGTGACGGCTGGGGATGCCATGGTTTCCGTCCTGAAAGAGATGACTGGTGTGGTGAAACTCGGACCAAGCAAGATATCATTTCAGCTCGTTTGATTAGGCTGAAATGGAGCTACAAGGAAGAGAACGCTAAGTCATGAAGAAGTCAAATAAGAGGGGGGTGGGAGGTCTGGGTCTTGGTGGATTGCTTATCTAATAAAAACGAATCATTTAAAGTGGTTGTGATGGCTTACAATAATTCTTTTAATTATTTAATTAATTTTACAAAAGCTACATTAAAGCAAATACGTCCAGGGATGTGTCTGTTTACTACTGCTGTAGAAACATGGTAGACTCTATGTGCCTATTATTTTGACAGTACGCCAGTATTCAACACTTACGTCTGCTCTCTTTAACTCTTTGTCCTGCCTGTTTTGCCTTGTGTTTTTTTTCTGTATGCTAACTAGCTGTTGTGGCTAAGGGAGTGTTGGGTCTTTTCCTTGTACTGTATGTATTTGTTTTGCTAGAGCAAGAGTGCCAGCTAAGTGTAATGTAATGTAGTCTGTTTCTTTGGCAAGATGCCATGGACATCGGATATGTGTGCTGCCAACATGGGGTGGCTGTGTCCTAAGGGGTAGGGAGTTGGTTTGGGCTCTCTCTAAGTCTCTCTGGATAAGAACATCAGGGGTAGGGAGTTGGTCTTGGGCTCTCTGGACCTAATTCACTGCAAGTCACTCTGGATAAGAGCATCAGCTAAATGTGATGTAATGGGATTACAGCAGTGACCTCCACAGGTTATTATTATGGTCCAATGTCCAATTGTTAGTTAGAAACTTTATTGTCCCCATGGGGAAATTTCTGTCAGCAAGTGAGGTACAGTGACATGAAGTAAAAGTCAATAAACAAACACCACACATTTACGCAGACATTAACAGAAAAACACACTCAACAATAGACATTACAGACGGGCTATTCAATGGTCCCACTCTTGAGTTTCACTACTCTGGCATCAGTCATCAGTGCAAAATAAATAGTCAGAGAGGTTTCCATTCAATAAGGAATTTAGGTAGTGGTAATAATAATAATAATAATAATAATAATAATAATAATAATAATCATAATGATAATAATAATAACAATAATAATAACAACAACAACAACAATAATAATAATCTGTATTTGTATAGCACATTTCATACACAGGATTTAGCTCAAAGTGCTTCAACAGTTTGGTAAAGGAGCACAGCATACACATGGCAAGCTTTGCTATAGTCCAGTAGTGCCAGAGAAATTTGGCAGGGTGTTACGGAGAGCTCCAGTAATGTCCCCTTTTTAGTCTTAATCTTGTATTGTAGGCTTGTTTCTTAACATCAGACAATGTGTGTGTGTGTGTGTGTGTGTGTGTGTGTGTGTGTTTATGTTTAATGCTCTCATATTTGGTTTCATGGCCTCTCTCCCTCACCTTCCTCTCTTTCCTTTTCTCTGTGCACATAAAAAATTATATTTCAACTCGTTTTTTGTCCTGTCCTGCCTTGTCTTTTTTGCACATGGCACAAGAAGAGTTTTGCACACACACACACACACACACAGTTTGACGATGTGACAAACATTGCTGTGAAAAGTGCTTTGGTCATCAGTTAGTTGGATGGGAAAGCACAAGACTTACGCAAGTAACACAAGTAAGACTGCACCAGCTATTGTATTAAAATAACACTGTCTCACATAACACACACACTCACCCACACACACACAAACTCTCTCTCACACACACACATACACATACACACACACACACACACACACACACACACACACACACACACACACACACAAACTCTCTCTGTCACACACACATACAAACTATCTCTGTCACACACACACAAACACACACACACACACTTAATTTTTCATTTGGATTGGCAATTATGTATCATGGAAAGGTCAAAACTAGATGGAAAAAAAGCCTTCAACATCACACGCATCTGTTCATGTATACTACAGATAAAGGTGACTATATACTGTACATTTTTATATCCATATACTAAATATAAAATGATTATTTTCTTACTTACACATTTCTGCATCACCACGCAAATTTGTCCGCATGAGAATGCAATACCTACTGTGACCATGAGAGGCCCTCAGTCACTTACTCTGTACAGTGTGTCTGTCATCTGTGAACTTGACGTGTCATGTCATTATGTTCTTCAATAACAATCCCGATGTCTCAGACAAGGCAAAGCAATTTTATTTTGTTTTGTTCTCATTATTTCTATTTTTTCTCCCCATCAAAAGTAAAAAAAAAAAGTGCACTTTACAGTCAGATGCAAATACATGCTAAAGATCTAAAGGGGCATAGATAGCCTAAAGGTTTCAAGAACATTTTAAAATAAAATTCACATTCAATAAAATAGACTATGAAATGTAAATAAAACTTACATACTCACTAAATAAATAGATAGATAAATAAATAAAATATCGGACGTGGTCATGTGGGCAAAAAAGGGGTGTTTCCAATAGTGACGTCAAGGGGGGAGGCGTTGCACCGTGCCACCCTTCAATATATTCAGTGAACATATGACTGCATTCAGAATACACCTGGCAGGTATACGTACAGTAGTATAGCAGTCTACGGGACTTTGTGTCTTGCCACCCTGTTTCAACCGAGTGATTTTTGATAGAAGATACAAAGTCGGATATGAATCGTTTCGTGTGTAAAGTAATATATATATTAGAAGGAGAATGTGGTGATTTCGGCGTTATATGAGTTGCACTGATGTGCCGGGTGTGTCAGCGACAGTGCGGGAAGTTGGGTGAGTTGTCATGTGCTTTGTGGAATCAGAGTGTCATTATAGGCGATTTGTTCATTCATTTCTTACGGCTTTTAAATGTGTTATGACTTATTCTTTAGTTTAATGTGTTTAAGGTACATGCTGCTACGTACCTCCTTGTGTGTGTAATCTGCAAGTTTAATACAAATAAATGCATATTTTTGTACTTTTCCACACCTGTCGCATTTGCTTAATTTGGTATCACGAGTGTTTTGTTACGGTGTGAAGGAGATTATTAATGTGGTATCACCAGTAGGGTTTGTCACTGTGTGAAGGAGATTATTAATTTGCTATTCTGCCGCCACCTGAAGTACAGTAGTAAACCTGTTATTTTTTTAGCCTATTTTTAATTTTCTTGTTAAACACCCTGAGCACATTTTTCTATACGAAAAGCACATAATAATAATAATAATAATAATAATAATAATAATATAGTAGTAGTAGTAGTAGTAGTAGTAACAGCAGTAGAAGGGATACAGTCATTTGTGTCTTGGACACTTTTGTACAGCAGTTGTGCAATAATCATGACAGTTGGAAAAAACTAATTTAACTAATATTAAACCACCACCAACAACAAAAAAACAAAACAAAAAAAATCTGCTGTGAAATATGTACATGCATATAAGGTATACTACTTAACAGTCAAGAGAAGTTTATACTGTATGTGTACATGATATTTACATTGACCAAGACTATCCAGACGTTTCTTGTGTGTGCGCGTGCGCTCTGCTTGTTTCCGCCCATGCTGTGTTTTATTCTGATTACCGTCAGAATACCTAGTGAGAGGTGCAACTGTCTGAGGTGTCACTGCCTGCAGCACAGCAAAGAGCATTTGCTTGCTTGTCCCAGCTGCATTCAGCATAGTGTGGGCGCTTACTGGCTGACCTGAGTCTTCCAGCGACTGAGTCTGATAGCAATGGCTTGGCTTTGAAATCTGTCATAGCTCCCCCCCTCAGTTTTATGTCTTTCTGCAGCCATTTGTGAGCCTTCTCATACACTTCACATGTGTAATGCTCTTCTCCACTGTCACAAACCATGTTGTCTATCATCATCAGTAACTTTTCAACCTCATGATAACTGTTACTCCTGTTGTTGAACACATGATATCCCTGACATTCATCAATAATTTCACATAGTTGTTTGATGCAATTCTGCAGTTCTTTCTGGCCTAGCTGATCAGCATGAGTGAACAGTACGATTGTGTAGTTCACAGCCTTATCTCCAAAGTTGTTTTTGATCCACTCGATAATCTTCCCTTCTTCAGCAGTCAGTCTCGAGTCCAGTCTGATGACCAGCAGGAAAGCGTGGGGTCCAGGCCCAGACAGGTCAACACACCGTTCAATTTCTGTGCTCAGTTCAGTTTCTGTTAGTTCACAGTCAAAAATATCTGGCGTATCAACAATGCTGACTTCTGTATCTCCAATGGAGGCTGCTGACCTCTCACTGCGTCTTGTCACCGACTCAGGAACACACTTTGATGCAAATGCGTTCTTCTGAAGAATCCTGTTTCCACTTGAACTTTTTCCTGATCCACTTTTCCCAAGAAGCACAATCCTCAGCTGTTTGTTTTTCACTATCAATCAATCAAAATTGTATTGGTCAGTGATAAACACAATGTCAGCATTTCTAGACTTCTGCATCAACAAGGTAAAAATTACAACTGACAATCTAATGCCACTTTTACCATATAACGACAATGCCAGACAACATATTATATGTGTAAATACATAATGACATTACATGGCACATAAAACAAGAATATGCCTCTAACTACAAAACAGTGTTAACTGACAACAGTATTTTCATATAAAACAAGAATATGTATATGGGATAAAATATCTAAACTAAAAAAACAGTTGTGTATATCTGCAAGTGCAATGACAGTAGCTAAATCTTTTTAACGATCTTTAGTAAAACTGTGTAATGTGAAATGTGTAGCCTACTTTGGTCGAAAAGGTTATGCAATGACGAATGTGTAAGGAAATCCAAATAACATGGATAACATGGACAAAAAGCTGTAGAATATTTTCAAATTAAAACATATACTTACATGACATCTTTCCCATTTTCTATCACAGCAAACAAATTGGACGTCGTCACAGGTGTCACACAGCCGTGTCTATGCCATCCCCTCTGTCCCAGCATTTTATGCTCTAGGTGAAGCTGGGTGTGTACCATGCAGTGACCCTGCCTCAGACTATTAATACCTCCCTCTCTCTCACCCTCCCTCTCCATCTTTCTCTCACTCTGTCTAGCTCCTTTTTCTCTGCCTAACTCCCTCTTTCTCACTCACTCACTCACTCACTCACTGTCATACACACAAGGATGGCTCAATACAGTAAGTAAATAATTTCCTTGATTCATTTACATCTACTAAAAATATTGTAACAAAAAAACAACTTAATGGCAGATGTTGTATATCCAGTTGTAGTCAGAGTAGCCAAAGAAGGGAAAAGAGTAGTTACATGTACACCAAGCTTTTCAGTATGTTTTTCAGTCACTGAAACTGACAAAGACAGTAGGTCACACACAGATGTGAGCAGGTTTCTTCCAGTGTTACATACAGAGTAGGTGTTGAAGATCAAGAACTGGTTTCACTACTGTTCACAATGTACTCACAAATACATAAAAACATGAATTCTGAATAGTTTTTAAAGTTGCAAAGTAGGAAAAAAAAATATTTGGCTAGTAGCTTAATGATAATGTTGATGGCCACTATGTTCTGTCAAGGCTTGTAAGTGTAGGGGGTGGTCTCGGACCACTATATTTGCCTACTTTGGTACGGTTCCTCTGTTGTGAAAGCAACCAAGCCAAATTGGATGGAACAGTAGAGTTTACTACATTATTATTATGGAAAGTGGCACATTTTAGTCTGGTTCCAGTGGCGATGGTCTTCACAGTCTATTTTGGTTTGTTTAAAACTATACATATGTGAAAGCAAACCGTACCCATGTCATTTTTCTGAAACTATATGTGTGAAAGCGCCCTAACGTTCCTTCACCTTACAGAAATCCCTACATGTGCGGGATGCATCATAGCTGCTAGATGTCTGAGTTTGTTCCTGGTCATATGTGTTCATGCAGACCCCAGCCTAACGATTATGCTACTGGGCAAGACGGGATCAGGAAAGAGCACAGCAGCAAACGCCATCCTTGGGGAAAACTTCTTTACAGCAAAACCGTCATTCACGCCTGTGACACACCGGTGTGACAGCAAAACAAAGACGGTTGAGGGAAAGACTGTCACAGTGATCGACACTCCAGGCCTGTCAAGTGAGGTTAATGACATTGACATGCGCAATGACATTGAGCCATTTCTGAGACTCGGACCACATGTTTTTTTGCTGGCGATCAGGGTGAATGAAAGAGTCACAGATGACCTGAAGAATGCTGTAAAATGGATAGAGGAGAATCTGGGAAGGGAAGTCTTATGCTATGTCATCATACTCTTCACGTATGTGGACCAGCTGCAGGGGACTCAACTAAAGGAGTATTGCAGAGCCAGTCAGTTTATCAGAAGTGTGATGAACAGCTGTGGAGGAAGATTCCATAAATTCAGGAGTGTTGGAGGACAGGATAGCTGGCAAGTTAGAGAGCTGATACAAAAGATAGATAGACTGGTGTGGTGGAACTCTGACCAAGCAAGATATAATTTCAGCTCGTTTCATGAGGTTCCAATGGAGGTATAATGAAGAAAAAACTAAGTCAAATAAGGGTGGGGTGGGGGTCTTGGTGAATTGCTTATCTAATAAAACAAATTATTTAAAGTGTTTAAAGTGGTGGTGGTGGCTTACAATAATTCTTTTAATTCTTTTATTAATTTTACAAAAGCTACATTAAAGCAAATATGTCCAAATAGGTGTCTGTTTATTACTGCTGTAGAAACGAGGTAGACTTCGTGTAGAGAGCTCATTCTAAGCACAACAAACCATAACAAAATCATGTGACTTTACCACACAACACTATATGTAATTTTCATTCAGCCTTTTATTTCCCCATCGTGATATCAAGAATTTCTGATGTATGGCTGATGAGAAGAGGACTCAGACATATTGTGTGTGTGTGCGTTTCTGGAAGAGAGAGAGAGAGAGAGAGAGAGATGTATGCCAGTATTACATGTCACGGTGCGGGAACCCAGGAGACAGACAGAAACAGAGGAATGGACCCAATTGCGTAGTGTACCCCCAAAAGTCCTTTATTAAGGGATTCACACTGGAACAGGGGGCCCAGAACTGGGCAGACAGAACACAGGTGGCTTGAACCCACAACTCTGAGGGTCAGAGTCAGATGTTCTACTGCCTGAGCAGGCAGTAGTTGAGATGTAGTCAGGGTGCAGGCTGAGTCATAGCCATGGGCTGGAATCAGTCCAAGGAGACACAGAAAACACTGGAGGAAGGACTGACAAAAACAGGACGAGAGACAAGGCACAGGCACGACAAAAACCGGGGAACAAGACACAACACGATACTGGCAAACTCAGGGACTACACTTGAGTGAACTGATAACAGAACTGAACTACAAGATCAAAACAAGAGTCGGGAGTCTGAATGCTTGGCGTGGAGAAACACACCGTGGGTAGCAAACGGTGGGAGGGAGTGAAGAGTGAGGGTTTACGTAGTGGGGAAACTAAGGAGCAAAATGAGCCTAAATGAGATAGTGCAGGTGTGGCTCATAATCACGGGGACAGGGAGACAAGCAGGTTGGAGTGCAGGGTGCAGAGAGAATAATTGAAACTAATAAAGTGATCAGGGGAAAATTAACAGAGAACAAAGTAAAAACACAGCACTGCCAGAAAGCCCCAAAGAAACACCGTGACATTACATGGTATATTTCTTCACTGTTTACCGAGTAAACATTATGCCTATTCCTTCCTCAATTGAAATGTGTTTGTAATATTTTTTTTATTACAGTTTTTCTCAGTCGCTTTGGTACTTTTCTCACAACACTATTAACATTTGCGCAGCATTTAGTGCATTTCTCAAAACAGTTAGTGCAAACTGCAAAACCTAGTGGATAACCTGCAAAAGCAAGTCACTTGCTCAAAATGGATAGTCAATTCCTCAAAAGCAAGTATTCATGTCAATGAAACGGCCAGTGTCATCAAAATGAGAAGTCTTGACATCATGTTTATGAACAAGATAGTCAAATGGCTTTGTCATGTTTTCATTATGACAATTACTTCTCTTAGTGTTTTCCAATGCAGGAAAAAAAGGTTAGAACTCATTGACACTACCTGAAAATGCTCAAGACAGCACTATACACTACCTGTACAGCCACGTAACGTACGTAAAACTACAGTAAATAGTACACGTTGCTGTAAGTAGGGGAGTGAGTACAAGACACTGAATACGTACATTTCCTATTTTTACTGTATATGCTCTTTGCAATTCTACAGCATTGTGCAAAAGAAAAATACAATACAGTCACTTATTTAGAACAAACATAAGAAACACCCTTTTGGTAGAGCTGTGCACAAATGTGAACAACATACGTAACAGTACATACTGTAACTGAAAATAGGTAAATCATTCTGGCACATGCAGACGTTCCTGTCTGTCTAGCCATATATTTTCATCTACATCACAACGGATATCATCCCTTGCAATGCAGCGAGAAAAGTGTCTCCTGGAGTGGTAAATCCACCGTCTGCATGACTCTGCTGCAGCAAAGCAGACCATTTACAGTGCTGAACATTAGAGTATACATACAAGACATGTTTTACCTGTACATACTGGTGACGGCTGAACTAATAGTTATGAGAATTTACATTCTGATCTGAGAAAAGCACCAACGCAACTGAGAAAAACTGTAATACTTCACACACCTCCTTGTGAGTAAAAGCTCAAGTTCACCTGAGAGCAACTGTTCAATTTAGGAGACATTTCCAGCAAAAAAAAATATAAAGAAAGGTATAACATTTGCTTTACAGAATTTGATAACTAGTTCAACAATTTTGTATGTAATGACTCAAGCAATAAAACTAAGACTATTAGTTTTATTGGGAATGACTATTCAGCATCCACAAGTATAGTTCATTTTGACTGACATGACATAAGCAAATGAAAATGTTAAAAAACAACATTGTATTGTATAAAAGCAACTGACACATGTCCAAAAGCATTGGCAATTTGTTCAGAGGAAGGAGAAATTGCTATTATGAGGTGCACAAATGACTAAATGTTGTGGAGGTTGAACTAATAGTTATGAGAATTTACTTTCTGATCTGAGAAAAGCACCAAAGCAACTGAGAAAAACTGTAATTTGATGTATAATACTACATACACAATCTTAGTGTCTTTGGCCCTGTGCAACTCCAAGAAAAAAATGCTTCTGCTCACTTATTCAACTCTAAGGACTGAGGGGAGAGACTCAATTTCACCTGGGGGTGGTGTATTCCTTTAACCGCCAGTGTACCACTGCCCGTAGGTCAGACTGTCTTCCTTTGTCCTCAATGCCACAGTGCCTTGTGCAGCTTCTTGTCTTGTGTGAGTGAGTGATTTTGTTTATGGGAGCAGCTGAAGCTGACGTGCTAGTGGAGCCTTGACTTGTCCATACACTGGCATAACAGATCTACAGATGTTTACTGGCTGTGATGTCTGCACATGATGCACTTGATTTAGTCAACAACAGATGGGGAAAATGCCTGGGGAAATCACCGAGGTATCTCTTCCCTGTGTTAGGCATTAGTATCAACAGGCACACAACACACTCTTCTCCTTACTATTAGGCTGTACTATTAGGCACACACACATGCACACAGGAATACATGTGTGTGTGTGTGTGTGTGTGTGTCTGTCTGTGTCATGCCTGTGCCTATTATTTTGATAGTACGCCAGTATTTAACACTTACGTCTGATCTCTTTATCTCTTTGTCCTGTCTGTTTTCCTTGTGTTTTTTTCTGTATGTCAACTAGCTGTGGTGGCTAAGGGCATGTTGGGTCTTGTACTGTATGTTTTGCTTGCGTATATCGACAGTCTCCTGACTGACAATAAAGTATATCATCATCATCATCATCATCATCATCATCATGTTTATTTGTCCCCAGGAGACCACAGTGTGTGTGGACGGTACTATGCTTAAACCTAGCAGAGATACATTGTTTATCCCAAAGGAAATTAGGGAACTAAAGGAATTAAGGAATTAGGGAATCTTCGATCATAGGTCTGTTACCTTAACCGGCACTGCACCACTGCCTGTAAGTCAGACTGTCTTTCATTGTCCTCAATCCCACAGTGCTTTGCGTGACAGCTTCCTATCAACAGTGTGTGGGCAAGTGATTTTGTTAATCATATACTTTGTTTTGCTCTGTGTATGAGGCAGACAGATTGTCATGTTGTGTCATGTGTGCATGTGTGTGTGTGTGTGTGTGTGTGCACTGTGCTGTAAAGTTGTTTTTGGGCCTGATACAAAGATGTCTCTCTAAACTGCAAAGATGCAGTGACTCAAACACGTGGTCAAAGATTTTCCATTTCGATTTTGCATTTTCTGGTTCTCTATCATACCACCGTAGGCACGCATAGGCACGCTGATGACCCCCATAGCCGCTACAACACAGAGCAGAGATCAACCGGCTGATATCATATTGCACTGTTACTGGTTTAGGTGCATTGCATAGTGCAATATTAATGTGTGTTGCACTGCCCCTTGTACAAGTGTTGAATTGCTTCTATTCTTCGCATCTCACATCGGTTTGTATATAATCACTTTTTGTTCAACTATATACTTTGAAACTATACTAGTGTTTGAAATAATGAAAATAAAGGCTGACTTGCAGTAAATTACTGTATCTTGTGTCATTTGAAGACATGTTCTGTCCTGACCTGTGAGCACACAATCACCCCTTTGTTGGTGTCACAGATGAGATAGCCCATGTGTACTGCCTGAGCATGATTGGAATGGCACATCAAAAGTCTCCATGAAATTCTGAGGATGGCTGATGGCGGATGGTGTGCCACACACACACGTACTGTCAAAATCACATAGGGATAGGCAGAACAAAGAGTTAAAAATATGAGAGCATGACACACGCACACACACGCACGCACACACACACAGGGACAGGCAGAACACTGAATACTACACTATACAGGCAATCACACAGTTCTGCCCTGGACTCAGATCTCTTTGTGTTTTTGTGTTAAAACTTAATGATGTCACAGATTGTTTTATTTTCATAAATTTTCATATGTGTGCGTATTTTAGAAAGAGAAAAAAAGTGGGAGCGATATTGCCACGATGTGTGTGATACTAGTGTTAACATGTGGTGTGTAGCCTATACGCATGGGTGTGTATTTTCATAATAAATGCCATGACCTTTTGTATTTAAAACCTCATGTTATCTCAGTTCCTCATTCACTCTTTTGACGTGTGCTGCTTTTGCCCGATGCAGTGTCGTTCCCATCAAGTGTTACAATCTAACCTTCAACAAAAGAGAACCTATGGACGTTTTTAGGACATCGTTGAAACTGAATTCATCCATAGCTTGTTTTTTAGTTTGAAATGCCAAGTTCCCTTTGGCATGTGGATAGTCCTAAAGCATCAGGTAGGCTGCACTTCTGCTAAAACATGCAACAACGCAAACTCAAAGCTTCCGCCTTTAATATAGCGTCAGTGTAATATGACCCAGGGCTACTGTAAAGATTATGTTATGGTAATGAGGCTAATGTTGCCTTGTAGCCCTTTTTATGGGTCTGATATTAGCGCTGGACAAACTGCGGTAAGATATGACTTCTCATCAGGGGCGTAGCCAGAAATCATAAAATGGGAGGGCCCAGAAAAAAAGTCAGGTGGGTCCAGCCCAAAGCACATGTACACAGGTTATTTTTGTTACTAAAACAGTCAATCGAACTTATACAGACTTTTGATTGGGTGGGCCTGCCTGATTGACAAGTGAATGGGCCTAGGCCCACCCACCCCAGCCCACCTGTGGCTACATATATGCTGCTCATGCTATCATGCTAATCCAGCAAGGACTGGTTTATTCCTAGTGTAGTGAATATGGCTAACAGTAATGACTGATTATGATTCTGCAGCCCGCCCTCCGCTCCATGTATTATTATTATTATTATTATTATTACTATTATTATTATTATTATTATTATTATTATTATTAGTAGTAGTAGTAGTAGTAGGCCTAGTAGTAAACCCTTTATTGTCAAGTCACAAGTACCAGCAAAATTAGCCATCAACCCATCCATACATAGATAGATACAAACATACATGATGTGACAAGGAGGTAGACAGGACGGGAAGACACTCTCTCATCTCATCCTCACTCTCTCTCTCTCTGTCTCTCTCTCTTGCTTAGCCACACCACGCCTAGCCACACCACATTGGTTATGTTTGTGTGTCACTACGCCTGTCTACAGAACAGAACAGCATGTAGGCTATTGTATTTATTATTGTCACAACAGTTACTCTAAAGCCGCTAAAGTACTCACTTATGCCTCAGAGAGTTAGGAGCATGGTCAACGATAAAGACCATGAGCAGAATAGTTATACCTGTGGAATTAGCAATTGTCCGGATTGTCAAGGCATCTGATCCATCCTTTATGTTAAACTAACATAAATGTTTAGGCACTAGAAAAAAACAATAAATTGGTGTGAGGAGTGCTGCTTCACTTTTTGCACACAACGCAGGTGCTCTTTGGCTCAAGGAGAATAGTCTCTTAAAAATGTTTTGACTTATCTTCGTGGTGTCAGTTGTGAATTTGTCCAAAGTGAAAAACTGCCAAGGCACACTGCTTGCTGTAGTTAAAAAGCCTTTAATGTGGGTGGCTGACGCGTTGCGACTATAGTGTCTTCTTCAGAGCACATAAATGTTTATTGCACACACACACTACTAAATTTAGACAATGTTTTAAAGTAGTCATTCAGGTCTGTAGCTATCAGTCAATATTCAGATTGAAGCAATTGGTGTGCATCCCCATGGCTTGAAGGGCTGTTTTACAACTACACTTAGTGCCATCTTGTGACGAAAGTAGGTAACGACATAGCAGAACACAAAAAATGTTTTCTGTACAGAGAAAGTGCATGCAGTTTAACATAATGTTGTACAATACAGCACTTCATGCTGATGTATGACTTCATGATTTGATTTTCATTTGTTTGTTTTTTTCATTCTAAAATAGCAAATAAGTATTTATACACCACTAGTATTAACTACTACTGCTACTACTACTACTATTGTTAGTAGTAGTGGTAGTAGTACTACTAGTAGTAGTTATTATTATTATTATTATTATTATTACAGTTTTTTCTGATCGCCTAAGCACGTTTTTTGCACCTATTGGCTGTTTTTGCAAAACTCTACACACAAATACAAAAACCTTTCACCAAATTTGCAAAACATTGTAGATACCTTGCAAAAGCTAACACATCTTGCTTAACTCTGCAAACCTTTACAAAATGGTGTTTTTGTACCAAACAGTTAACACAAACCATCATATTACAGTTTTGTACAATTACTTAAGCTCAATTTTAAAAACTGTGCCCATTTTTTCAAAACACTACACACAGTTAATGCCACCATACACTGAATTAACAGAATACCCCTGTCCTATTGCAAAATGATATTCTGCTTACAAAACTATACACGTATTTATAAAAATGTGATTTTGTTGCCAAATCATACACACATGATTCATATGATTATATTTGTGTTTCAGTGAGTTACACACTGTGGTAATTACAGTTTTTTGTGATCGCCTAAGAACATTTTTTGCACCTATTGCCTGTTTAACACATAACAAAACCTTTCACCTAATTAGCAAAACATTGTAGATACCTTGCAAAAGCTAACACATCTTGCTTAACTCTGCAAACATTTGTAAAAATTGTGTTTTTGTACCAAACAGTTACCTAACACAAACCACCATATTACAGTTTTTTCTGAATGCTTAAACACTTATAGTGATTGTTGTAGCACAATTTCTAAAACTACTAGTTCTTATAGCAAAACCCCTCACTGAGTTCGCAAAACTAATAGCACAAACTCTGCTTTGCACTCAGTTTGTAATTTTGTAACACACTTCCACTGCACAGCACTCTTTTTGCAAAACTGTTAACACAACTAACTGCTTTACACACAACTTGCAAATAATCAACACACTCTTAGCAAAACTATACACAATCATGGATATTATTTAAACTATTTTGCCAACTTTCTGGCCACACTGTCACGTGTGAAAACTCTTTCATATAAATAATTCACTTTGCAATCAGCCTGAACACTAGCAATACAGTAAGCCACAGATAAGCTTTTGAGGTGGAATACAATGTTGGAATAAAGAAGACTGAGAGTTAGAGAGGAGCATGAGGATGTGGAGGTGAAAAAGCAAGAGGGAGAGGACGACGAGGACAAGGAGGTGGTTAGAGGATGAGGAGGTGACAAAGTAAGAGGAGGATGAGGTAGGGAAGAGGAAGGGGAAGGAAGAGTAAGAAGAGTAAGAAATAGAATTTTGGATGACATCAGAACTACTTTAGTGGACAGTGGAATGACCCTGAGGGAAGCTGGCCAACGGGTTCAGCCTAACCTGAGCCGCTACAGTGTAGCAAGCATCATAAGGTATAAGGCTATAGTATCATTGGTACTGAATTCGGACGTGCATACTCTAGGGCTGTGCATGGGCCTGCTGTGCTGCATTTGTTTTGTCTTTTCCAGAGTGTGATGGAGCTAAAGGCAGATGCCATAGATCATAAGCTGATTCTTGTGGATGAGGCAGGTTTCAGCCTCACTATAACGAGGAACATTGTTGGACATGCATATATGGTTCATCATCAGCCACTTGTGTTATCATGGGAAGCCGACGGTGTTGTGCTACTGATGATAGTCACATCTGCCCTGCTGGATTAAAATTCACAGGCCCTGCCGCTGAGCTGATATTCGGGTGTGGCTGGGCCATCCGCTCTTGCTACGTGGCTGCAATTTGGGGCTCATCACCATTGGATACATTGCAATCTCGTGCAAAATGTCCAGGACGTCCACATTTCCAACAGCTTTCGTCACGTATCACTATGCCACGACCTCTACGTCTAAGAAAGAATTTTTTTCTCTGCGTACGTTTGGTCCATGTATACTGAGGTGGCACCTGACCCATCTCAGCAGGAGACGGAAGAAACACAACAGGTGGCATTCTCTGACCTTCAGTCTGTAAAGGCATCGCCAGGGGCGGCGGCATTGCCACAGCCTGCCACTTCATGTGGCACTGCCACTTCATGTCCTCAGCTTGCTTCGTTAATATTTTCCGACGTGCATCTTCACTCTGCTCTTCACGTCTTTCTTCCACTTTTCTATACTGCGCCATAAAGTGTGACACCGCTTGACGGAACTCATCCCTTGTCATGGTTGGCAAATGCCAGTCCTTTTCCAGCTGCTCCTTAACAAAGTCTGGCAAGGCAGCGAGCACCGCACGACGAAACAATCCCTTGACCATCTCGTTCGTATCTGGGTCTTGCTCCAGTCTACTGCGCCAGGTCGCCGCTGCTGCGTCGACAAACGCCACTGGATTCTCGCCTGGTTTGATCTTGTCCAGGACCATCGAACTTGGAGTGCAGCGATTGGGATACGCTGCTCTGAAGGCCGCCCAGAATCTGGTCCTGAAACTGTAGAAGGGCAGGTGGTCTGAGGCCGCATCATCCACTACCCATTCCAGGTTCTGTTGTTTTAGGACGTTGGTGAGGGCATCTTTTCCGATGAGGCTACTGAGCAGATATTTCAGATCACCCAGCGCCAACGTCTGTCCCAGTGTAGAATCTTCAAACTTTGCTATCCAAGGTGAGGCTCCATCTTGCAGCACAGGCAAGCGCGAGATAAGACCCGTCACATCAGAATAGCCCCATGGAGAGTACGTGGGTTTGGTTCCTTTAAACGCTGCTGCGTCGACAAACGCCACTGGATTCTCGCCTGGTTTAATCTTGTCCAGAACCATCGACCCCGCAGTGCAGCGGTTGGGATAAGCTGCTCTTAAGGCCGCCCAGAATCTGGTCCTGAAACTACACTGTAAAAAAATGTCCGTAAAAAAATACAGTGAATAAATGTGAAATGGCAACGAGAAAAAAACTGTAAAGTAAGAAGCAGCTTATTGTTGTAGAGTAAACAACAACAACAACAACAACACACGTCATGTCCACTGTCTGTGCCCTCACCCTGCTACCACTACTAGTAACAACAACAACAACAACAACAACGTCAACAACAATAACACACGTTTTACACCCTCACCCAAACAAAAAATCAAACAAAGGGCTTATAAAGCCCTGCTCATGAAGTATGGGTATTATAAGTGGGGCCATCAATTGTACTGTATGACTGTAGGAGACCTTAGCCTAAACACAAGCTTTTATCACAAGGCTTACAGGCAGGCAGGCAGGCAGGCAGGCAGGAACACATGTAATGTAATGTAATGTAATCTATGCCCTCAATTTGAAGGTCTGACGACCGAAACGTTGTAGCCTATTAAAGTTTGCTGGTGGATAAGATAGTGTGCGGGATGTTCTTTTTTACAAATTGAAAGCCCTACTGGGATGTTATTCTACGCACCTGTCAAAATTACAGAGGTGTGCAAAAGCGTTTTTATGAATCTATGCCCTCACCCTGTGCTCAGCGGCGGCTCTCTTAACCGAGTGGACGCGGTGTGTCCTGTGACGCTGCGTCACACACTCCACACACACCAGCTGCTCCTCATCCTCACAGTAGAACTGCAGCCCCTCCCCATGCTCAGGGCACACAGCCCCCTGGGACTGCTGGACAGCAGGAGACATGAAAAGAGTCAACACAAACAACAACAACAACAACAACATCACAACAACAACGATAATACTACGTAAAGTGCGTAGAAATCAGTTTGGGGATGGCTACCTGATGAAGGGTTAGAGGTAGAGGCAGAGGTAGAAAGATATTACATAAACACACATACACTACCATTCAAACGTTTGGGGTCACTTAGAAATTTCCTTATTTTTTCAGTTTTTTTCAGTGAACTTTAAACTAATCACAAATACACACTCTCTACATTGCTAATATGGTAAATGACTATTCTACCTGCAAATGTAGGGTTTTTGGTGCAATATTTACATAGGTTGTACATTGTACACAAATAAAAGTGTGACTTTTTCATGGAAAAGTTAAACAAAATTGTCTGAGTGACCCCAAACGTTTTGAACGGTAGTGTATACAAAACACACCACCCAGTGTGTCTCCAACGGCGTCTCTGTTTCGTCATCGAGATCCTCCACCACTGCCGTAGTAGCGCCCGAGGTCTTCTCCCTCAGGAAGGCATCGCAGACGTTCCTCAGGACCAGGTTGGGGGTGGGGTTGCTGCTGGAGAAGGTCTATATATAAGGATACAAGGATGGTTTATTGTCACATGCATAGACATACTGGGTATTGTAGGACATGTGTAAAACTGTAGTCTAAAACTGTGCATGGGGGGGGGGGGGGGTAAAGTGCGTAGAAAACAGTTTGGGGATGGCTACACTGATGAAGGGCAGAGGTAGAATGGGTGATGTACATGCATATATTACATAAACACACATATACAAAACACACCACCAAGTGTGTCTCCAATGGTGTCTCTGTTTTGTCACCGAGATCCTCCGCCACTGCCACTGCCGCAGCCGTAGCCCCCGAGGTCTTCTCCCTCAGGAAGGCATCGCAGACGTTCCTCAGCGCCAGGTTGGGGGTGGGGTTACTGCTGGAGGAAGTCTGCCTACACGCATATAAACAGGAATAGCTGCCAAGTTCGATATAGTCTATGAATGCACTCCCTCGCGCATGTTGTAGCGTAGCTATCAGCTAGTAGACAGTGCAGGTGCGTAAAAGTTTACTATTTATTGATAAGCAAGACTCACGGAGCGTTTCTTGGCATCCAGCACAGGCGCACGTGTGGTTATTTCAAATATGATCTAGGCAACTTTCTGTTCACCATTTTGAGGTAGGCTAATGAAAGCTCAGTCATAATGATTATAGCCTAAC
>CM059281.1:25699535-25709535 GCA_030347295.1 Setipinna tenuifilis | reverse complement strand
TGCCAGGCCAATATTGCCTTTCAATACGAGATTCTGCAATGTGGCGACATCTAAGAGTGGTCCACAACTTAATTAATTCGACGGAATTAATGTAGCGCCCAAATGTTCGCGTCCACAAGCCATATCTATCTATTCTTGCATATGGTACGCGCTGTCATTTACGACTGTCATTTGCTCTAGTGCCCAGCTGATGCGCTCACAGGTTAATTAAACGTACCGAGTCTTACCTCGCTTCTCTAACGATAGGGCTAAACATTTACCGAGTCATTTCCTTACCTTCTTTTTCCAACGAGTCCGTGTGTGGAGTCAGGAAGAAGTGCTGTATGTCGTCACCGACTGAGGCTTTTGGCTAATAATAACATAGGCCTACATACTACTCTGGCAACCACTATGGAGGTTGGACAAAACTAAATAGATAAAAGAGGAATAAAAACATGCAGCAATGTGCAGCAACGTGTCGGATATAAGCCATTTTTATTTACATTTACATTTATTTACACTCACATTAATTCCCCAATTCATGTATTTCCCTTTTTATTTTTCTATTTACCTCAGCCACTGACAGATAAACTCAAAGGCGGAGTTTTAAGCGATTTATTCTACGGCCCTCTAGAATGTTGTGACAGCTCCCATTCACTTTGAATGGACTTTCCCAGCGTTCTACGGGCGGATATTTTTTGATAACCGCCCGCTGCGCCATTAACGCCCGCTGCCAATGGCAACGAGTTTTGTCACTTCAGATTCACGGTACCATATCACTCCGCAAGTAGTTCGACCACTTTAAAAAGTAAATATTTGCTACGGTAACCTGCCAGTTGGTTGTAACGGCTATTTTATCCAGGCTGTTAGAGAAGTAGGGCCTACGTCTACGGAGTTTTTGGCGACATCTGGTGGAAAAAAAGTTTTGGCAATTCATTTTAATATATACGGCGACTATGGCACTTCTGAGCGCTGGTGGGAAGCGCAATTTACAGAGACAGACTGCACGGTATATGACCGGTATATGCCAACGTGTATATGAATAAATTCTTAATTATTTTGGTAAACAATTGTCTGTCTTTTCTCAAAATAAGCAATAATAAGCTGCAATAAGCCGTAGAATAAGCGGGATAATGTATTGTCCACGGGCGACTATAGGAAAATATTTCCCTTCAGGGGCGGAACAATACCCCTCCGCCTTCGGCGTCGGGGTGCTGTTCGCCCCTGTCGGGAAATATTTTCCTATAGTCGCCCGTGGACAATACATTATCCCTTACATACACTACCGTTCAAAAGTGTGTGGTCACTTAGAAATTTCCCTATTTTTTTTTTTAAAGAAGATCAGTTTTTTTCAGTGAAGATAACTTTAAACTAATCACAAATACACACTTTATACATTGCTAATGTGGTAAATGACTATTCTACCTGCAAATGTATGGTTTTTGGTGCAATATTTACATACAGTAGGTTGTACATTGTACACATGGTGGTAAAAAAAGTGTGACTTTTCATGGAAAACACAAAATTGTTTGGGTGACCCCAAACTTTTAAACGGTAGTGTAATAGGTTATTGCTCCTGACAAACTGCCATTTCCATGAATGCAACTTTAAGTTGTAACTTAAAAAAAACAACAACTCTGCAACAGGCTACTTATACCTAAGTTTCACCATATGAAAATCTGGCTGATCAATTTTCTAACTGCTTTTGAAATGCGGATAAGCTTGAATGTCATATAGGCTATGGATTGATATCAGGCCATGGCGCTATAAACCCAGACTAGGTTTTCCATAAATCATTTCATAATCATTTTTAAAGACGCCCATCACTACAACTGTGTGAGACGTGATCTATATCCACTCTCCTCTGTAAGAGGTCAGCTATTTAGTAGACCAATCCTTCTTGCAGCAAGCAACCACACAACACAATGCTGCCCACATTTGTGTTTATTTCTGTATGTATTTCTTCTCTGTTAGTGGAATGAAATATCACAATAAAGCCTACAGTGTATCTGTGACTGTGCAAAATCACATTAAATCACATTTACAATTTGTAGTAATTAGGCCTGCAAATTCCAATGTGGTATTTTACAACACACCACAGCATTACCCATCACTGTGCCACCAGCAGTGTGCCAGCAGCATGTATGCTCTCAGGAGCCTTTTAATGTAATGAATAATGTCTGTGAAGATTCTCATTCATTCAGGCTATGTTAGCCAAAAGAGGCAAGTTGTAAGCAACTGGACTTCTGTCAGTAGCTTGAAGACGTTTCACCTTTCATCCAAAAGGCTTCTTCAGTTCTGGCATGATGGTAGGGAACCAGGAGTTAAATCTCCGGATCACTGGGGGTGGAGCTGTAAGCCACACCCATCATCACATGACAAAGGGTTACATGAGTCTCCCCACAGGATGTGAAGTGGAGTGAGAGTTGTTGTGGTCACATGATGCAGAGACTGAAACTGCTCTGAAACGTCCTGGGATGAGATCTGAAGGCAGAATGGTATGTATCGGACAGATGGTGAGGCAGGATGAAAGGTGAAATGTCATCAAGCTGCTACTACTACTACTACTACTATTACTATTATTATTATTATTATTATTATTATTATTATTAATAATAATGATAATAATAATAATAATAATAATAATCATCATCATCATCTTTACTTGTAAAGCACAATTTATACATACAAGATGCAGCTCAAAGTGCTTTACAGTTTGGCAAGGTCACAACAAGACATTTCTTGCAGTCCAGTGGCCCCAGAACAGTTGAACACAATAACGAAATGGCGTAATGACGCAATGCCCTGTTAATGCGGGCTCTTGCGTGACACAATAATGCAATGTCACAACAATGCCAACGCCAAGAAGTCCAGTTGCTTACAACTTAGCTCATTTGACTTTTAATGAATCACTTCAAAACTAGAAGAATCAAGAGGGCCAAGAGGGGCAGCAAACAGATTGGTCCCTATGTGTGCCTCTCTTGTTGGACAGTGCTCTCCCTCCCTTTGTGTTGCTCTCAGTGTTCTTGGCCAGGCCCTCCATGCCTTCCAAGGGCTAGTGTTTTACTCCCTGGGCGAGACCACCTCTCAAGACCCCCCCTAAACCCCCCCCCCCCCCCCAGGTCACACTGCTTCTGTGGACGGCACCTTCTCTGCAAGCAAGGGTGCCTGCAGTTAGAGGGCGCCTGTACTTAGGGGGCGCCAATGTGCCGATTGCAGCGATATGACACACAGAGCTACTTTTTTTTTTTTTTTTCCCCAACCGCTCGTGGTGCCCCCCCCCACAAAATGGTGCCTACAACCGCTACTGGTCCTTTGTGTTTTCGTTTGTGTTCTTGGCCACGTGCCCTGCGTTGGTGTCTATGTTCATGAGCAAGTCCTCTGCGTCATCGGCCTGTCTCTTTGCGTTCCCTCCTGTGGTCTCCGCTCGATCCTCTGTGTTGCCGTCCATGTTACTGGCTTGCTGCTGTGTGTCGTCGTCCGTGGTCTGGAGCAGTTCCTCTGTACTCATGTCTCGCTCCCCGATGGCAGCTGCAAGGGGCAAGTGCTGTGTAATAAAAAAATGTACAAAAATGTGAGGGGTGTACACACTTTTGTGACATACTGTATATGGACAGGACAGACGGACAGATAGATAGATATACGCTAAGGTCTTGGCCCACACATACACACACACATACATACACACAAACACAATCATACACATACTGTACCCTAAGGTCTTGGTCACACACACACATGCACACACACATACCCTAAGGCTTTGGTCCACACATACACACAAACAAACACACACATATACCCTAAGGTCTTGGCCCACACACACACACACACACAACATGGTGTCCATGTTACTGACTAAAGGCTGTGTGTCCTCGTCTGTGGTCTGGGCCAGTTCCTCTGTCCCCATGGCTAGCTCCCCGATGGCAGCTGCAAGAGGCAAGTCCTCTGCGTCATCGGCCTGTCTCTTTGCGTTCCCTCCTGTGGTCTCCCCTCGATCTTCTGTGTTGGCGTCCATGTTACTGACTAAGGGCTGTGTGTCCTTGTCCGTGGTCTGAGGCAGTTCCTCTGTCCCCATGGCTAGCTCCCCGATGGCGGCTGCAAGTGGCAAGTGCTGTGCGCTGCTGCCTGAGCTGGTGTCTGTCACATCCTGTTTGGTTTCCTGTCGGGACACGTGCACATTAAGGACCTTGGTTATTGTATGGTGGTTGTATGGACCTTGGTTGTTGTCTAAATGTTTATTATTATTATTATTTATTTTCTTTTATTAGTAGCACTAGTAGTAGTAATATGCTCATACTACTAGTAGTAGTAGTAGTAGTTGTAGTAGTAACAATAGTAGTATTACCTTCTCTTGCATGAACTCCTTACAGATCTGATCAACAATGTCACATTAAGAACCTTGGTTATCGTATGCTACTGACCTTGTTAGGAACCTTTGTCTGTATGTGTATTATAATTATTATTAGTAGTAGTAGTAATAGTTGTAGTAGTAGTAATAATAATAGTAGTAGTAGTAGCCCAGATAGCAAGCTTACATTGAATCGATGTAGAATCAGCATTCCATTGTCGACGCTAAACCATTGAAACAACATCAGATTTCGATGTTGATTTAGCATCAGTTTGCACCCTCCGCTAACATTGAAACGATGTTGATTTTGTAACTATGGATCCACGTAACTTCAATTGTATTTCGATACGTGCCTATATTGAAACAACATTGAAATTTCAACGTAACTAAAAATCAATGCGCTTTCAATGTTATTTCAATAGAAAGCCCACCAGAATTATCTGGCTCATATATCCTGCTTTATCTACAGCCAGGATCTCCATTTTAATCATATAAAATAATAAATATGAAACACAAGAAATATGTTTATTAAGAAAGCTGTTTATTTTTTGTATTATTTTTAAATTAATGTCAGCGCGACCGGCACCTCCAGCTCTGTCCGGCACATAGCGCAAAAACAAGATCATCCATCCCAGCAGGCTGTTGAGCGAGGGCATCTGAAACACACAAAACATAGGATTCATTTTAATTAAAAACTAACAACACACCTCGGTCCATAAAACATTTCAAAATATATTGAAAATCCCATCGTGCAATTTCTGAAAGTTTGCTTTGATCACATGTTGATTTTCGTTGCATGCATGGTGCGCGGTGCTTGCGGGCCAGTGAATCACTGCGCTAGAGCTCGTTGGGTAACGCTGTGGATTACTAGCCTACAACCGTTTCTGTTTGAGTGCATGTAGGCTACATTTGGTATCATTTCACTTTTGCAGTGTGATGGAAATCCACTGTACAGAAACGTGCCATAGATTGTAGAGAATAACTGAAAGGTGCAGTTCATTCTGGTATTGGTAGAATATGGCATAGAGCTAAAGAATCTTGGTGAATAGATTTCGCTGTAATACACAGTATATGGAGAATGAGGTAGAGGTTTCTGTCCTGCTTTACTGAGCATTTGTGAAATACTTTGCCAACCCCCTCTATGTCTCGTCCCACTACTTACTGACGATTGGCGCCTGGCCTTTAACATCGCCACGCGTTGGGCTCGCCAGGGCCTAGGACGGCGGCTCACCGCTGACTCCATCGCACAAGCAGAGACTCTGATTACAGCGGAATGCCCTGCTCTTAGTAAAGAAAAAGAAAAAAGACACGACAAAAATGTAATTCAACCTACAAACACAACAACCACAACAACAACAAATACAATATCTAACATTACAGAAAAAGATTTAGTTGATATTGAAATCCAAACCTCCCCCTCGGCACGGAGGACAGATTGGTCCTTGGATGAGGAGGTTCCTCCCCTCCCCCCGGTGCAGGGGTCTTCTTCCATTCTCCAGCCCACACTGCCAGAGGCGCTAGAACAGAGATTGAGATAACAGACGAGTAAAATATGAGCATGTAAAGATTCTTTTAAAAACGAAATCGCGTATCAGTCACTCCATTATCTCGTCGCGTTGGCAAGAATATGTGACAATGTCGACAGCCTGGGATTAATCTTTGTTTGGTCAAGCAGAGCTGAGACTAGAATTCGTAATATCAGCTACTGAATTCCATGCAAGTTGTATCAATATACTCGGCTTAATCTAAGGTGCGTTAAAACAACAAAACATATTTTTAACAGTCTGCCAATTACACCGACAGCAGCATAACATTACCGTGATGATGTCCATACCTGTACTAGGTTTATAATAGGCTAATTTCTGGCTAGCTGCTGCTATCGGGACCTTTTCTCTGCGACCTCACACTCTCAAGCCGGACCGTGATTAGGTCGCGAGTTCGAGAAACTGTCAATGACCACACATGCAGCGTTTCATTCAAAATCAACAGTCTGCCTTGCTCGCTGATCATGTGTAAAGGCAAAAGGATCTACAGTGCAGTGCAGTGCAGCAGGATTACGTTTATTAAGTTTTAAGTTTTACAGCAACTGACACCAGTACACGTAGCCTACTGCTAGCTGCAGTTCATAGAATGGCTGCAGTATAAAGCTCGCTAGCCGGCTAGCCTGATTCATTCAGCTTGTGTTGCTGATCGGAGGAAATCGGCCGTGACCGCACCAGGCGCCCTCAATAGGAAAGACTGTGGCCGTTTATGGATCGCGGGACACTTACTGTGTAAAAGTATGAAAGTCTGCTTACCTGTAATTGTTCCTGGATCCGAGAGCGTGCGCCACTCTTTGTCTCGTCCCGTTCAGCAACGACCGATAACTTCAATCTTTCCCGGTAAACTATACATCGATGGCCTTTCGATCATACGTGATTACCCGGTCAACACAAAATCAATGACTTTTCAACATGACTGTTATCACCCGGTAAACCAAATATCAATGATGCATCAATCATAATAAGGACGACTATGAATCAATGTTGTTTCAATATCATTGCTGTCAACTTTATTTTAGGTCGGGTTACATCGGTTTAACAATGGTGATTCAACATCTATTTTGCATCAATATTTCAATGTCGACCATTCTGATGATTCAGATGGAAAATCAATATCTATTCAATGTCAGCTTGCTATCTGGGAGTAGTAATAGTGGTAGTAGTAGTAATAATAATAGTAGTAGTAGTAGTAGTAGTAGTAGTAATAATATGCTAGTAGTAGTAGTAGTAGTAGTAGTAGTAGCAACAATAGTAGTATTACCTTCTCTTGCATGAGCTCCTTACAGATCTGATCAACAATGTCTAGATCAGTCTGCATGCCCACCCACTGCCTCTGAAGACAAACGAAAAGACAAAAAAGAGATGTGTGTTTGTTTGTGAGAGAGAGAGAAAGAGTCCCATGTGTAATAATATGTAATATGTAATTGTAATTGATAAAATGTTATTCGTAGTTAGCGGTCTTCACACTGATATAACAGAATATAATATGTAATATGTAGTAATATGTAGAATGTAATATGTAATTGATAAAATGTTATTCTTAGTTAGCGGTCTTCACACTGATATAACAGAAACCAAAGTGATGCAGTTTGGTGCAGGATGATGTTTCCACAATTGCATTTAATTCACACGTCAATAATATCATTATTTGTGTGTCTTTTGTGTGCCTTTTTACCTTTCTCAAGTCCAACGCAGCCTGTAGCATTGCACAAACAGCGGGGGTGGTTCTACCCTCCTGAATGATCTTCTGCATGTGGTTGAAATAGTGATCCATCAGACGCTACAGACAGAATGTGAGGACAGAAAAAATTAAACATGTAGGCACTTTGGGGGTCAACCAGCCAACCTGAGTGGGGCACTTAGTCTGTCTCTCTTTTCTGTCTGTATCATCATCATCATCATCATCATCATCATCATCATCACCGTCAATCATCTTCATCATCATCATCATCCTCATCACCGTCAATCATCATCATCTTCATCATCATCATCATCATCATCATCATCATCATCGTCATCACCGTCAATCATCACCATCATCATCATCGGGGTACCTCAGTGGCACTTCTGGCTGTTGGTAGGTTTGAACCTGCACTTTTGAACCGGTCACTTTACCTGCCAGGCGACCACTGCTCCACCATGACAATGAAGGTTATGATGCTGCTGATGCTGATGATGATGCTGATTCACTCACACACACACACACACACACACAGACCTTGGCTTTCTCATGGTCAAGTTCCTTGCCCACAGTAGAAAAAAGAACAAGTACGCTCCCGCCATTGTTGTCTTTTATCAGGGTAACAATGATGCGATGAATTATTGATTCATTCAGCACCTTCACCGTGAACAGTTCGCCGATAAACTTGACCAGGGCTAATGACCTCCGCTGCACTTCCTCTTCCTGACAGGAAATGACATCAGATCAGAAAAGAAGTCAGAAGACGCAAAACAGAAAAGTCAAAAGACACAAAAGTTGTTGCAAAAATAGTTTACGAGGTAAAACACAAAATGAGATTGGAAATGTAGAGAGCATACACACACACACACACACACACACACCCGTATCTCAGTTCCATCCTCTTCATGTATCTTCAGGCCATCCGGATCCTCGAATGCATACTGACAGCGGGCTAACAGAAGCTGTCTAAAATTCACGGTTACTCTCCAGTTTTTGGCAGTCGGTACTGTAATCTAGAGAGTTCACACACATACACACACACAAAGGCATGAACATGTGCACACATGAACCAAAACGCACACACACCAACCACATCCATACAGAACCAGCTGAGACCTTTTGGGCCAGTTGTTCAATACAGCCCACACACACAAACACACAAAAACACACACACACACACACAGACAAACACACACACACACACATACACACACACAAACTCATCCCCATGATGTAGCGACAGATGTTGGCACAGACGGTGCTTCTCTCCTGGTCGGTGACGGCCCTCTCGTACACCATCAGTGCCACACACACACACACACACACACACACACACACACACACACACATTCACACACACACATGCATAAACTCACCTCCATAAGACAGCGACACAAGTTGGCATACATGGAGCTGAACCTGGGTTGCGATAGTGCCTTTTCAATCAACAAGAGAACCAAAGCCTTGAGTCTGGGCGCTGAGTTGATTGGCATGGCGGTCAGCTCGTTCATGAGTGGCTGGAAGGTCAAAGGGGTCATCTTACTGAGCACCGTTTCTATGCGCCACAGCACCTCACCCTCGTCCATCCTGTTGCCGCGGGCGACCGCCTTCATAGGCCTCTTTGGCTGCTGACAGTCAAAGTCAAAGTCAAAGTCAGTTTTATTGTCAAAAAACCATATGTACTAGCCTGGGCAAGCCCATACTTCCTTTAGCGCTGCATTTCAAATGGGACAAATGAAAATGTAGCATTTCAAAAAGGTAATGACGCGGTAGTTCAGCGACCGGAAATCTACCTCAGTCACTGTCAACATGGCGAACGTGGAGCAACGGCAAGATTTAGTGCAGCTGTAGCTGCTGTTTTGGAAGAATTCAAAGAGAAGTTATCTCTGAAAATAGAGCAAAGGTTAGCCCTTGAATCATTTATTGCAGGAAAGGACGTTTTCGCAATGTTACCGACCGGCTTCGGTAAAAGTTTGATTTATCAGTTAGCCCTGCTGCTAGCCAAGTCAATGGGGCTTTGCAAGAACCCTGTCGCTGTGGTCATTTCGCATACGTCAGAGGACAGAGGAGTGTGATTGGTTGAATCTTCGTCCAGTAGCAAACAGAGCCATTTGAAAGAGGCGGGTTAAGCCCGCCCTCTGAGAAATGGGTTTACAACACAGCTTGGCCAGACCAATGTTCGCGTTAGCCAGGCTAATATGTACAGGTTGCACACACAGAATTGGAAGTTGCAATGCTCCCTAGGCCCACAGTGAACATTAAACATCTTATAAACAAGACAGGAAGACATGATGACAAACATAATAATATGAACATAACAAAAAGTACAATAGGCTTGTATATAATACAAATAAGTAAAAGCACAATGTGTAGTGTAATAAAGCTCAAATGGTGCCATTTAAGCAGTAGTCTCATTGGTTGTAGTGACAGATCGATAGATACATACAG
>CM059281.1:25682035-25684535 GCA_030347295.1 Setipinna tenuifilis | reverse complement strand
CCTCTTCCAGATCCGAGCCAGAAGAAACGTCTGGAGTGATCCAGCAAGGTTGCGGCAGGATGGATAACCAAGCCAAAGTCATGCAGCTTGACAAGACACCAGTGGCTCATGGCAGCGGTGTTGAACAAACAGGACACCCCCCTTCTCCAGAGATGGCGCATTCCACACAGTGTATCACGGAGGGCAAACAAGACCTGGGACAGGAGATGTGTGATCAAAACAGGGGAGCACCTCTGGGACCAGAAGATGTGAGCAAGCCCTCCTCTGCCGAGCAGGACCAGAAACTGACTCATGACTCAAGGCTGCTAAACGACCATAGCTCCGCCTTTAGCCCTGTCTCCTCCCACCATTATGACCTCAAGGAAGCAACATTGTGCCCCCTTCCTGCTCAGGGCTCCTCACTTCCTCGTCCCATCCCTGTCCCTCACATCTACACCCCGACGCCGCTCTGGGCCCTGCCTCGACCCTTTGTCCCTCCTCTGGTCAGCCTTGAGCGGGGACCGACCCCATTTGAGGGCCCCAAAGACAGGGACAGGGACTCCTCGTCTGGTCACGAATCACCCTCTCCAGGCCATCCCCAAGACCCTCCTCCTCCTCTTGCCAATCCCCTGTACAACCCTTCCCTTCTGCCTCCCGTGTACCACAACCAATCAGCATCCCACTTGCAACATGCCCCGCCCTATTTCCTGGATAGCCACGGGCACCCCTTGTTGCCAGGGTACCTGTTGCCAGGCCAGGAGCATCGCTATCAGTATGGAGTTGGTGGCACTCCCCTGGCGGCCTATGGGTTTTACCACACCCTGAGTCCGACCCCCCCGCCACCACCACATTATCCCCACCCTTACCCGTTCCACCACCCAGAGATGTTACGGACTGCTTTAGGTGCCTACCCAGGATCCCTGGGCGTTCCTCCAGGGTACCTCCACAGCCACCTCCAGCGGTCCCCTGCTGAGTATCCCTCTAGCCGAGATGGTGAACCCGCGGCCAGGGCAAGCGACGGCCAGGAGCTGGGTGAAGTGAAAGTGCCCCGGATGAGCCCCCGTGTTGGCTTTGCTGCCTCGGGATCCCCAAGCCAACCCAGTGCCACGGATCTCACCTATGGGGACTCCAACTCCCAGCAGCCACTGCAGCAGGGTGGAGCTTCTGCAAGCGGGTTCAGCCAATCAGAGGGAGGAACTTCCGTCTCTCAGCCTGAAATAAGCATGAGGAACATTGTTAACGAGTTTGCTGATCAGCAGCCAGGACATGGAGTGGGACTGGAGGATGCAACCAGGTAAGGCATTAAAAAGTGTTTCATTGCAAAATAATGACTATTATATATAGGTTGTGCTCTTTTCTTCATTGTGTTGGTATTGTCTCTGTGTGTCCCTGTATGCCATGCTGCTGCTACACCATAGTGTCCCAGTTTGGAATAAATAAAGTCCATCCATCTATGTATCTATCTATGTATCCATCTATGTATCTATCTATGTATCTATCTATCTATCTATCTATCTATCTATCTATCTATCTATCTATCTATCTATCTATTACAGTTTTCTTTTATATTAACCACACTGTGTACACTTTTCCTCAGGTTACAGCTCTCTGCAAGGCACACAGCAGAAGGGTTGGTTTGTGAAGACAGTGAAGAAGAAGAAGATGATGATGAGGACGTTCCTCTGGATCTGTCCAGGACTGAGCGGTGTGCTGAAACCGCAGCTGTCCTCCACACCAGTAGAGGGCAGTGTGTCCAACAGCCAGAACTGCCCCTCAATCTCTCGCTGAAGGAGCCCCTTCATTCAACACCCCCCAGCTCTCCTTCCCCCCCTAATCCCACAGGAAGTCATGGTCACTTTTACAACAACGACTCGGCAAGAATCAGTGACGATGACTCGGCAGAATCGCAGAAACAGTCCGCAGCCTTTGCCCTCTGCCAGCTGGCTGAGTCACACCCCCTGATGACCGCAAACACTTTGATGGCTGCCACTAATGGAGATGATGCCACGACAGGAACAATGACCCAAAACAGCCATCTTGCCTCATCTGTCATCCCCTTTACTGATCCAGACAACCCCAAGCCAAATCAAACAACATCTGTTAATTTCACAGACTTGACTTTTACCTCAGGGTCATTAACTGAATCTGCCTCTGCTGACCACACAGGTCCTCAGAGCCCACACCACACTATCCCAACCACATGCCCAGCTCCTGCAAAGTCAGTTGGTGCCTCTGTGACTTACTCCAAACATACGGTCATCGCTGTCTCTGCCCATCAGAACGAAACTACAGCCGGTCCTAAGGATCCAACCTCAAACCTAAACCTAAACCTAAACACAAGTACCACTACCACCACCACTGCTAACGCCATCCAGGCAGACTGTGGGGTCGTCCAGACCTGTTTGGCCAGTGGCCTGAACACTTCTGATGCTGGGCCGATACCCTCAGCAGGCACACAGACACAGCATGTCTCTGCCCCCAAATCAAACACACTATCCTGCCTGCCTGAGCCACTGAACAC
>CM059281.1:25667035-25669535 GCA_030347295.1 Setipinna tenuifilis | reverse complement strand
TGCCAGAATGATTTACCTATTTTCAGTTACAATATCTACTGTTACGTATGTTGTTCACATTTGTGCACAGCTCTACCAAAAGGGTGTTTCTTATGTTTGTTCTAAATAAGTGACTGTATTGTATTTTTCTTTTGCACAATGCTGTAGAATTGCAAAGAGCATATACAGTAAAAATAGGAAATGTACGTATTCAGTGTCTTGTACTCACTCCCCTACTTACAGCAACGTGTACTGTTTACTGTAGTTTTACGTAAAATGGCTGTACAGGTAGTGTATAGTGCTGTCTTGAGCATTTTCAGGTAGTGTCAATGAGTTCTAACCTTTTTTTTCCTGCATTGGAAAACACTAAGAGAAGTAATTGTCATAATGAAAACATGACAAAGCCATTTGACTATCTTGTTCATAAACATGATGTCAAGACTTCTCATTTTAATGACACTGGCAGTTTCATTGACATGGATACTTGCTTTTGAGGAATTGACTATCCATTTTGAGCAAGTGACTTGCTTTTGCAGGTTATCCACTAGGTTTTGCAGTTTGCACTAACTGTTTTGAGAAATGCACTAAATGCTGCGCAAATGTTAATAGTGTTGTGAGAAAAGTACCAAAGCGACTGAGAAAAACTGTAACATTTGCGCAGCATTTAGTGCATTTCTCAAAACAGTTAGTGCAAACTGCAAAACCTAGTGGATAACCTGCAAAAGCAAGTCACTTGCTCAAAATGGATAGTCAATTCCTCAAAAGCAAGTATTCATGTCAATGAAACTGCCAGTGTCATCAAAATGAGAAGTCTTGACATCATGTTTATGAACAAGATAGTCAAATGGCTTTGTCATGTTTTCATTATGACAATAACTTCTCTTAGTGTTTTCCAATGCAGGAAAAAAAGGTTAGAACTCATTGACACTACCTGAAAATGCTCAAGACAGCACTATACACTACCTGTACAGCCATTTTATGTAAAACTACAGTAAACAGTACACGTTGCTGTAAGTAGGGGAGTGAGTACAAGACACTGAATACGTACATTTCCTATTTTTACTGTATATGCTCTTTGCAATTCTACAGCATTGTGCAAAAGAAAAATACAATACAGTCACTTATTTAGAACAAACATAAGAAACACCCTTTTGGTAGAGCTGTGCACAAATGTGAACAACATACGTAACAGTACATATTGTAACTGAAAATAGGTAAATCATTCTGGCACATGCAGACGTTCCTGTCTGTCTAGCCATATATTTTCATCTACATCACAACGGATATCATCCCTTGCAATGCAGCGAGAAAAGTGTCTCCTGGAGTGGTAAATCCACCGTCTGCAGACCATTTACAGTGCTGAACATTAGAGTATACATACAAGACATGTTTTACCTGTACATACTGGTGACGGTTGAACTACAGTTTTTCTCAGTCGCTTTGGTACTTTTCTCACAACACTATTACAGTTTTTCTCAGTCGCTTTGGTACTTTTCTCACAACACTATTAACATTTGCGCAGCATTTAGTGCATTTCTCAAAACAGTTAGTGCAAACTGCAAAACCTAGTGGATAACCTGCAAAAGCAAGTCACTTGCTCAAAATGGATAGTCAATTCCTCAAAAGCAAGTATTCATGTCAATGAAACTGCCAGTGTCATCAAAATGAGAAGTCTTGACATCATGTTTATGAACAAGATAGTCAAATGGCTTTGTCATGTTTTCATTATGACAATTACTTCTCTTAGTGTTTTCCAATGCAGGAAAAAAAGGTTAGAACTCATTGACACTACCTGAAAATGCTCAAGACAGCACTATACACTACCTGTACAGCCATTTTACGTAAAACTACAGTAAACAGTACACGTTGCTGTAAGTAGGGGAGTGAGTACAAGACACTGAATACGTACATTTCCTATTTTTACTGTATATGCTCTTTGCAATTCTACAGCATTGTGCAAAAGAAAAATACAATACAGTCACTTATTTAGAACAAACATAAGAAACACCCTTTTGGTAGAGCTGTGCACAAATGTGAACAACATACGTAACAGTACATATTGTAACTGAAAATAGGTAAATCATTCTGGCACATGCAGACGTTCCTGTCTGTCTAGCCATATATTTTCATCTACATCACAACGGATATCATCCCTTGCAATGCAGCGAGAAAAGTGTCTCCTGGAGTGGTAAATCCACCGTCTGCATGACTCTGCTGCAGCAAAGCAGACCATTTACAGTGCTGAACATTAGAGTATACATACAAGACATGTTTTACCTGTACATACTGGTGACGGCTGAACTAATAGTTATGAGAATTTACATTCTGATCTGAGAAAAGCACCAACGCAACTGAGAAAAACTGTAATACTTCACACACCTCCTTGTGAGTAAAAGCTTAAGTTCACCTGAGAGCAACTGTTCAATTTAGGAGACATTTCCAGCAAAAAAATAATAATAAAGAAAGGTATAAAATTTGCTTGACAGAATTTGATAACTAGTTCAACAATTTTGTATGTAAA
>CM059281.1:25653718-25656218 GCA_030347295.1 Setipinna tenuifilis | reverse complement strand
CCCCCAGTGCTTATCACACAACACTATTATTATATATAATATATTATTCATTTTGCACTGAGCCAGGGGGTGCCGAGCAGTTTCACGGGGGTGCCTTGGCACCCCTAAAAATGGTCTAGATTCGCCCCTGGATATAACCCTTGCTGACCTGCCTCTTTAAATTACAATTTTAATTATTATTATTTTTTTTACCAATTAACCACCTCTTTTTCAGTCACTTGCATAAATAAAAAAAACTCCCATAGCCTTCATAGTGGAGGGTAAAATGCATTTTAACAACACTTCCGCAGCTCTTTAAAATACAAAACATGTGATCGATTCAACATACACGTTTCCCTTGTCTACACAAATGCATGCCCTACTGATTAGCATCTGCTGTAGTCTAATGGAGACTTAGCAATTCACAGGTAATAATAATAATAATAATGACTTGGATTTATATAGCGCCTTTCATGAAACCCAAGGTCGCTTTACAGAGCTAGATGGGGCTAAGGAAAGGGGAGAGGGGAGGAGGGAGGGGTTAAGGACCATAGGCCTCAGTGAAAAGGTGGGACTTGAGGTGCTTTTTGAACGTAGCCAGAGTGGGGGCTTGGCGGATGTGGAGAGGTAGACTGTTCCAGAGAGTGGGGGCAGCAATACAGAAGGCTCTATCACCAAAAGTCCGTAACTTGGACCGGGGGATGGCAAGCTGATTTTTGCCAGAGGACCTCAGGGACCTAGCTTGAGAGTAGGGCTGGAGAAGATCTGAGAGGTACTGGGGGGCAAGGTTATGGAGTGATTTGTATGTGAGCAGTAGGATTTTGTATGAAATGCGGGACTTCACTGGGAGCCAGTGAAGCTGCTTGAGTGTGGGGGTAATATGTTGCCACCGCTTTGTGTGTGTGAGAGCCCTGGCAGCAGAGTTTTGAACACGCTGTAGTCGGTCCAGGGCTTTGGAGGGCAGTCCATAAAGGACACCATTGCAGTAGTCCAGGCGTGAGGTGATGAAAGCATGGATCAGTGTCTCTGCTACTGTCAGTGACAATGAGGGACGGAGTCTGCAGATGTTTTTGAGGTGGAAGTAGGCGGATTTGATGGTGTTGTTGATGTGGGCCTGGAGTGAAAGTGTACAGTCCAGAGTGACACCCAGGTTGCGCACTTCTTTGGAGGGCCTGATGGTACAGCCATCCACATTCAACAGGATATCACCAACTTCCTTTGACAGTGATGGGGGGGACACTACCATGAGCTCTGTTTTATTGTTGTTGAGCTTGAGAAAATTAGTGGCCATCCAGGTCTTTATGTCATCCAAGCAGTGGACGAGTGATAGAGGAGGGAGGTGTGCAGTTGGCTTGGTACTGATGTATAGTTGAGTATCGTCAGCATAGCAGTGGAAACTGAGACCATGTTGACGGATGATCTGACCGAGAGGAAGCATGTAGATGGTGAACAACAGGGGGCCAAGCACTGAACCTTGCGGCACGCCGTGGTTGACTGGAGCAGGGGTTGAGTAGGAGTCCTTGATGGTGATATATTGTGTCCTATCGGAGAGGTAGGAATGAAACCAGGAGAGAGCAGAGCCAGTGAGGCCTAAGCGGTCATGGAGACGGTGGAGCAGGATGGTGTGGGAGACAGTGTCAAAAGCTGCTGATAGGTCTAGGAGGATGAGGAGGCTGATGTGGCCATTGTCTGCAGCTGTGAGCAGGTCGTTCATTATTTTGATGAGTGCTGTTTCCGTGCTGTGATGGGGTCGAAAACCCGACTGGAGTGGCTCAAAGAGCTCATGGTGGGACATATGAAGCTGAAGTTGGGCAGCCACTGCCTTTTCTAGAATTTTACTGAGGAAGGGTAGGTTGGAGATTGGACGGTAGCTGCCAGGGTCGTCGGGGTCCAGGCTGGGTTTTTTGAGGGTGGGAATCACCATGGCCGTCTTAAAACTGGTGGGCACCACGCCAGATGTCAGGGAGGTGTTAATGATGGCCGTCATAGTAGGGCATAGTGTGGGCAGACATGCCTTTACCAGGGCCGTAGGCAGTGGGTCCAGTTTGCTGGAGCTGGCTTTGGCTTTAGACACTAGGTCCATGACCTGGTTATTGCTGAGTGGTGAGAATGAGGAGAGGGAGCAATGTTGTGCGTGGGCAGCCGAGGTGGAGTCGCAGTCCTTCAAGTTTGTGGCAGATGGACATGGGGCCCCAGACTGATGGAGCTGCCGGTGGATGTCTTCCACTTTCTGCTGAAAGAAAGTTTGGAACCTGGAACAGAGTTCAGTGGCATCAGATGGTTGGGGTGGGTCTGGAGGGCGGAGGAGATGGTTGACAGTGGAGAAGAGCTGTTTTGGGTGGTTCTGTTGGTTATTGATGAGGGTGGAGTAATATGATGTTTTTGCCCTGGAGAGGGCCTCTTTGTAGGACCTGACGTGGTCTTTGTAGGCCTCTTGGTGGACAATAAGGCCAGTTTTTTTCCAGAGCCTTTCAAGCCGGCGCCCAGCTGCCTTCATGAGGCGGAGCTCCGGGGTAAACCA
>CM059281.1:25638718-25643718 GCA_030347295.1 Setipinna tenuifilis | reverse complement strand
AATCACACACCCGAGTCAACCAGAGCCCACACACACCAGCAATCACACACCAGAGTCAACAAGAATCGCCACACACCAGCAATCACACACCAGTCAACCAGACCCCACACATTAAAGATCACAGAGCACATTTAACAAGAGGCCACACACACCAGCGACCACACACCAGCAATCACACACCAGCAATCACACACCAGTCATCACACACCGCAGTCAACAAGAATCGGCACCAGTCAGGAAGTCCGCACTGTATGTGACTGAGTAGAGCCCAAGCGGTGTGCAAGAGAGCTGTATCACAGCAATGTGGAACTAGAGGAGCCCAAACCGTGGCACACCACACACATGTAAAACCGGATAAGTCAATACAACTCAAAACTTTTGATGTAACTGATTACGTCAATAGCTTTGAGTACATTAACTATACATTTTAATTAAAATTAACTTTAAAAGTTTAATTGCATGAACTTGTACTTAAACTTTTAAAGTTAACTTTAATTAAAATATATAGTTAATGTGCTCAAAACTATTGACGTAATCAGGTCTGGTTTTACAGTGCACATGTGACAGAGAGAGAAACCCAGGACGGCCGTCACTTTGAGTAAATGTGCTTGTCATGCAGTACACACCTGGATGTCACAGAGAGAGAGACAGAGAGAGAGACAGAGAGAGAGAGAGAGAGAGAGAGAGAGAGAGAGAGAGAGAGAGAGAGATAGAGGGAGAGAGAGAGAGAAAGACTAACAGACAGACAGAGACAGACAGACAGAGACTGACAGACAGACAGAGTCTGACAGAGAGACATACAGACAGAGACAGAAGACAGACAGCAACAGAGAGACCGGGAGAGACATTGAGAAAGGCAGAGACAGAAATGTGACAAATGTACAGAAAATGTGCACAGTATGCACTGCATATACACATGCAGTTTCACATGCTTGCATTTTTGGATGTCCTTGTGAACCCATTGGAGAGAGAGAGAGAGAGAGAAAGAGAGAGAAAGAGAAAGCGACAGAGACAGAGAGAGCTAGAGACAGAGAGAGAGAGAGAGCTAGAGAAAGAGAGAGAGCTAGAGAGAGAGAGAAAGAGAGAGAAAGAGATTGAGCTGGAGAAAGCGAGAGAGAGAGAGAGAGAGAGAGAGAGAGAGAGAGAGAGAGAGGGAGTGAGAGAGAGAGAGCACTACTAGGAGAACAATGGCGCGGTCTAAGGTGGCTCTACTAAGCCAAGTTTTTCAGCTGGCTGCGGTTGTCTAAACTAACTAACTAACTAAACAGGACCAGTTTCTGTGCCCATGTGACAACATGATTCAGTTTGAGCCAGTGGTGGTTCTATACGTAGTGTTTTTCGTCCCGGGCAAGACCACCTCTCAGCAACCCCCAAGTGCTCGTGGCGCCCCCCACGAAATGGCGCCCCGGGTGGCTACCCTGTTCGCCCGTGCCTAAAACCGCTACTGGTTTGAGCTAACATAGAAGGTCACTTTTCTCCTCCTTTTATGTCAACGAAAGAGAAAGACCCGGAAGACGGAAAAGCAAGATCTTGTGCTTTGCTGTGCTGTGCTGTGCTGTGCTGTGGTCATATATACAGTCGATGGCTGGGCCACTCTGATGGCTGACAAAATGCTGTTTTCCCTGAGGAGGGCAAGGCCAGGTCATTCTCTAATGGGCATCTCACAGCAAACCACAGCACACCACAGCACAGGAAACCAAACCACAGCATAGCACAGCACAGCACAGCACAGCACAGCAAACCAAACCACAACACAACACAACACAACACAACACAACACAACACAACACAACACAACACAACACAACACAACACAACACAGTACAGCACAGCACAGCACAGCACCGCACAGCACAGTACAGCACAGCACAGCACAGCACAGCACAGCACAGCACACCAAATCAAACCACAGCACAGCAAAGCACAGGAAACCAAACCACAGCACAGGGCAGCACACCAAACCACAGCACAGCAAACCACAGCACAGCACAGCTCAGCAGAGCACAGCTCCTCACACACACACACACACAGGCTGGGAGTGAGTCATCCCTATGTGGAGGGGCCTCTGTGTGTGTGTGTCACTGTGATACTACATCACTGTCAAAAGTGCTCTTCACTCCTCATACAGTGAGGGGGATGTGTTTGTTTAGCAGAGTTGTATAAAGTAGAAGTAGAAGTACTGTTTTGGATGTAATTACAACACAAGTAGTACGGTACTACGCAGTTGCAACTGCATAATATCATACTACCAGTGTTGTAATTACATCCAAAACAGTACTTCTACTTCTACTTTATACAACTCTGTTGTTTAGACATTAGTTGGATAAAACTACACAGTGTAAATAACTATTTATTAATGTTGCTGATCCCCATTGACTGTTATAAAGCATTCCTGTCACATAACGTGATCCTGGTGGGTCTGTAAGGCTTTTAAAGAAAACATTTCCAAACAAAAAATTGCTGTTGGGTTGCACTGACACGATTCTAGTACTGAATAGTACTGTTCAGCCCTAATCGAGATAAAAATATCGATATCGGTCAATATGGAAAAATATATTGTGATCACATTTTTCACTATATCATTTCAGCCAGCTCTAGTGTAATGTAATGTAATGTAATGTAAACAAAGTCCCAACATTACATAGCATAACATAACATGACAAAACAGGACATAACATGACATAATGGGACATAACATGACATAACAGGACATAATGGGACATAACATGACATAATGGGACATAACATGACATAACATGACATAATGGGACATAACATGACATAATGGGACATAACATGACATAACAGGACATGTTGCTGGTGGTATGACTGGGAAGTTGAGTTGCAGAAGCCGTGTCCACAGCAAAAAGACCAGTGTTGGAGTCCCACAGAGTTGATTTTAACACTTTTGAGGGTTTATGTAGCACCAGAGTCTACAGTGTTAAATTAACACTTTCAGAATGTGAAACATAACCCTACTGTCACACACCCCACCACCACCCCTACCAGTGGCGGCTGGTGAAAAAAAAAATTGGTGGGGCTGATGTGCCAATAGATTTCCCTGCCTAGTCCAGTGTAAGCACTCAAAATAACAAATAAATAATCTGAAAATGAGTACAATTCCACAATAATACTTTAATTCCAGGTTAAGTCCAGTTAGGCTCCATTTATGCTTTGGACAGCAAATACAAATCGTTTTTCACAAATTTAAATATAGTGCAAATACAAATACAATACAATTTTTATACAGATCAACTGTGCATGTGTGTTTACTACAGTTACTAAACTAACAATAACAAAAACAAAACAGATTTAGTCCTTGCATCTCCTCTGTCCAAACTGCAGAGGAGATGCAGAATTGTTACAAAACCATCTTGAACCAGGCTAATAGTAACAGCAATAAATACCGTCGGCTATATTAAGCCTAAAAGAAACACCAATGTTATATTCTATCATCTTGAATTCATAAAAACACACCGTCAATATCCGATGAGCAAGAACACCTCCGACTACGTTACATTAGGCTCCCCCATTCATTCATTCTTGTTTACATGTGACGTCACTAGCCATGAACTACTCCGTTGCCTTGGCAACGATAAACTATATAAGTTGTCCCCACATTGCGAGTTCAAAAGCAACACAGAACTTTACACAATCAATAATCTTACATAAAATGTGCCGGGTTTTGTCCACCTCTTCGTTGTGCCCCCTTACAGCAATTCGATGGCCATCATCTAGCTGCATTGCTATGCTAATCCCTCCGACCATAGCTAGCTTGACAGTTTTCCATGTGAATTCTTGATCCTTCATGTTTCTTCATGCGTTCGGACAGGTGTTTTAAGCCGGTTTGCACAGACTGTGTCCACGTCGAATCACACTTGTCACTTTTAAACAGGATGCAGGGGAAACAGAAAAGTGCTTTGGCTATCCCACAGCCTGTTAGCCACGATTTTCATTCGAACCAACTCCTGCTAAAAGTCCTATTGTAGGATTTATCTTTTTCTTTAGGTGTCTGGGTGATGTTTATTTCGGGCCTGTCGGGTCCCAGCTCCTTAACATGGACTTTTTCGGCCATTGTGCTTCTTGGAAAAGGGTAGTTTAACAAAGGTCTCACCGAATTTGGTGGAAGCTGCTCAGTCGTCGTCATCGCCACCATCGTCTCTCAGTCTGTAACTGATCTAAGGTTGATCTAACGTTAACTGACGTAAGACGTTACGTTTAGCCAATCACCATGGTGACAGAATAGCAATACAAAACTTTCTGTCCTAGGGGCGATTTTTCTAGCGCCCCAAGACCATTTTATTCGGCGATGCTGATAGGCTGATAGGAATAATATTTGTAAAATCTTTCCCTAGCAACCACACAGGATTGGCTATTTCGCTACACTTCAGGGGCGCTAGAAAAATCGCCCCAAGAACGGAAACAGTACGACTATGTCGGTGGAAATGTACTGTTGAATAAGAGTCATTTAGTGGAAATGTTGTTTGAATAATTCAGATTACATGTAGAGACACACAAATAATAAAAACCGACATTGATTACAAAAAAACATTTATTTTTAGTATTATACATTTTATATTTTTCCTCTCCTCTTTGGGAGGGCGGCGCCCAATCGCCCCCTATGGACCAGCCGCCACTGACCCCTACCCCACTCTCACACACCCCACCACCACCCCTACCCCACTCTCACACACCACACACACACACACACACACACACCCCACCACAGCCCACTCCTACCCCTACTCTCACACACCCCACCACAGCCCAGCCCTCTCACCCCTCAGCCAAAGCCAACACGTCCTTCCCATCACACACACCACCGCCACACACACACACACACACACACCACGGCCCTCACTCTCACCCCTCAGCCAAAGCCAACACGTCCTTCCCATCACACACACCACCGCCACACACACACACACACACACACACACCACCGCCCCCCACTCTCGCTCCACACACACACACACCACCATCAACCCACACACACACCC
>CM059281.1:25623718-25626218 GCA_030347295.1 Setipinna tenuifilis | reverse complement strand
GTGTGTGTGTGTGTGTGTCTGTGTGCGTGTGTGCATGTCTGTGTGTTTGTGTGTGTGTGTGTGTCCATGTGCGTGTCTGTGTGTGTGTGCTTGTGTGTTTGTGTCCATGTGCATGTGTGTGTATCCATGTGCGTGTCTGTGTTTGTGTGTGTGCTTGTGTGTGTGTGTGTGTCCATGTGCGTGTGTGTGTGTGTCCATGTGCATGTGTGTGTGTGTGTGTGGTTGCATGTGTGGGTGCATGTGGGTGGGTAAATGACTAGTTGTTTGTGTGTGTGCATGTGTGCATGTCTGTGTGTGTGTGTGTGTGAGTGTATCCGTGTGTGTGTGTATGTGTGTGTGTGGCTGCATGTGTGGGTGCATGTGGGTGGGTAGTTGTGTGTGTGTGTGCGTGTGTGTGTGTCTGTGTGTGTGTGTGTGTGTGTGCGTGTGTGTGTGTGTGTGTGTGTGTGTATGTGTGTGTGTATGTGTGTGTGTGCATGTGTGGGTGCATGTGGGTGGGTAAATGAGTAGTTGTGTGTGTCATGTCAACCTCTAATATCTCTCCTGCCTCCACAGCTACATAAATAAATAAATAAACACATAATAATAATAATAATGAAAACAGATCATGAGCTCATAGAAGCAGTATGCTGCTGTGTGACCACACCACATCTAGCAGAACCATATGGGACTACATACACACACACACATACACACACACATACACACACACACACACACACACACGCACACACACACACATACATATATATATCAAACCTACAGATAAATAGACAGTTATACAGAACGACAGACAGACAGACAGACAGACAGACCGACAGACAGACAGACGGACAGATCTGTCAGGTGGCCTTTAATACTATCGTGTCCCACTGGTTTCATGACTCAGCCTGGCATGGCTGTATTAGCTGTACAAATGGGCAGTGAACCACTGAGTAGTGTGTGTATGTGTATGTATGTGTGCGTGTGTGTGTGTGCATGTGTGTGTATGTGTATGTATGTGTGCGTGTGTGTGTGTGTTTGTGCACGTGTGTGTATGTGTATGTATGTGTGCACGTGTGTGTGCACGTGTGTGTATGTATCAGGGATGGAAATTGGCACCAGTCACCAGCCAAATGCTGGTAAAATATGAAAGTGGCTGGTAGATTTCGGACACAGAATCATGATTTACTGTTGAGTGGCTCTTGGATTTTACCATTTATGTGGCAGTGCCTGGTAAATTTTCACATTCTGTACAGTTAATTTCCACCCCTGGTATATATGTATGTGTGTGAGTGTGTGTGTGTGTGTGTGTGTGTGTATGTGTATGTGTGTGTAGAGAGAGAGAGAGAGAAAGCATGTGAATATAGGCTTTAGTAAGACCTAAAACACCTTATTATGTCCGATATCCTTCACCAGCTTGTGAGTATTTGGTTCCTGGCCCATGTTTTGGTTCCTGGCCCATGTTTTGGTTCTTGGGCCATGTTCTAAAGTGGCCACATCATTTGGTTCTAGATCTCATTAGCTCCTGTGGAGACTCTCTTGGTTGGATGCGGGAGTATTCGCACCACAATCTCTGTGTACTGCATTTGGGAAAAACATATTATTTTGTCTTTTCTTGATATTACACGCCAAAAACCTATTATTTAATCAGATGAAAAATCCTGATTATTATTATTAAAAATAATAATAAAATAAAAAAAATAAAACTACCACGTTTGTATTGTTCATGTAGTACTTCATACTGACTGTCTGATTGATGAACCCTTTTTTGTTCCTGGCTAAAGCAAAGTTCTTAGTTCTTGTGTAGCAAAGTTCCCTTTCTGAGCACAGTTCCTCTAAGTAGCACAGCGTGCTTGCCTTGCGGTCTGTGTGTGTGTGTGTGTGCTTGTGTGTGTGTGTGTGTGTGTGTGTGTGTGTGTGTGTGTGTGTGTGTGTGTGTGTGTGTGTGTGTGCTTGTGTGTGTGTGTGTGTGTATGTGTGTGTGTGTGTGTGTGTGTGTGTGTGTGTGTGTGTGTGTTCTTGTGTAGGGCTCTGAGCACAGTGTGCTTGCCTTGCGGCCTGTGTGTGTGTGTGTGTGTGTGTGTGTGTGTGTGTGTGTGTGTGTGCTTGTGTGTGTGTGTGTGTGTGTGTGTGTGTGTGTGTGTGTGTGTTCTTGTGTGTGTTCTTGCGGCCTCCGAGAACAAGCAGACAAAAGAGGCTGACACATCATTTTTCTGGGAACTTCTTTCTTTCTGTTTTTTTTTTTTTTTTTTGTCGCGTCACATTTTCAGACTTAACTGGCCCACTTTCAGAAAGGCCGAGTGTCCTTATCCTCTGGCACACACACACACACACACACACACACACACACACACACATACACACACACACACGCACAGACACGCACACACACACACACACACACACACACACACACACACGCGAGTGTCCTTATCCTCTGGCACACACACACACACACACACACACACACACACACACACACACACACACACACATATGCCTTATGTGTCCTTATCCT
>CM059281.1:25583776-25586276 GCA_030347295.1 Setipinna tenuifilis | reverse complement strand
GCAGTGACATGCAAGCAACATGGAAGAAACGGAATGTAGTCCCCAGAAATGTAAGACCTTTGGCTTCAGAATTTAAGACTTTTTAAGACTTTTTAAGGCCTTATTTTAGAAAAACGAAATTTAATGCCATTTAAGACTTTTTAAGGCCCCGCGGCCACCCTGACATACACATACACACACACACACACACACACACACACACACACACACACACACACACACACACACACACACCTTCTCCAGGTCCTCCTGCCTAATGGTGAGTGCCTGGATGTCGTCTGCCTTTAGAGTGGGGCTCTGGGACGTCTCCTCTGACAACGCAGAGTTCAGCTCCTCCGACGCCTTCGCACGCTTTCTGTCTACAACACACACACGCACAAGCACACACACGTACACACACACGCATGCACAGGTGTAAATGTTCACACATTATAGATTGCATCTCTTCAGTCACAGAGGTGGGTAGCCTATTCTAAAGGCTACACGAGGAGGAGATGTGTTAGCCTGGCTAGGAGGCTATCTGAGGGGGGAGACAAAGGCAAGCGTAGCTCACATGTTAGGTAGCAGATGCTTGGCAAGCACGTGTAGAAGACACCACAACATCCTGCACATGCTTAAGCAGCAACTACATAGTCACACACACACACACACACACACCGACACAAACACACACACACCGACACACACGCACACACGAGGATAGCCATGCTCACATTACCTCATTCTCAGTCTCATCTACCTCTCTCCCTTGCTACACACACACACACACACACACACAAGGATAGCCATGCTCACATTACATAATTCTCAGTCTTATCTAGCTCTCTCTCTATATATATATATCTCCCTCTCTCTCTCACTGACTCTCTCTCACTTTCTCTTTCTTCCTCTCTCCCTTTGTCTCTCTCTCTCTCTCTACACACACACACGCACACAGAGCAGACATAAATTGTCTCACTCTCACTATGAGAGCATGTTTGTGTTGATTATGGCACATGTACTTGCATGTGTGTGTGTGTGTGCTGTATTTCTGTCTTTCTTTCTTTCTTTCTTTCTCTCTCTCTCTCTCTCTCTCTCTCTCTCTCTCTCTCTCTCTCTCTCCCTCTCTCCACACCCAGAGAGCAGACAAAAATTGTGCAGAAATCAAGCATACAATACAAGCACACAGACAGAAGCAGTAAATCATTAGTACAACAAAAAAACAAACAAACATCTAAACAATTAGAAATTAAATCTTCTATGATGAGGGAATGTGGCCCGCACTGGCAAACAGCTGCAGTAGGGTGTGTGTGTGTGTGTGTGTGTGTGTGTGTGTGTGGACTGTGGGTATGAGTTGTGTAGCCCTACCGTTAGGCTATGTCACCTCATGTGCATGGGGAAGGAAAGGGAAAGAGAGCGCAGAGGTTAGAAGACATACAAACACACACGCACACACACACACACACACACACACACACATACAAACGCTCAACTAGGAGCAGTGCAGACCTACATTTTGCACAGTACACAGGACACACACACACACACACACAGACACACACACACACACACACACAGACACACACACACACACACACACAGACACACACACACATACACATAAATACAAACACACTACATTACATTTTGCTAAGGCTCTTATCGAGAGCAAGTAGCTCAAAGGAGACAGAGAATCAAAAAAAAAAAAAAAAAAAACGTTTTTATCTTGTCTTTGTTGAGAAACGGCAGTCTACCCGCATTCAGGAACATACGAAAAGAGCTAGACATTCTGAACAAGTCCGTTTCATAGAAGTTCCTCTTTTAGAAATGTCTGGTTCAGAAATTGAACCAATCGGAACAATGCATACAAGTGAGGTCGGAGGTCAAATGTATCGCTCTCCCTGCCCTTCCATTTTATTCCCTGCACACACACACAGACACACACACAGACTCACACACACACACATAATTAATGTGTTTCCTTCGGGATTACCTTAATTTCCTTCGGGATTAATAAAGTTACTCTACTCTACTCTACTCTACTCATATACACACACACACCCTTCCGTTCCTTTCAAAAACCCTTCTCTTCCAAGACTGCTTCTCTTCCTAACAAAACTAACAATTACTAAACCAACTCTCTCTGACTTACTCTGTCCCCATGTGGGGAGTAGGTGTGTCTGTAGTGTCCCTGCTCCAGGAAACTTATTCCGGCACATGCACCTCCCTGTATGTATAAAGGTTGTCTCCTTACTCTGTGTTCCTTAACACCTCTGTCAGCTTATGATCTTCTATTGTAAGTGGCTTTGGATAAAAGCGTCTGCCAAATGCAATGCAATGTAATGTAATGTAATACCCCCCCTTCATAATACCTTCTTCAGCATACACCCATCCTCCCGGACCCTACGGCACCTGATCTGCAGCAGTGTTTGCGAAGGTCAAGGTGAAATAGCATAGCAGGTCACGATCCTAGGTGTGCTCCTCCAGGCTGCGTGCAGGCGGTGTGTGTGTGTGTGTGTGT
>CM059281.1:25573776-25578776 GCA_030347295.1 Setipinna tenuifilis | reverse complement strand
GAGCTACTAAAAGTGGTTTTTGACAGAAGGACCCCTTTAAAGCTCGCCATTTAAAATGGCGCTGGGGTGGAGTTCAAAGCCGTGATGACAACTCTCTCCACTATCAATATTTCCCTCAATCTTTGCCCTCAATTTCTCCTCAAAACTTATTTACAGGAACCCCTTGCGGCAAGCATTAATATGTTGTACAATATAAATTGCAACAGCATAATTCGTACGTCAATGTTAGCAAGAATGTGTGCAGCAACCATGTTAGTAAGAATGTGTTAAATCTAACCGTTACCCTTACCCTAACCCTAACCCTTACCCACTCTAAATTCTTTTGTTGTGCCTCTGTTGTATTTGCCTGGGTCTGTCTCAGATATGACAGAGCCTTAGGAGGAGTCTTTGACTGCTGTCTGTGTTGTATTTGCCTGGGTCTGTCTCAGACCTGACAGAGCCTTAGGAGGAGTCTCTGACAATGTTGCCAGATTGGGCGGGTTCCCGCCCAATTGGGCTTGTTTTGACTTTGTCAGGCGGGTGAAAAACGCCTTGGGCGGGCAAATAAAACGTGGGCTACTTATTGGCCAAAGTATTGTTGGGCAGTTTTTTGCTGAAGTGGGCCGCTTTTTCGACGCCATTGGGCGGTAATCACTCAATCCAATCTAGCAATGGTCTCTGACTGCTGCCCACACACGGCCATTGGAGAGGCTGATGAGCTATTACACACACACACACACACACACTGGCCCTCTGACCAGAGCGAGAGGAGGAGTGAGAGAGGATGAGAACGAGGGAACATATCACAGAGGGACGACAAAAAAAAGAGAGAAAAAGATGGACAGCGATGGAGAGAAATTCGGAAAAAAATATACGAAAGATAGACAGAGCAAGGTCTGTGTGCACCACTGAAAGACCATGACCAGTTTGAGAGACTGTGAGAGAGAAAGAGGATAGAAGCAGAGAGAGAGAAAGAGAGAGAGAGAGAGAAAGAGAGAGAGAGAGAGAGAGAGAGAATATCAGAGCATATGAAGAGCAACCACTTAGAACATGTGCAAAATCAGCACACACACATACACACATACCATGCCACACACATACACACACACACACACACACACACACACGCATGCGCACACACCATGCCACACACTCTGAGGGTCGAGGCTGAAACACTGAGTGACCTCGTTATGCAATTTCACTCCTGCTGAGAGAGACTGTCATTTTCACCCAATCAACAGACGAGTGACTCGGTCCTAGGCTAACTGTTCTTCTTTTCCTTTTTTTTTTCAGTCCCTCCACTTCACCACCCACCCTCTATCATGTCACTGTTTCCCTCTCAGAGACGTGAGCCACACGACACCTCTCTCTCTCGCTCTTACCCGATTGGCTTTTGCACCTACTTCATTTAACCTCCTCCTTCCCTCAACAAACCCCCTCTCCAAAATCTTATCACCCCCCCGCCCCCAACCCCCAACCCCCGCGCTTGGCTTTCTACGCACAGTAGCTGAGTGCGCACCCTTAGAACATTTTGTATTGTCTTCACAGGAGTGCTGCCTCACCTAGAACACTGAAACACTGAGAATGAGAAGCAGGGGGAGGGGGGGTTGTGAGGGGAGAGAGGGGGAGAGTAACTTAGAGAGACAGTCACGGAAAGAAACAGATGGACGGGGGGGCGGGGGGAGAAGAGAAGATAGAAAGAGGAGAGTGAGAGAGAGAGGGAGGGAGAGAGAGGAAGAGAGCAGGACAGGCGAAAGAAAATAGCGAAAAAGAAAGCGGGGAAGTCTAAGGCCATATAGCCTATAGTTTAGGGTTTAAAAGAGGACACAACCACCTCAGGGTCCTATGCTACCACAAGGAGGGACCGCTGGTGCAAAATGGAGGACAGGCTTGGGCGACAGGGGGCAGACGAGAGGGGGGAGAGGAGAGGACGGGAAGATGAGTGAAAAGTGTAGAAGGCCATCATTTACTCTGCTCTATTTTGAATAACTGGGTTTCTGGGCTTTTGCCGACAATTGTGCCAGTGCAGACGTAATGGCCAGGTCCTCAGCTGTTGGAAACACACAAACACAAACACACGCACACGCACACACCTGGCTAAGGCTTTGAAGCCTGTCATTAACATGTTCACAACACAGACGGAAGATTGTGACACAGTGATCCAGTTTCCCCGGGTCTCTCTCTTTCTCTCTCCTGCTGACTCTTTGAGACACCACGTAGCCTATTCGCCACCACTTAGCCTAACTGTGACACTGTCGTGTGTCAGTTCGGAGAAAAAGGTGATAAGTGGAACACGAACGTACAGGTACATTAGTTAACGTTTATATGTGGTGCGACACCCCAGTGACTGACGCAGTTTCTCTTCTTTCTAAAGTTCTAGGTCGCAAAGGACCTTCCACACCTCGTTTCCTTTTCGTATTAATGTTGTTGGCTTACACAGCGCAATAGGCTATGGTAAACTCATTAAGGCGAAAATAACTCATTATAATGATATGATGATAATACATTATAGCCTTGTTAATATGTCTGTCTTAGCCGTCTACAGAATTATAGTCAGCCAGAGGATCTTTGTCATCCTGTAAGCCTTAATAGCTGTTTTACTTTACAACTGCAACATATCATACTAAGTTAAAAATCATCAAACACTTTCAGTTTGGTTCCTAACTTACCTGGGGGTGATCGCGGTCTAGTGTCCCTCCTGGAAACTTTACTTGTTGATTTGCCGAGACTTGCCATGTCCCAGGGTTGCTAACGTTAGCCGGCTAATACTAACTTTGCGACACTACAAGATACCCGAGACTTTTGTCAGCACACTAACAACTACACGAACACATTGTTTCTGAAACGCAGTGCAATTATCCGTTTCTTGTTAACATCTCGAACACATTAGTGATGTTACCAGTTTTGCTCCAGCTGAAAAAACGCCAGCTAAAGCTTGCTCAGTTTATAGTATAGGGTGGGTAGATCCATGTGAGTGTGTACATTCTGCACAGCTTGTATCCATAGCAACGGACGCGTCTGCAACATGCGACGCTGATGAACTGCCTGCAACCCACAGAAACAACAGCGGCAACAGAGACAAATGTCTAGCAGTAAATGTAATGCCTAAGTTAAAGAACAATATACTAACCGCTAGGTAGACATACGTAGACATTTTAAACGTTAGTACTATTACCAAGGAAGTATGTTTTCTATTGATAGATTCGGAGATTTAAAGGAGAAGAATAGAGATACGCTCTCAACACAGATATAGAATTGAATAGAACAAGTGAATTATATGCAGGGCGCTGACTGTAAACTGAAGGCCTATGCAAAAAATATCTACAGCAGGCCTAATATTTAATATGACATGATAGAAAAAAATATGGTTAGGCTATATGCCATCGAAAGTGGATTGTGCACAAATAGTGTAATGTAGTGCAGTGTTTAAACTAAAATAGACAAAACATTAATAGGTATACCCTACATCAAAAAAACTATACAGTCAAAATTACAAACAAATACTATTGTCACACAAATACTTTTTCTGCAGCTGCATATCCTTTTTCACACAACATTTACCCCAGCAACTGGGGAGAAAAAAACGTTTATGACTAGAAGTTATTACTAGGCTACTACTATGTGTAGGCCTAGTTACACTGCAGGGAATAGGCCTAGCCTACTTCGCAATACAGTGGATACAGAGCAAGTCTTCAGTCAAAGTGTGATTCTTTGTAGGCTACACTATTGATCCACACAAAACACCCTGGTTAGCCTACCCAGTGTCCTTGCCACTGATGTAACACACTTCAGCATGCTGCCAAGCACTGAGCCAGCTTTCTAGCCTGTTCACTTGTCCACACTGCCATCCTTAGTGTCAACACTGCACAGAAGAAACCACGGCAACAGTACACTGGTGGGACTTCAGCATTAGTTTGCTGCAGAAATTAATACAGGACTGAATATGATGACTGGATGGAAAGATGGATGTGCTGATATGGAAATTAATGGATCACACACACACACACACACACACACACACACACACACACGCACACACACACGCGCACACGCACACCCACACACACACACACGCACACCCACACACACACATGCGCGCGCACACACACACACACACACACACACACACACACACACACACACAGATGCACACAGTCAAATGCATCAATGGGCTGGTGGTTGAGAAGCTGGACCTGCAGCCAAAGTTTAGTTCCTGACACCGACACACACACACACACGCACACACACACGCGCACACACACACACACACACAGAAGCTGGACCTGCAGCCAAAGTTTAGTTCCTGACACCGACAGGTGGGTGGCGGGAGTGAATGACCAGCACTGTCCTCCATCCTCTCCTGTGACTGAGGATCCCTGCACACTCACGAGCACAAACACACACACACATCCACTCTCTCTCTCTCTCTCTCTCTCACACACACACACACACACAAACACGTCCTATTCCCATCTCTAAACAAAGACAAAGAAGGGAGGTCAAATACATAAATTGATTGGTTAAATGATTTATTAAAAAGTGGTTGAGTCTTCAAAAAGTGAAAAGTGACTTTACGTAATGTTGTAAAAGAGGTGTGTGTGTGTGTGTGTGTGTGTGTGTGTGCGTGTGTGCAGTACAGATTGAAGATACAAGTGTATAGCACACGTGTGTACAAATTTATTTCAGCTCCAAACTCATTCCTGGTGTATAATTCAAAATGTGCTTTTTTTGTGATAACCGCTCGGTGTTATGTGGTGGCCAGCGACAGAACGTCCCCCGTCTTATTATTACTACGAAAAACACAGCTCCCTCCCAGGATCCTGTAGTTCCTTTCAAAAGCACTGGCACGGAGTTCGAGAAAACGTTATGTTCTCTCTCAGAGTACACGGCTAGTGTTGCGCTGCGCACCTGTCAATCACGCCTGAGGTGAGCTCCAATGTTTGCCAAAACCAACCAGAGTGCGAAGCGAGTGCTGCATGCCTTGCCAACTCGACGGAGGGAGGGAGGGAGACAGGGAGCCG
>CM059281.1:25563776-25566276 GCA_030347295.1 Setipinna tenuifilis | reverse complement strand
AACTTGCTTAGTGCGGTTAAAGACCATGGAGGGCGGCAAAGCAAATTCAAAGCAAAGTAGGGCAGCTGTGGCCTAGTGGTTAGGGAGCTGGTCTTTGGATTGGAGAGTTGCAAGTTCAAATCAAACCCTACCCATGGCTGAAGTGCCCTTGAGCAAGGCATCTAACCCCACACTGCTCCAGGGACTGTAGCTGAAACCCTGTAAATACCTGTAACTTGCTCTGGATAAGAGCGTCAAGCTAAGTGTAATGTAATAACGTAATGTAAATTCAGAAGAGCTTTTCATGCTGTTGATGAACCACTGAAACGTTTTTGGAGACATTATGTTAGGGTTGAAAAAACTAGTCAGTGTTGCTTGAATGTAACAAACCACCATCTATGAATGAAACCACCATCTAACCAATCTAATTTCATCTGTACTTTCCGTTCTTCTCCTTCTGCATTGTGTGTCTGGAACCCTCTCCATCAACCTCACGTGGCAATGTTTGTTTAAATTGCCACTTCACACCTCCCACCCCCACACACACATGTGCAGACAGTCACACACATGTATGTACACACACACATACACACACACACACACACACACAGTCACACACATGTATGCACACACACACACAGACACACACACACACGCACAAAGGCACACACACAGACACACACTCACACACACACACACACGCACACACACACACACACACACACACACACACACACACACAGACACACACACACACAAACGCACACACACACACAGACACACACACACAGACACACAGAGACACACACGCACACACACACACTCACATGCACATGTGGTCAGCCATGTAAATATGGCTCATGGCTCTGACCCCCCCTCCTCCTCTTCCACACACACACACACACACACACACACACACACACACACACACACACACCCCTCATCCAGGGGCCCTTTGAGCGCGTGCAGCTCCAGCACATTGCCGCGTCCCGGTTGCCATGACAACCAGGGCCCTGTCTGTGGCCGTGACAACCATATGGCTCCACAACAACATGACGGCACACCGTATACATTAGACATACTGACTGACACACTGGACTATGGAGCGCTGGAGTGTGTGTGTGCGTTGACTGTACACACACACACACACACACACACACACACACACACACACACACACACACACACACAGACACATACAAGCACGCTTTGGCCTTGAAGCACTTGAGTGTTTGCCTAGGCAAATGCTCTTCAAAAGCGCACCAAAGGACACAAAATCTGAACTTTCACACACCCACACGCACACACACATACAGTACACATACACACAAACGTGCACACGCACACACACACACACACACACACAAGCACACACGCACACACAAAACATTTTGACCCACATATGCGCACGTGCAGTCCCGATGACTCACACAGCATTTTGGTGGCCAACACACACACACACACACACACACACACAAACAGTTGTTAAGATTTTCATTTATACTCACACGTGTATGCACCCACAAACAAACAAACAAACAAACCCAACAGACACAAACTCAAAGGCTTATTTTTCATTTTATTTTTTAAGGTCTTCCCAAGGCTGCTTTTTCTCTCCTTTTTTACCTTTGGCCCTTCTTCCTCCTCCTCCTCCTCCTCCTCCTCCTCCTCCTCCACACACTGCCTTGTCCCCAAGCCTCACGTGCTGCACAGAAGGACAGGAACATGTATCTTCCTCTTCATCTTTCTCCTCCTCCTCTTCCTCCTCCTCCTCCTCCTCCTCTTCATCTTCCTCCTCTTTCTCTTCCTCCTCATCCTCCTCCTCCTCCTCCTCCTCTTCCTCCTCCTCACGTGCTGCCGTCCGGCACAGAAGGACAGGAACAGGGACATCCTCCTTCTCTTCCTCCTCCTCCTCCTCTTTCTCCTCCTCCTCTTTCTCGTCTTCCTCGTCTTCCTCCTCATCCTCTTCCTCACGTGCTACCCTCAGACAGGGACAGGGACATCTGTCTCTTCCTCCTCTTCCTCCTCCTCTTTCTCTTCCTCCTCCTCATCCTCCTCTTTCGCTTCCTCCTCTTTCTCCTCTTCCTCCTCCTCTTTCTCCTCTTCCTCCTCCTCCTCTTCCTCCTCCTCTTCACGTGCTGCCCTCAGAGGCACAGAGGGACAGGGACACACACACACACACACACACACAAACACACACACACCCTCAGCACAGAGGCACAGAGGGACAGGGACACACACACACACACACACACACACACACAAACACACACACACTCTCAGCACAGAGGCACAGAGGGACAGGGACACACACACACACACACACACACACACACAAACACACACACACCCTCAGCACAGAGGCACAGAGGGACAGGGACACACACACACACACACACACACACACACACACAAACACACACCCTCAGCTCAGAGGCACAGAGGCACAGAGGGACAGGGACACACACACACACACACACACACACAAACACACACACACCCTCAGCACAGAGGCACAGAA
>CM059281.1:25551276-25556276 GCA_030347295.1 Setipinna tenuifilis | reverse complement strand
GCCACCAGCCAACACCACACATAATCTTTCAGTCTGTCTTTCTAGATGTATGATGTACTGTAAGCACATGTACTGTAGATGTGTTACTGCATTGACATGGACACAGACACACAGACACAGACACACACACACACACACACACACACACACACACACACACACACACAGATGTATGATGTACTGTAAGCACATGTACTGTAGATGTGGTACTGCATGGACATGGCCACAGACACACAGACACACAGACACAGACACAGACACAGACACAGACACAAACACACACACACACACACACACACACACACACACACACACACACACACCAAGCAGGATGCAGGATGGGGTTCAGTATGTCTGTGAAGATTCCCATTCATCCAGGTCATGTTAGTCCAGTGAGCTAACTTCCTGGGATGAGATCTCAAGGCAGAATGTTATGCAGCAGATAGATGATGATGCAGGGCCCCTCCTCTGTCCAGAATTGGTTGTTCAACATGGACGAGATGAATGGATGGAAGGGGTTCAGTGTTTTGCTCGAGGACACTGTGGCCCAGTCAGGAGTAGTAGTAGGAGAAGCCCCTCACCCGCAGGGTGATGCCCCCCCCCAACCATCACGCCCCGAGCCACTGTTGCCCCCTGTGCAAACCAGTAGGGCATTTACATTCACACCTGTTGCTTAATTATTATAGGTCCAGACTGCGGGAGTTTCAAGTGATATTGTGTTTGTGTCATGCTGTAGGAAACTCTGCCAGCCATGACTGCGACTACAGTCGACATTTCTTTTGCCATCTTCATGGTGATTTACGGTAATAAACTAACATCCATAACCATGAAACCAATGACATTATGAGCACTGTCATGTTATGGTTGTCAAGAGTGATATGTTTTTTAATGCTGATACTATTGCCATTAAGTGAAAGGTTTAAAGAGAATATTTAGTTATGCTGTTGGGGTGACTTGGTTGCTAAAAACTAGGACCAGTATATTGTTTTAATATTTTAAAGAGGTCAACTTGAGCTTAACATCCTTTCTTTTTATTTTTTGAGGACTTTTGAGGTAAAACAAAAAACTTTAATGCCACATCACATATAATACACTCCGTTTTTTCATCTCCAGTTTCTTTTTTCATGATGTCTTTGTCTGTTGTCCACTATACCAGTGTTTTATTTTACTCCGACTGTCTCACTAGCACTCACGTCTTCCTCTCTGCCTCCCTTCTGTTATCTGATGCAGTTTCCATGGTGATTGCACCTGCAAAGGAGCGCTGCCATTTCCCCTTTCGATTCAACAACAAGACTTACACATACTGCACAATCTACAACAAGGATGATAAAAGGTTGTGGTGTGCCACCACCTATGACTACAACCGTGATAAGAAATGGCGCTTCTGTGACAGTGAGTGCCTATTTTGTAAACAAAGTTTGTGCTGTAATGTGAGTAGATGGTTTTGTTTATGAGGTTTTATGTGACTCATGAGAAAGAGTAAAAGCGTTTCGTCATGGGAAACAGAAACTAATTCTACAATGTAAAGTTTTAATCTGTTGCCATAAAATTGCTGATTCTTGTGATTAATCTCATTTACCTGACTGACAAGTTGTACTAGTTAGAATTAGCTGATTTAGTGAACAGCTGGAACAAGTGTGTGTCAAAACTTGAAAGACTAAACTAAACCAGTACTGTCTGAAGCTGGGTTAGTGTGTTAGCTGGCAGTAATGGCAGCTATCTGGGTCTCTGTCTAGATATGCTGGTGGGACACCAATAATGACATAGATCATTAATTTCCTCTGGGATAAATGAAGTATCTCTACTCTACCACTCTACTCTACTACATCAGCAGGAATATGCAGTCTGGAATGGGACAGGAGGTCTTGGCCTGTCAGGCCATCAACTGCCATATTTTAACAGGCAGTAACACTAACACAAAAAAATGTTTCTGTTAACCATACTGATTACATAGCTGCTGATTTTATTTTGTCAAATAAAGCTATACATATTTCAACACTTAGACAAAAACAAGTAAACTGAGATACCAAAGCTATCATAATTCATTTGATTTATGTTGATTCTCTAACTAATTATAGAGATTACACACTTTTCAAGGTAACCACAAACTAACACCATCACTGCCAGAGTAGGTGTTTTGACAACATTAAAGAAGATACTGCCACCTACTGTATATGTCATGTCTTCACTCGTGAATGTTAGCCTGTGTAGAGATATCCAACAGTGTTTCTACAACTGTACAATTTTTTTTTGTAAACCATACTGACTGGCTGCTGATTTTATCCCGTCAAATAATGCATGTTTCATTTTGTTGTGAACTCTTAAAATGCTGAACCCATAACATTTGTTCCAGAAAAACCTGATGACAATGACAACTGGAGTGTGTCTTACGGCCAACGCAGCATCTGTGCTTTAAATGGGTCCTCAGTAAGCATGTCCTGCTCTTACACCTACCCCGATCATATGACAGTTCAAGACGTCTACTGGATAAACGCCCGCAGTGGCGCCGAGCTTGATGTCTTACAAAAACCTGAATACAAAAACAGGGTCCAGGTGAACTTCCAGAGGGAAACTGATGAGTGTTCTCTACGTATACAACCAGTGATTTATTCAGATCAGAGAGATTACTACTGTTGGATAACAACTAATACCCTGTGGCGTTTCATTGGGGAGCAGGCAGTCAAACTGTCAGTCACAGGTAGCCATCAGTGTTTTGTAATTTACAGACATAATCAACTTAAACCTATTTACAGACTTTGTGTTAATTGTGTTAATAATAGTAAATACAAACTACACAACAACATTAAAGTACAAAGAGTGGTTTTAAAGTAAATGTTGTAACAGTAAAACATCACTTCTCATCAAAGTAATTTCTGTTTCACAGAGTTGAGGGTGGTGGGTCCTCAGGCAGTAAAGGAGGGGGAAGACGTGGCTCTAACCTGTAACACCACCTGTGCTCTGAGTGGCAACAATATATTCATCTGGAGTAAAGACGGACATCTTGTGGAAAAGCAGTACAACAACAACAAACTGCCCCTCAAGCCGATCAGTTATAAAGATGGAGGGAAATACACATGTGCTGTTAAAGGACATGAAAATCTTCCATCCCCTCCTGTGTGGCTACAGGTCATGTGTGAGTAATTTAAGGAGAAAAACACCATAATGTATGACAGAGTCCACTGTCCACTGTCACTGTCTTTACAGTAAAGGAGGAAAATATATCAGTGTCTATGGTACAGCTGTTAAAAAATGTTTTTCTGTAGGAATTTTCACAAGATACAACTTGATTGATTTTTGATTAGGCTGCATCATGGAAAATTAATTAATATTTACTGCATGGCAGTATAGGCCTACCTGACTATATATGACTGTATGCTACTCAAGTGATGTTACTTGATGTGTTTCCCGTTCCAGATTCCCCAAAGAACACAGCAGTGGTTAGTCCATTAGCCGTAGTAACAAAGGGCAGGTCAGTGACTTTGACCTGCAGCAGCGATGCCAACCCACCAGTGGAGAGCTACACCTGGTTCAAGGTGAACGAGTCCACTTTAGTAGGATCAGGACAGCAGTACAGCATCTCTAACATCAGATCTGAGGATGGAGGACAGTACTACTGTGAGGCCAGGAACAAATATGGAGCTGAGACCTCATCTGCTGTGTCCATCACAGTTAAAGGTACCAGTGTATCTCTATTCCTCTTCAATGATGATCTCACTTGTGATTCCCCTCCTGACTTTATTCATGTCTCAGTAATTCCTTTAGGAGAGCAGAGCCCTGTACTGACTGCTGTGGTGGCAGTCTTAGTGTGTGGAGTGCTGTGTCTGCTGTGTGTGCTTTTCTTTATGAGGTGAGTGAATATGACAGTATGTGTATAATCTTCAAATATATTTTAATGACATTGTGTAGTATGATGTTGAATTTGTATATTATACTCAAATTCCATAATCTATTGTGACAGGAATAATCAATCTCACTTCTTGTAAAAATGTTTAACTGACACTACTAGTAACTAATAAGTAATTTAACGTTGGAGTACACAGGTTCTTGTACTGTGTAACACTGAAGTATAACTTAAGCAGAGTCTCAATCCAGCCAAAAAAATACATAAACATTTTAGCATTAACTAATCAGACATTGGTGAAGGATGCCTTTGACTTCATGGCAATTTCCGTGTCACAGGAAATGCAAGAGTGAAGCTATGACACAGGCAAGACATGACCAGGTGAGAAAGAGAATCCAGTAGGAAGATTAAGTATTCATCATCAGCATTGTTTTCAGTAAAGGTCTTTGATATTAGACTAATGATATGAAAATCTTATGCAGAGTGGAAATGCCAACACCATTCAGCTTGATGCAGACTACCAGAACATGAACCCCAACACCACCCAACCTGATTCAGACTACCAGAACATGAACCCCAACACCACCCAACCTGATGCAGTGTACCAGAGCCTGACCCCCAACACCACCCAACCCGATGCAGTCTGCCAGAGCCTGAACCCCAACACCACCCAACCTGATGCAGTCTACCAGAGCCTGGACCCTAACACCATCCAGCCTGAGCCTGTCTATCAAACCCTTCAAGGAAATGCCTCTTAACCTTGAACTCTTCTCTGCCATTTTAGGAAACACTCAAATCATCTTGAGTGAAGAAATATTTGAGATTGCATCCAAAATCTGCATTACAATTAGTTGTCAATTTTATCCGTAGCAAGTTAAAGTGAAATAAGCACAGGGATTGTCCCTCTCCAGCAATGTGGGGTTAGATGCTTTCCTCCAGGGCACTTCAGCCATGGATGAGGATGGAGGAGGGTGCTGGTTATTCAGTCTCCCACCCACTTTTTTAACCTATTGGTAAGGGAATCAAACTGCAACCCTCAGATCAACCTACTCCCTAACTATTGGGCCAAAGCTGCCCACTAATGGATGTACATTTCGTTGATACGCCTGTGTGAAATAACATCAGACTTTTCTAAAGAGAACACTTCCATCCTTCTTTT
>CM059281.1:25506276-25546276 GCA_030347295.1 Setipinna tenuifilis | reverse complement strand
TTAGTTGCCTTTTGTGTTATCATATGTGACTATTGTTGGCATCAGTCTGATGTGTTTTGATGGGTGATATTGTGTTTGTGTCATGCTGTAGGAAACTCTGCCAGCCATGACTGCGACTACAGTCGACATTTCTTTTGCCATCTTCATGGTGATTTACGGTAATAAACTAACATCCATAACCATGAAACCAATGACATTATGAGCACTGTCATGTTATGGTTGTCAAGAGTGATATGTTTTTAATGCGGATGCTAATCTGAATCCATTAAGTGAAACAAGTTTGAAGAAAATATTTAGATATTAAAACGCTGTTGGGCTGAGTTGATTGCTTAAAATTAACACCAGTATATTGTTTTAATATTTTAAAGAGGTCAACTTGAGCTTAACATCCCTTTTTTTTGTCGTTCTCAGGACTTCAATTAAAAAAAAAAAACCTTAAATGCCACATCACATATAATACACTCCGTTTTTTCATCTCCAGTTTCTTTTTTCATGATGTCTTTGTCTGTTGTCCACTATACCAGTGTTTTATTTTACTCCGACTGTCTCACTAGCACTCACGTCTTCCTCTCTGCCTCCCTTCTGTTATCTGATGCAGTTTCCATGGTGACTGCACACGCAAAGGAGCGCTGCCATTTCCCCTTTCGATTCAACAACAAGACTTACACAGGTTGCACAAAAGACAACAGGGATGATGGAAGGTTGTGGTGTGCCACCACCTCTGACTTTGACCGTGATAAGAAATGGCGCTTCTGTGACAGTGAGTGCCTATTTTGTAAACAAAGTTTGTGCTGTAATGTGAGTAGATGGTTTTGTTTATGAGGTTTTATGTGACTCATGAGAAAGAGTAAAAGCGTTTCGTCATGGGAAACAGAAACTAATTGTACAATCTAAAGTTTTAATCTGTTGCCATAAAATTGCTGATTCTTGTGATTAATCTAATTTACCTGACTGAGAAGTTGTACTAATTAGAATTAGCCGATTTAGTGAACAGCTGGAACAAGTGTGTGTCAAAACTTGAAAGACTAAACTAAACCAGTACTGTCTGAAGCTGGGTTAGTGTGTTAACCAATGACATCTTACTGTCCTGCTGGCAGTAATGGCAGCTATCTGGGTCTCTGTCTGGATATGCTGGTGGGACACCAATAATGACATAGATCATTAATTTCCTCTGGGATAAATGAAGTATCTCTACTCTACCACTCTACTCTACTACATCAGCAGGAATATGCAGTCTGGAATGGGACAGGAGGTCTTGGCCTGTCAGGCCATAAAAAGGCCATATGCTAACAGGCAGTAACACTAACACACACAAAAATATTTATTTGATTTATATTGATTTTGTAACTGATTACAGAGATTTCACACTTTTAAATGCAACCACATGCCAAGACTAACACCATCACTGCCAGAGTAGGTGTTTTGACATCCTTAAAGAAGATACTGCCACCTACTGTATATGTCATGTCTTCACTCTCGAATGTTAGCCTGTGTAGAGATATCCAACTGTGTTTCTACAATTGTACATTTTTTTTTGTTAACCATACTGACTGGCTGCTGATTTTATCCCGTCAAATAATGCATGTTTCATTTTGTCGTTAACTCTTAAAATGCTGAACATAACATTTGTTCCAGGTAATGACAACTGGAGTGTATCTTACCGCCAACTCAGCATCTGTGCTTTAAATGGGTCCTTAGTAAGCATTGGGAGTGGGATTCAGGTAGTCAAAATGTCAATCACAGGTAGCCATCACTGTTTTGTAATTTACAGACATAATGAACTTAAACCTATTTACAGACTTTGTGTTAATTGTGTTAATAATAGTAAATACAAATACAATACACAACAACATTAAAGTATAAAGAGTGGTTTTAAAGTGAATGTTGTAAAAGTAAAATGTATACATGTCATCAAAGTAATTTCTGTTTCACAGGCTTGAGGGTGGTGGTTCCTCAGGCAGTAAAGGAGGGGGAAGACGTGGCTCTAACCTGTAACACCACCTGTGCTCTGAGTGGCAACAATATATTCATCTGGAGTAAAGACGGACATCTTGTGGAAAAGCAGTACAACAACAACAACACACTGCCCCTCAAGTCGATCAGTTATAAAGATGGAGGGAGCTACACATGTGCTGTTAAAGGACATGAAAATCTTCCATCCCCTCCTGTGTGGCTACAGGTCATTTGTGAGTAGTTAAAGAAAAAAAACACCATAATGTATGACAGAGTCCACTGTCCAAAGTCTTTACAGTAAAGGAGGAAAATGTCCCCAGGATGTGTGAAATTCATGACAAAAGGTGATCTGTTTCTCTTTTCAAGTTGCACCAAGGAACACTTCAGTTTCTGTTAGCCCATCTGATGAAGTCCTTGCCGGAGGTTCAGTGACTTTGACCTGCAGCAGTGATGCCAACCCACCAGTGGAGAGCTACACCTGGTTTAAGGTGAACGAGTCCACTCCAGTAGGATCAGGACAGCGGTACACCATCTCTAACATCAGATCTGAGGATGGAGGACAGTACTACTGTGAGGCCAGGAACAAATATGGAGCTGATAACTCATCTGCTGTGTCCATCACAGTTGGAGGTACCAGTGTATCTCTATTCCTCTTCAATGAAGATCTCAGTTGTGATTCCCCTCCTGACTCTATTCATGTCTCAGTAATTCCTTTAGGAGAGCAGAGCCCTGTACTGACTGCTGTGGTGGCAGTCTTAGTGTGTGGAGTGCTGTGTCTGCTGTGTGTGCTTTTCTTTATGAGGTGAGTGAATGTGACAGGGTGTGTGTAATCTTCAAATATATTTTAATGACATTGTGTAGTATGATGTTGAATTTGTATATTATACTGAAATTCCATAATCTTATGTGACAGGAATAATCAATCTCACGTCTTGTAAAAATGTTTAACTGACACTACTAGTAACTAATAAGTAATTTAACGTTGGAGTACACAGGTTCTTGTACTGTGTAACACTGAAGTATAACTTAAGCAGAGTCTCAATCCAGCCAAAAAATACATAAACATTCTAGCATTGACTAATCAGACATTGGTGAAGGATGCCTTTGACTTTATGGCAATTTTTGTGTAGCAGGAAATGCAAGAGTGAAGCTGTGACACAGGCAAGACATGACCAGGTGAGAAAGACAATCCAGTAGCAAGATTAAGTATTCATCATCAGCATTATTTTCAGTAAAAGTCTTTGCTATTAGACTATTGACATGAAAGTCTTATGCAGAGTGGAAATGCCAACACCATTCAGCTTGATGCAGACTACCAGAACATGAACCCCAACACCACCCAACCTGATGCAGTCTACCAGAGCCTGAACCCCAACACCACCCAACCTGATGCAGTCTACCAGAGCCTGAACCCCAACACCACCCAAGCTGATGCAGTCTACCAGAGCCTGAAACCCAACACCACCCAAGCTGATGCAGACTACCAGAACCTGAACCCCAACACCACCCAACCTGATGCAGTCTATCAGAGCCTGAACCCCAACACCATCCAGCCTGAGCCTGTCTATCAAACCCTTAAAGGAAATGCCTCTTAACCTTGAACTCTTCTCTGTCATTTTAGGAAACACTCAAATCATCTTGAGTGAAGAAATATTTGAGATTGAATCCAAAATCTGCATTACAATTAGTTGTCAATTTTATCCGTAGCAAGTTAGAGTGAAATAAGCATAGGGATTGTCCCCCTCCAGCAATGTGGGGTTAGATGCTTTTCATCCAGGGCACTTCAGCCATGGATGAGGATGGATGAGGGTGCTGGTTATTCAGTCTCCCACCCACTTTTTTAACCTACTGGTAAGGGAATCAAACTGTAACCCTCAGATCAACCTACTCCCTAACCACTGGGCCAAAGCTGCCCACTAATGGATGTACATTTCGTTGATACGTCTGTGTGAAATAACATCAGACTTTTCTAAAGAGAACACTTCCATCCTTCCACCCTTCTTTTAAAAAAAGCCTTTCATGAGGTCATGTGTTCGTTGTGTGATGTTATGCTTTATCCTCTTAGCCTCTTACATAAGCTCATGCGAGAATACCAGGTTTTGTTTCTTCTAATTTTAATAACCAAGTTAATGGAATGCTTTCACAAATGTATTAATTTGTCAGTAGTTTGTGAGTCCTTTCTATGCAGCTTGGAATATGTTAGATTAGCAATGGTATTTTTCCATTGGGCCACAGCTGCCCATTAATAGACGCACATTTGGCTGCTACATCAAAGAACATCCGCCCAGTGGTGGGTCTACAGTGTTTTACTCCCCGGGCGAGACCACCTCTTAGAGAGTCACGCTACTTCTGTGCACGGAACCTTTTTGGCAAGCGATGGCGCCTGCAGTTCACTTAGGGGGCGCGAATATGCCGATTGCAGTGACATAGTCCAGTTTTGTTTCCCCCACAAGCGCTCGTGGCGCCCCCTACGACATGGCGCCCCGGGAGGCTGCCCTGTTCGCCCGTGCCTAAAACCGCTACTGCATCCGTCCTTTCTAAAGAGATATGGAAACACTTCCACATTTCTCCAAAAAAGCCACATTTCTCCAAAAAAGCCATGTATTCATTGTGTTTTGTTACTGCTTATTGCCTTAGTCTTTTTTATATGCTCATGTAAGAGTTTTCTTTTCTTCTTCAAATTTTAATAATCAAGTTAATGGAATGCATTCAGAAATGTATTATGTTGTCAGTAGTTTGTGAATCCTTTCCATGCAGTTTGGAATATTTTAGATTGGCAATGGTATTTTTCCACTAGTGACAGGCTTAAACAATGCCTGCCACCTATTTTGGAAAATGCTCAACACATTTTTCTGTATATGGATGAGATATCATGCATAATATTTTATCTTTTATATATTTTTTATTAAACTAAGATAGGAAGTCCATCCGACTGTGTTTTAATTATGGAACTGGCAGATGAAATTATGGCTCAATTTAAATAATCTGTTATAGATTCCCCATTGTAGGCAGAGAGAGGCTTGATTTTGGGCAGCCAGATGTACAGCACCAATAAATAGTATTAAACAGCACCAGAAATTAGTGTTAAACAGAACCAGTAAATAGTGTCAAAATAGCACCAGTCATTAGTGTTAAACAGCACCAGTAAATAGTGTCAAAACAGCACCAGTAAATAGTGCCAAAACAGCACCAGTAATTAGTGTTACAACAGCACCAGTAATTAGTGTTACAACAGCACCAGTAATTAGTGTTAAACAGCACCAGTAATTAGTGTTACAACAGCACCAGTCATTAGTGTTAAAACAGCACCAGTAAATAGTGCCAAAACAGCACCAGTCGTTAGTGTTAAAACAGCACCAGTCATTAGTGTTAAAACAGCACCAGTAATTAGGGTAACACTTTCTATGAAGGCCACATCTATAGCGCATTATGAGGGCATTTATAACAAATTATAACGCGCATCACGACTACTTACAATGCATCATGACTGCACTCACAATGCTTCACGATGCATTATATTAATAGTTATGAGTAGCTATGAACCTGCACCTTATAATGCTTTATAAATTCAAGGGTGTGCACACATTATAATGCTTTGTAAATCCAAGGGTGTTGTGAGTGCTCATAACTAATCATTAACCATGGGGCTTATAATACATTATGATTACTAATACCCCTCCATGCACTCACCTAGATGATAAGCAGTCATAAGGACTCATAAGACACTATAATGTTCCATCTGGGATTGTAAGATGTCAATGTATGAACCTACCTTATAATGCGTTATAAATCCAAGGGTGCTCATGACTACCATGAACCACAGGGCTTATAATACATTATGATTATGAATACACCTCTATGCATACACCTAGATGATTAGGACTCATAAGACACTATAATGTACCATGTGGTATCATAAGCTGTCAATGTGTGCTCTAAGTAAAGTTACATTTATATGGATGCATCTATAATGAAGCACACCTTATCACATTTCATTGTTGGGGCTTATAATACATTATGATTACTAATACTCCTCTATGCACACACCTGGATGATCAACCTGCTGTCTCATAACATGCTATAATGTTCCATGTGAGATCATATGTTGTCAATGTGTGCTCCAAGTAAAGTGAAGTTCATATGGACGTATCTATAATGCATCATAATGGTCAAACCCGTAACCAATGTTACGGGTCTTATTCAATGCCTCTGCATTGTGTTGAGTGTAACAGTGGATCTTCACACGGAAGCTGCTGGGACATCATTTATTGGTACTGGCACAAGATACATAAAATACAGGGTTAGGTGAGGGTTCGCCTTTGTCCTTCCTCTTCCCAGCACGCAGGGTTAACAGGGCATATTCGAGACTGATACATGAACAACATTAACAATACATCAACAATACATATTATTAATTACATCAAAAACACACGACAGTAACATGCCCCGCTAGCATTCTAAGCTAGGCGGGGTGGTTAGCTAGCGCAACCCAAGCGAACAGATAACAAAATGAATGAAACTGATTATTACACACCTGGCACAAGATACATAAAATACAGGGTTAGGTGAGGGTTCGCCTTTGTCCTTCCTGGCAAACAAAAAGAAGACGAAAACAGGAAGCTAAAAATATTGAGCTAAACGAACGCTGAACTAGCAATAGCTAAGCCACGGTCTTATCCTATACCCGTGGCTATAAATTACTTGACAAACTACGTGACGAGACAACATATACACACGACGATACACAAAGGGATGACTAAGGGAGTGATTAAAATAGAAGATTATGATTTAATAGAACATCGATGGTAAATTAACATAAGGATATATACAGATTATTATTATGGATTGGGGGACTACAAACCTCTTCCCAGCACGCAGGGTTAACAGGGAAGAGTTGAGGGAGACAGGGACCTTTAAACGTGAAGACAAGACGCACAGGACGGAAAGCCAGGAGGGACACAAGACTGAAGAACGGACCCACCTCTAACAAGCTGACGTAATAATGTCCAAATTTTGGTCAAAACCACCCTTACTCATCCCAGACAACCTAAAAACAGGGCTTTATGACAAAAATACCCCGAACCTACACTGTTACACTTTAAGTTACACTTTAAACATTTTATTTTTGTTCATGTTCACCTTAAAATTGCTCATTACAGTAACATATTGTTAAACCTGTGTGCGAAGGCACAGTGTTATACATTTACACCGTGTTATACATTTTCTTAATGTAGGCTAATAAAAAAAACGTGGGAACACATCTTGTCTTTTTCTTACTTAAAATGTATCATTTATGTTTTATGTCATACTGTTAGCCAACAGATCATTATGTAATTCTGAAGTATCTTACCCTGGCGAACATTGATTTTTGTAAATGCATACAAATGTGTTATACTTAACCCCAACAACAAACCATTATGATGCATTATAGATGCATCCATATGAACTTCACTTTACTTGGAGCACACATTGACAACATATGATCTCACATGGAACATTATAGCATGTTATGAGACAGCAGGTTGATCATCCAGGTGTGTGCATAGAGGAGTATTAGTAATCATAATGTATTATAAGCCCCAACAATGAAATGTGATAAGGTGTGCTTCATTATAGATGCATCCATATAAATGTAACTTTACTTAGAGCACACATTGACAGCTTATGATACCACATGGTACATTAAAGTGTATTATGAGTCCTAATCATCTAGGTGTATGCATAGAGGTGTATTCATAATCATAATGTATTATAAGCCCTGTGGTTCATGGTAGTCATGAGCACCCTTGGATTTATAACGCATTATAAGGTAGGTTCATACATTGACGTCTTACAATCCCAGATGGAACATTATAGTGTCTTATGAGTCCTTATGACTGCTTATCATCTAGGTGAGTGCATGGAGGGGTATTAGTAATCATAATGTATTATAAGCCCCATGGTTAATGACTAGTCATAAGCACTCACAATACCCTTGGATTTACAAAGCATTATAATGTGTGCACACCCTTGAATTTATAAAGCATTATAATGTGTAGGTTCATAGCTACTCATAACTGTTAATATAATGCATCGTGAAGCATTGTGAGTGCAGTCATGATGCATTGTAAGTAGTCGTGATGCGCGTTATAATTTGTTATGAATGCCCTCATAATGCGCTATAGATGTGGCCTTCATAGAAAGTGTTACCGTAATTAGTGTTAAAACAGCACCAGTCATTAGTGTTAAAACAGCACCATGTTTATAGTTGTGCTCCCAATAGGGTGGGAAAGTGTTCTTATCGCCCCCTGCTGGCAATGTTCCAGACGCTACAGCCGAGGTCATGAGGATTAAATGGGACTAAAATTACTTTTAAATGACATTTCTGTTCACACTGCGATGCTAAGACAGAGGCTTTAATATTATACGCATATTGATTCTGGTAATCATAGTGAACATTGCATGTGTGACATCGCATTTGACTAACTGCACACAGTGCCAAAGATCAAAGGTCAGTATATGTAGCACAGGGGACAGGATGTGTGTGTGTGTGTGTGTGTGTGTGTGTGCGTGTGAGTGTTCGTGTGTGTGTGTGTGTGTGCGTGTGCGCATGTGTGTGTGTGTGGGGGGGGCAGTGCCAAAGGTCAGTATATGTAGCACAGTGGAACAGTGGACAGGATGTGTGTGTGTCTGCGTGTTTGTGCGTGTGTGTGTGAGTGTGTGTGCGCATGTGTGTGTGTGGGGGGGGCAGTGCCAAAGGTCAGTATATCTAGCACAGTGGACAGGATGTGTGTGTGTGCGTGTGTGTGTGTGCGTGTGTGTGCGCGGATGTGTGTGTGTGTCGGGGGGCAGTAGCAAACGTCAGTATGTGTAGCACAGTGGACAGGTGATATCACAGTTATCACAGTTAGGGGAGAAGGAGGAGAAGTAGGAGGAGCTACATGCATCTCTCTCTCTGGTGAAGGGGCACCTCAGTCATGGGTGGGGGGGCAGGAGAACACTAGCTATTTACTCCCCCACCCCTATTCACCTACTGCAATGGGACTTGAACTTGGGACTCTTTGATGCCAAGACTAACTCTCTAACCACTAGGCCATACATATTATAGAGTATCTCTCTCTCTCTCTCTCTCTCTCTCTCTCTCTCTCTCTCTCTCTCTCTCTCTCTCTCTCTCTCTCTCTCTCTCTCTCTCTCTCTCTCTCTCTCTCTCTCTCTCTCTCTCTCTCTCTCTCTCTCTCTCTCTCTCTCTCTCTCTCTCTCTCTCTCTCTCTCTCTCTCTCTCTCTCTCTCTCTCTCTCTCTCTCTCATGCCATACTTACTTAGATAACCTCGACTCAAACACAGTGCCAAAGTGCTAACCACAGATGATTTCATTGATACATCTGTGTGAAAGAACATCAGACTTTTCTAAAGAGAACACTTCCACCCTTCTTTTAAAAAAAGCCTTTCATGAGGTCATTTATTCGTTGTGCGATCTTATGCTTTATCCTCTTAGCCTCTTACATAAGCTCATGCAAGAATAGCACGCTTTATTTCTTCTAATTTTAATAACCGAGTTAATGGAATGCTATTACAAATGTGTTATGTTGTCAGTAATTTGTGAATCTTTTCTATGCAGTTTGGAATATGTTAGATTAGCAATGGTATTTTTCCACCAGTGACAGGCTTAAACAATGCCTGCCACCTATTTTGGAAAATGCTCAAAACATTTTTCTGTATATGGATGAGATATGATGCATAATGTTTTATCTTATCTTTTATATATTTTTCATTAAACTAAGAGAGGAAGTCCATCCGACTGTCTGTTTTAATTATGGAACTGGCAGATGAAATTATGGCTCAATTTAAATAATCTGTTATAGATTCCCCATTGTAGGCAGAGAGAGGCTCGATTTCGGGCAGCCAGCTGTACAGCACCAATAAATAGTATTAAACAGCACCAGACATTAGTGTTAAACAGAACCAGTAAATAGTGTCAAAACAGCACCAGACATTAGTGTTAAACAGCACCAGTCATTAGTGTTAAAACAGCACCAGTAATTAGTGTTACAACAGCACCAGTAATTAGTGTTAAAACAGCACCATGTTTATGGTTGTGCTCCCAATAGGGTGGGAAAGTGTTCTTATCGCCCTCTGCTGGCAGTGTTCCAGACGCTACAGCTGAGGTCATGAGGATTAAATGGGACTAAAATTACTAAATCATTACTAAAATGACATTACTGAAAATGAAAATGTCATTACTAAAATGACATTTCTGTTCACACTGCAATGCTAGGACAGAGGCTTTAATATTATACGCATATTGATTCTGGTAATCATAGTGAACATTGCATGTGTGACATCGCATTTGACTAACTGCACACAGTGCCAAAGATCAAAGGTCAGTATATGTAGCACAGTGGACAGGATGTGTGTGTGTGTTTGTGTGTGCGTGTGTGTATGTGTTTGTGCTTGTGTGTGCGCGCATGTGTGTGTGTGTGGGGGGGGCAGTGCCAAAGGTCAGTATATGTAGCACAGTGGACAGGATGTGTGTGTGTGTGCGTGTATTTGTGTGTATGTGTTTGTGTGTGCGTGTGTGTGTGTGTGGGGGGGGGCAGTGGCAAAGGTCAGTATATCTAGCACAGTGGACAGGATGTGTGTGTGTGTGCGTGTATTTGTGTGTATGTGTTTGTGTGTGCGTGTGTGTTTGTGGGGTGGGGGGGGGCAGTGCCAAAGGTCAGTATATGTAGCACAGTGGACAGGATGTGTGTGTGTGTGTGCGTGTGTGTGTGTGTGCGCGCATGTGTGTGTGTGGGGGGGGGGGGGGCAGTGGCAAAGGTCAGTATATGTAGCACAGTGGACAGGTGATATCACAGTTATCACAGTTAGGGGAGAAGGAGGAGAAGTAGGAGGAGCTACATGCATCTCTCTCTCTCTCTGGTGAAGGGGCACCTCAGTCATGGGTGGGGGGGCAGGAGAACACTAGCTATTTACTCCCCCACCCCTATTCACCTACTGCAATGGGACTTGAACTTGGGACTCTTTGATGCCAAGACTAACTCTCTAACCACTAGGCCATACATATTATAGATTATATGTATTATATTATATAGGTGGACTTTAAAAAAAGTGGTCAGGAAAGTCCCTCTCTTTCTCTCTCTCTCTCTCTCTCTCTCTCTCTCTCTCTCTCTCTCTCTCTCTCTCTCTCTCTCTCTCATTCTCATGCCATACTCAGATAACCTCCACTTAAACACAGAGTGCCATAGTGCTAACCACAGATGACGTGTTTCAACATAAAAACATTATGGGCCTATTTTATCAGGAGACCATCTCTTTCTGCTGTCTAACTGTAAGGAACCTGTCGTGTGTGTGTGTGTGTGTGTGTGTATATGTGTGTGCTTGTGTGTGTGTATGTGTGTGCATGTGCGTGTGTGCGTGCATGTGTGTGTGTGTGTGTGCATGTGTGTGTGTGTGCATATGTGTGTCTGTGTGTGTGTGTGTGTGTGTGTGTGTGTCTGTGTGTGTGTGTGTGTGTGTACGTGTGTGTGTGTGTGTACGTGTGTGTATGTGTGTGTGTGTGTGTGTGTGTGTGTGTGTGCACGCGCGTGTGTGTGTACGTGTGTGTGTGTGCATGGTGTGCATGCACATGTGTGCGTGTGTGTGTGGTTTTCATTTCATACTACAATCACTACCTGCTTTCCTAAGAAATTTCCATCAGTTGCTACTTACGCAATGTTTCTAAGAGGTGATGGGGGGAGAAGAGGTGGTGGCAATATATAGATACAGCTGATATATGAGGCACGCAAGCCCTGGCCTGGCTGTTGGTCAGTGTTAACCACCAGTCTGGCACACGTGTGTGTGTGTGTGTGTGTGTGTGTGTGTGTGTGTGTGTGTGTGTGTGTGTGTGCAAGCCCTGGCCTGGCTGTTGGTCAGTTTTAACCACCAGTCTGGCACGCAGGCCACAGCCGCTGAGCTAAGTGTTGCTGTAAAGTCCCCAGAAGCCGTTCTCAGTGACCATGTGACTATGTTATGATAAGTTTTTTGACTATGTAAGTTTTAGGGTTCCTGCTCCATGGTTTAACCTGAGACCTGCTGAATGGATTCAGAAACAGTAAAGCACAGCTGTTCATCTCTAAGGGAGGAGTTGGGAAATGAGCCTATATACCCAAGAGTGGAGTGTTCCTTTGATAACACTTTAGCCATGAGTAATGATGGAATAGCTTTCTATATTTATATACAGTATGTCACACAAGTGAGTACACCCCTCACATTTTTGTACATTTTTTAATTATTCCATGTGAGGAGTCTGAAGATAGTGTGTGTGTTTGGGTGTATGTGTGTGGGTGTGTGTGTTTGTGTGTGTGTGTGTGGGTGTGTGTGTATGTGTGTTTGTGTGTGTGTGTGGGGGTGTGTGTGTATGTGTGTGTGTGTGTGTGTGTGTGTGTGTGTGTGTGTGTGTGTGTGTGTGTGTGTGTATGCGCACATGTGTGTGTGTGTCTGTATGTGTATGTGCGTGCGTGCACATGTGTGTGTGTGTGTGTGTGTGTGTGTGATGTTGTGTTTCTGGACAGAGACAGAAAGCAGGTGCTGGTCCTAGAGGTAGGGTGTGTCTTTGATTTGTACATGGACATGGCCTTCTGTGATAAGATGACCAAGTATCAGCCAATCTGTGCAAAGATCAGTGATCTAGGATTTGCATGTATGTTGGTAGTATTGATATTTGGCAGCTTGGGACACATCCACAAATCAGTTGTTAGTGGGCTAAGGCTGGCAGGGCTAACTAAAGCAAACACTAAACAACTTACAAAGTTCTGTTCTGTGTCAGCAGAAATAGGCAGCCTTGCTGTGTGGCGCAGGCAATGGTTTTTGTACCCATGAGTGGCAAAGCTGTATTTCACCTCTGACAATATTTGAATCCTGTCTGTAAGAAAATATGATTGGTGGGTTCAAATAAAGAATTCAAATGTGTGTGTGTGCACTAATCTCTCTTTATGCAGACTGTGTCCCTCCCTTGTGCGACGATGGTGCTACAGGGAAGTGGGCTTGTTATGATGAGTCTGTGGTCTGGTTAGAGCTGACACCATTTACAGCTCCCTGCTGCTAGCCTACAACAGTATATGGACTCTATGTGTGTGTGTGTGTGTGTGTGTGTGTGTGTGTGTGTGTGTGTGGGTGTGTGTGTTTGTGTGTGTGTGTGTGTGGGTGTATGTGTGTGTGTGTGTGTGTGTGTGTGTGTGTGTGTGTGTGTGTGTGTGTGTGTGTGTGTGTGTGTGTGTGTGTGTGTGTGTGTGTTTAACTGAGTCTTTGGTCTGGCCTACAACAGTATATGGACGCCATCAATGACTAGTTTTAAATAAACTAAAAATAACTAAAAAAAAAAAAACATTAAAAAACAACATTTCAAGAAAGAGGACATTTTAACTGTTTTTAACATGTTTTTTTTTTCTTTTTAACAGAGGAAATGAGACAAATGACACAATTCAGAGACATAGAAATAGAGAAGTAACACAGCACATACCGGTAATCTGCATTGCCATCTCATTGGGGAAGGGCCACGAGAAAGAGGCTGATTGAGAGACGTGAAGTAGACAGTTGCGGAGAAGAGGCACACCACACGAGGAGATTCAACGTAGAGTGGAGGGACGATCATGACCTCGTGATTCATCTCAGGTAAGGACCCCATCTCTCTGTTACCACATCATGGTATATGCTGTAATGGCTACATTAACACGAACAGTAACTTCATTTAGTTAATGTGGAACTGTATTGGGCAATGTAAAGTTGCACATTTTTATTGATGCGTGTTATGTTGTGGCAACTTCACAGACACATACACTACCGTTCAAAAGTTTGGGGTCACTTCGAAAATTCCTTATTTTTTAAAGAAAATGACAGTTTTTTCCAGTGAAAATAACTTTAAACTAATCACAAATACATGATGAAATGACTATTCTACCTGCAAATGTATTGGTTTTGGTGCAATATTTACATAGGTTGTACATTGTACACATGGTGGTAAATAAAAGTGTGACTTTTCATGGAAAACACAAAATTGTCTGGTTGACCCCAAACTTTTGAACGGTAGTGTATTTGGTAAATGTTTATTTTCATACTTTCTGTGTTTGGTGTTCAGAGACTGCACACAGTACAGGTGGCGCAGTAGAAAAGCGGAGAAACTGAATAAGTGAAGTGAGAGACACAGCGATTGTGACTGTCAGAAGTGTAAAATGGGCTGCATTTATATAGCGCCTTCATGTACTCCGCAGAGTACAGAGATATCAGAGGTGTCTATGCCACCAGCCAACACCACACACACAGTCTGTCTTTCTAGATGTATGATGTACTGGAAGCACATGTACTGTAGATGTGTTACTGCATTGACATGGACACAGACACACACACACACAGACACAAAATCTTTTGATGCTGTTATGAGTCTCTATGTTGCGTGTAATTGACAGGTTTAGTTGTCTTTTGTGTTATCATATGTGACTATTGTTGGCATCAGTCTGATGTGTTTTGATGGGTGATATTGTGTTTGTCATGCTGTAGGAAACTCTGCCAGCCATGACTGCGACTACAGTCCACATTTCTTTTGCCATCTTCATGGTGATTTACGGTAATAAACTAACATCCATAACCATGAAACCAATGACATTATGAGCACTGTCATACTATGGTTGTCAAGAGTGATATGTTTTTTTAATGCTGATACTATTGCCATTAAGTGAAAGGTTTAAAGAGAATATTTAGTTATGCTGTTGGGGTGAGTTGGTTGCTAAAAACTAGGACCAGTATATTGTTTTAATATTTTAAAGAGCTCAACTTGAGCTTAACATCCCTTCTTTTTATCTTTTGAGGACTTTTGAGGACCAATTCAAACAAAAAACTTTAATGCCACATCACATATAATGCACTCCGTTTTTTCATCTCCAGTTTCTTTTTTCATGATGTCTTTGTCTGTTGTCCGCTATACCAGTGTTTTATTTTACTCCGACTGTCTCACTAGCACTCACGTCTTCCTCTCTGCCTCCCTTCTGTTATCTGATGCAGTTTCCATGGTGACTGCAGACACACCTGCAACGAAGGAGCGCTGCCATTTCCCCTTTCGATTCAACAACAAGAATTACACATACTGCACATCTGACAACAGGGATGATGAAAGGTTGTGGTGTGCCACCACCTATGACTACGACCGTGATAAGAAATGGCGCTTCTGTGACAGTGAGTGCCTATTTTGTAAACAAAGTTTGTGCTGTAATGTGAGTAGATGGTTTTGTTTATGAGGTTTTATGTGACTCATGAGAAAGAGTAAAAGCGTTTCGTCATGGGAAACAGAAACTAAATCTACAGTGTAAAGTTTTAATCTGTTGCCATAAAATTGCTGATTCTTGTGATTAATCTCATTTACCTGACTGAGAAGTTGTACTAGTTAGAATTAGCCGATTTAGTGAACAGCTGGAACAAGTGTGTGTCAAAACTTGAAAGACTAAACTAAACCAGTACTGTCTGAAGCTGGGTTAGTGCGTTAACCAATGACATCTTACTGTCCTGCTGGCAGTAATGGCAGCTATCTGGGTCTCTGTCTGGATATGCTGGTGGGACACCAATAATGACATAGATCATTAATTTCCTCTGGGATAAATGAAGTATCTCTACTCTACCACTCTACTCTACTACATCAGCAGGAATATGCAGTCTGAAATGGGACAGGAGGTCTTGGCCTGTCAGGCCATAAAAAGGCCATATGCTAACAGGCAGTAACACTAACACACAAAAAATATTTATTTGATTTATATTGATTTTGTAACTGATTACAGAGATTTCACAATTTTAAATGCAACCACATGCCAAGACTAACAACATCACTGCCAGAGTAGGTGTTTTGACATCCTTAAAGAAGATACTGCCACCTACTGTATATGTCATGTCTTCACTCTCGAATGTTGTAGATATATCCAACTGTGTTTCTACAATTGTACATTTTTTTTTGTTAACCATACTGACTGGCTGCTGATTTTATCCCGTCAAATAATGCATGTTTCATTTTGTCGTTAACTCTTAAAATGCTGAACATAACATTTGTTCCAGGTAATGACAACTGGAGTGTATCTTACCGCCAACTCAGCATCTGTGCTTTAAATGGGTCCTCAGTAAGCATTGGGAGTGGGAAGCAGGTAGTCAAACTGTCAGTCACAGGTAGCCATCACTGTTTTGTAATTTACAGACATAATGAACTTAAACCTATTTACAGACTTTGTGTTAATTGTGTTAATAATAGTAAATACAAATACAATACACAACAACATTAAAGTATAAAGAGTGGTTTTAAAGTGAATGTTGTAAAAGTAAAATGTATACATGTCATCAAAGTAATTTCTGTTTCACAGGCTTGAGGGTGGTGGTTCCTCAGGCAGTAAAGGAGGGGGAAGACGTGGCTCTAACCTGTAACACCACCTGTGCTCTGAGTGGCAACAATATATTCATCTGGAGTAAAGACGGACATCTTGTGGAAAAGCAGTACAACAACAACAACACACTGCCCCTCAAGTCGATCAGTTATAAAGATGGAGGGAGCTACACATGTGCTGTTAAAGGACATGAAAATCTTCCATCCCCTCCTGTGTGGCTACAGGTCATGTGTGAGTAGTTAAAGAAAAAAAACACCATAATGTATGACAGAGTCCACTGTCCAAAGTCTTTACAGTAAAGGAGGAAAATGTCCCCAGGATGTGTGAAATTCATGACAAAAGGTGATCTGTTTCTCTTTTCAAGTTGCACCAAGGAACACTTCAGTTTCTGTTAGCCCATCTGATGAAGTCCTTGCCGGAGGTTCAGTGACTCTGACCTGCAGCAGTGATGCCAACCCACCAGTGGACAACTACACCTGGTTTAAGGTGAACGAGTCCACTCCAGTAGGATCAGGACAGCAGTACACCATCTCTAACATCAGATCTGAGGATGGAGGACAGTACTACTGTGAGGCCAGGAACAAATATGGAGCTGATAACTCATCTGCTGTGTCCATCACAGTTGGAGGTACCATGGTATCTGTATTTCTTTTCAATGACGATCTCACTTGTGATTCCCCTCCTCACTTTATTCATGTCTCATTAATTCCTTTAGGAGAGCAGAGCCCTGTACTGACTGCTGTGGTGGCAGTCTTAGTGTGTGGAGTGCTGTGTCTGCTGTGTGTGCTTTTCTTTATGAGGTGAGGGAATGTGACAGTATGTGTATAATCTTCAAATATATTTTAATGACATTGTGTAGTATGATGTTGAATTTGTATATTATACTGAAATTCCATAATCTATTGTGACAGGAATAATCAATCTCACGTCTTGTAAAAAGGTTTAACTGACACTACTAGTAACTAATACATAATTTAACGTTGGAGTACACAGGTTCTTGTACTGTGTAACACTGAAGTATAATTTAAAGGTCAACTTCTATCGTTATTTTTATTCATATTGCTGTGTCGCCACTATGGTTGAATGCATTGTGCGTCATTTCTGTGAAAAATTATGTCCTAGATCTCTTGTTTGACGCTGTTTTCTGTAAGCTAAAACAGGTCTAGTGGTTGAACGACTGGCTTGTCCCTCGTGAATATCCATGACGTGTCAATAAGGCACCTCTGATTGGGCAAATTCGCTGTCTTTCGCTCACCTAGCTTCTGTCCACTGTTCTTCCTCTGGGATGTGGGCGTGCCATACATGGCTCTGGGCGGGGCTTACGACCTAGTGACGTAGATAGGTTTAGCATGCTCTGGTCCGCTCGTTCTGGTTAGCTCGACCCTTCAATGACCAGTAAAACCATGAGGGTCGAATTTCACGTCTATGGAGTGCTGCGTGCATATACTGCTTGTTGTGACCCACCACATTGTAAATAGAGCTACTCAAAGTGGTTTTTAGTGGAAGGAGCCCTTTAAGCAGAGTCTCAATCCAGGCAAAAATTACATAAACATTCTAGCATTGACTAATCAGACATTGGTGAAGGATGCCTTTGACTTCATGGCAATTTCCGTGTCGCAGGAAATGCAAGAGTGAAGCTGTGACACAGGCAAGACATGACCAGGTGAGAAAGAGAATCCAGTAGGAAGATTAAGTATTCATCATCAGCATTGTTTTCAGTAAAGGTCTTTGCTATTAGACTGTTGACATAAAACTATTATGCAGAGTGGAAATGGCAACCCCATTCAGCTTGATGCAGTCTACGAGATCATGAACCCCAACACCACCCAACCTGATTCAGTCTACGAGAACATGAACCCCAACACCACTCAACCTGATGCAGTCTACCAGAGCCTGAACCCCAACACCACCCAACCTGATGCAGTCCACCAGAACCTGAACCCCAACATCACCCAACCTGATGCAGACTACCAGAGCCTGAACCCCAACACCACCCAACCTGATGCAGTCTACCAGAGCCTGAACCCCAACACCACCCAACCTGATGCAGACTACCAGAGCCTGAACCCCAACACCATCCAGCCTGAGCCTGTCTATCAAACCCTTAAAGAAAATGACTCTTAAACTTTGAACCTCCAAACTCTTTTCTACTATTTTGAAATACTTAAATCATCTTGATTGAAGAAATATTTGAGGTTGAATCAAAAATATAATTTACATTTAGCTGCTTTCACTATTTTCCAGACAACTAACAGTGAATTAGACAGAGACATAGTCCCCCTCCAGCAATGTGGTGGTAGATGCTTTCCTCCAGGGCACTTCAGCCATGGATGAGGATGGAGGAGGGTGCTGGTTATTCAGTCTCCCACCCACTTTTTTAACCTACTGGTAAGGGAATCAAACTGCAACCCTCAGATCAACCTACTCCCTAACCATTGGGCCAAAGCTGCCCACTAATGGATGTACATTTCGTTGATACGTCTGTGTGAAATAACATCAGACTTTTCTAAAGAGAACACTTCCATCCTTCTTTTTAAAAAAGCCTTTCATGAGGTCATGTGTTCGTTGTGTGATGTTATGCTTTATCCTCTTAGCCTCTTACATAAACTCATGCAAGAATAGCACGCTTTATTTCTTCTAATTTTAATAACCGAGTTAATGGAATGCTATCACAAATGTATTATGTTGTCAGTAATTTGTGAATCCTTTCTATGCAGTTTGGAATATGTTAGATTAGCAATGGTATTTTTCCACCAGTGACAGGCTTAAACAATGCCTGCCACCTATTTTGGAAAATGCTCAAAACATTTTTCTGTATATGGATGGGATATATTGCATAATGTTTTATCTTATCTTTTATATATTTTTCATTAAACTAAGAGAGGAAGTCCATCCGACTGTCTGTTTTAATTATGGAGATGGCAGATGATATTATGGCTCAATTTAAATAATCTGTTATAGATTCCCTATTGTAAGCAGAGAGAGGCTTGATTTTGGGCAGCCAGCTGTACAGCACCAATAAATAGTATTAAACAGCACCAGACATTAGTGTTAAACAGAACCAGTAAATAGTGTCAAAACAGCACCAGTCATTAGTGTTAAAATAGCACCAGTAATTAGTGTTACAACAGCACCTGTCATTAGTGTTACAACAGCACCAGTCATTAGTGTTAAAACAGCACCAGTAATTAGTGTTAAAACAGCACCATGTTTATGGTTATGCTCCCAATAGGGTGGGAAAGTATTCTTATCGCCCCCTGCTGGCAATGTTCCAGACGCTACAGCCGAGGTCATGAGGATTAAATGGGACTAAAATTACTTTAAAATGACATTTCTGTTCACACTGTGATGCTAAGACAGAGGCTTTAATATTATACGCATATTGATTCTGGTGATCATACTGAACATCGCATGTGTGACATCACTGGGTGACAGCCTGTGGGTTAATCAAAATGCCGATTTACATATCGTTAGCTTCATAGCATAATTGCCTAAGTCATTTTTTGGTCAAATTGAGATTTTTGCACAACTTTACTCCCCTACCACTTCTGCATCATCCTGTCTGTCTGGCTATGTCATTGGCCAATCACAACACTCATAAAAGTTAAAAAAAACGGTAACACTTTATAATACTGACTCCTTGTTAAGCATTAGTTATGCATTTGTTAAGCATTACTCAAACCTTAGGTAACCCTTTGTAAAGCATTTGTTAACCATTATCTCTTTATTATTTCCCATTACTTGACCATTAACATATACTGTTTGTTAATGGTTTGTTTATGGTTAGCACACGTTTTGCAAAACAGTAACAAAGCCTTGGTAAAACCTTAGAAAACCCTTTCTTACTGATGTGTTAACCCATTAACTCTTTCTTATGTAACATAACTTAATCATTAGTAAGTAGTGTTAGTTAATAACGTGTGTCTCCAATTTCTTAATCATTTGTTAATTATTTGTCATCATTACTTAAGTGTATATGTTAATGGTTTGTGTGTGGTAACTGTGACATGACATTAGTATGGTAGAGGCTTATGCAACTGCCTCTTAAAGATGTTTCAGGATATTTAGCCTACTACTTTAAGGCATAATCACGTGAGCGAATTGTCTCAGCAATTCGGGGGCGGCTGTAAGAAAGACTCTGAGACTGCTGCTTAGCCACGCCCCCTAGCGTGCAGTTTACCGTTCAGTTTCAACCATTCAGTTTTCAGTTCAGCTTGACAGGCAGCACAGAGCACCTGGTCAGCTAGGTTACAGTATTAAGATTATGACATATGAGGAGTTGTGTGCGTGCTTTCTGACCAAGTAAGTGTTATGTGTACAAGATAGTAAGTAATTATCAGAGTTTGGGTGTCTAGGTTGCATTGTTAATGTTACTATTATTAGAGTAGTTAGCTATTTCCGATTAGCAATGCTAAGCGGAAAACTAGCATTGGATTGGTTTGCATAGGAAATCTGCTAGTCATGCTAGTTAAGCTATGTTCCAGTATTTGAGGTAATGCTAAGAAGATAATTATTATACTCTGGTGATTTTGTTACTGTTCAGCTACATCTTTATGTAAGATTATTTCAGTTAAGGTGTACCTTCAGTCAATGTATGTTTTATGTTAGTTATTGTAATTCAGTATGTTGATTAGCCTCATTCTGTGTTGTTTACAGACCACACATAACCAAAGGCTCTGTCACATGTCATTTTGAAGTGTAAAGTTTAATAAAGACTGAAATGATACAACTGCTTCATGGTGTTCTAACAGACAGGGCTTTTTGCACATCAGTAAGGGTTAACAAATCATTTGTTAATGTATGAACACGCTTCACTTTAGAATAGCCCCCCAGATTTACTTTGTTAATGAGATGTAACTCCTTAACTACACATGAGTTATGCTTAACAAGTCATTTGTTAATGTATGAACAGGTTTCACTTTAGAATAGCCCCCCCATATTTACTTTGTTAATGAGATGTAACTCCTTAACTACACATGAGTTATGCTTAACAAGTCATTTGTTAATGTATGAACAGGTTTCACTTTAGAATAGCCCCCCCAGATTTACTTTGTTAATGAGATGTAACTCCTTAACTACACATGAGTTATGCTTAACAAGTCATTTGTTAATGTATGAACAGGTTTCACTTTAGAATAGCCCCCCCAGATTTACTTTGGTAATAAGTTACAACTCATTAGTTACACGTGATTATGCCTTAACAAAGCAGTAGTAAATATCCTGAAACATCTTTGAGAGGCAGTTGCATAAGCCTCTACCTAATGTCATGTCACAGTTACCACACACAAACCATTAACATATACACTTAAGTAATGATGACAAATAATTAACAAATGATTAAGAAATTGGAGACACACGTTATTAACTAACACTACTTACTAATGATTAAGTTATGTTACATAAGAAAGAGTTAATGGGTTAACACATCAGTAAGAAAGGGTTTTCTAAGGTTTTACCAAGGCTTTGTTACTGTTTTGCAAAATGTGTGCTAACCATAAACAAACCATTAACAAACAGTATATGTTAATGGTCAAGTAATGGGAAATAATAAAGAGATAATGGTTAACAAATGCTTAACAAAGGGTTACCTAAGGTTTGAGTAATGCTTAACAAATGCATAACTAATGCTTAACAAGGAGTCAGTATTATAAAGTGTTACCAAAAAAACATAGCTGCCTAAGTCATTCATTCTACTTAGGCAGTTTTACCATTGGACTTAGGCAGTTTTTATACAATCAATTTGACTTAGGCAGATTATGCCTATGACTTAGGCAGTTTTTCTGAGAATATAAAATAAACATTACATCTTCTCAGCCATTTTGCATACATCACAACTGCCTAAGTCACTTTTATTTGATAAAAAAAATGATGTTTGGTTTTGTTCTTTTTCTCACATCTACATGAATGTTCTGTGAAAATATCAATTAAAAATATGCATGTGATTTTTAGAAAATGTGTTTTTTCTTGTTTTCCAAAAACACAAAAAAATGACTTAGGCAATTATGCTATCAAGCTAACGATATCATGTGTAGTAGACTATGTCTGTACAAACTAGAAATGCACTCCTCGTGGTGATGACCAGTAGGCCTACAGATCGGGCCACGTAGAAAACTACTGTGACACTCACAGGGAGAGCTGTAGAAACCTTATTGTGTGTCAGCAGAGGTGTCAATGCCAGGTTTAGAAAGTAAAAACCCTGTCACAGATTTGATCCAACCAGCTCTGAATCAGCTGATCATAACGAGCTCTCAAGACAGGTAGATCAGCTACTCAGTGAAGTCACCCGTGTTAGAAGGAAAACGTGGCAGGGTTTTTACTTTCCTGAACCCGGGATTGACACCTCTGTGTGTCAGTGAGTGCTTAAGAGGGAGAATGGGTGTGATGTCAGGGCATGTAATTAGTGTCTGACAGAAGAGACAGAATTTTGTTTTGTTTAAATAAAGCAAAATTTCACGTCACATTTTCAGGGTTGAAAGATTATATCAACGTATAGACCAAAAACAATTTTACATGGACAACTTCAAATTGTATGTCTTTAAAGAATGTTGTGTTTGTATCTTGGTGTATGCTGGTCTGTGGGTCTTTGTTTAAGAAGTAGGAATTCACTTTTGTCAGTAGGGACACAGGTTTTTTACTTTCCCTCCCTATGTAATATTGCCATGATAAGGCCCGGCTGTGCCTTGTTCACATCTAACGCTCAACACTCCCCCTAGTGGCCACTTTGTGACAGTGCACTAAGTAACACTGCTGAAAAGAGAACAGAGATCTGATATCCTGCAGAGGGAGCTACTGACTGGACGGAGCCCTGATATCTTAACATCAGAACAGTGCCAGAATTACCCTGAACAGACAAACTCATGGTGCAATAAGTACCCTTAGGGAAGATATCAAAAGGCTACACCGCTGTCTATGAACAATCTATCACAAATAAAATCAACACATGAATAAAAAAACAAACAAACAACAACAACAACAACAAAAAAACAAAACAAATAAAGTTCCTTTTTTAGGCATATTTAAGTTTGATGTTATGCATACACTGCCATCAGCAAAAATATCTTGGTATCTGTTGTGTCATACGGTCCACACTGTAGGTTAAATGCTGTACTTTACTCAGTTGTATGGTATAGTCTACACTATAGGTGAAATGCTTTACTTTACCTAGTTTTATGGTATGGTTTACAGACACTATAGGTGAAATGCTGTACTGTGCTCAGTTGTATGGTAGACTCTACACTATAGATTAAATGCTGTACTATACTCGGGTGTGTGGTATGGTCTACACTATAGATTAAATGCTGTATGGTGCATATGGTCTGTTTGTTTCTCATTGTGCTCTGAGGGTCAAAAGTGTTTTAGTGTCACAAGAAAAGCATGTGCGTGTCACACAGACATGCAGTACGTGACAAATCTCTCTCTCTCTCTCTCTCTCTCTCTCTCTACTCAGCATATCTTTTCAGAAGAACAGAAAGTGCTTAACATCTGAAAACATAAAGCGTAACATAAAGTTCTTGAGTCCCCCCCCCCCCTCCCCTCCTCCCACCCAAAAGTGCTTACCCTTGTAAATAAAGTGACTGATATGGTCTTTTCTGTTTCAGAGCTTCTCCTTCTTTCTATTTCTCTTTCATGGACCTTACCTAAGACATAGACAGACTAAATGTCAGACTATGTGTGATGAAGGGCACTTTGAGTGTTTACACACACATGCATTCCAGAGCAGTGTATGGGCCAGTCTGATTACAGTCACACAGTGTCAAAGCAACACTAAAGCACTTTTCCTCCTCAATGTGTGTGTGTGTGTGTGTGTGTGTGTGTGTGTGTGTGTGTACTGTCTCCTGTGGAGCACATGTGTGTGATGCATACACACACATGCATTCCAGAGCAGTGTGTGTAAAAGGTAGTTAACCCCCCAGTTACGAAGGGGTAATTACCACTTTGTACAGATGGATATGTCCCACTTTGCACATAATGCTTGTTCAAAGTCAAAGTCAAAGTCAGATTTATTCTCAAAAACCATATGCACTGGTTTCACACACAGAATGTGAAAGTGCAGTGCTCCCTAGGCCCACAGTGACCATTAAACATCTTAGAGTCAAACACTGTAGAACCGCCACTGTGCGTAGTGGACTATTTCTGTACAAACTAGAAATGCACTCCTCGTGGTGATGACCAGTACAGATCGGGCCACGTAGAAAACTACTGTAACACTCACAGGGAGATTGTGTGTCAGTGAGTGCCCAAGAGGGAAATGACAACATAACAAAACATAACAATATAAACATAGCAAAAAGTACAATAAGGCTTGTATATAATACAAATAAGTAAAATGCACAATGTGTAGCGTAATAAAGCTATTGGTTGTAGTGCAAAAAATATGAATGGATGAAGCTGTCTTTCAGTCAGCTGGTCCTGGTCTGGAGGCTCCTCAGTCTCCTTCCTGATGGCAGCAGACTGAAGAGGCTGTTGAATGTGTGGGTGGGATCACCCGCAGTGCAGAGGGCTTTGCGGGTGAGGCGGGTGTGGTAGATATTGGAGGAAAATTAGCTATATATCAATGGAAACATCATCATTGAAGGTAGTAAACATGAAACACACTCTAGTTTTTTCTACTTACCCTAACCATAATTCTGAAACTGAAACCAAAGATGGTAGATGTGCAGAGCAAGATATGTCGTGGTGGTTCATGTCCACGGGAGCAAAGTGGGGATCAGTTCCTGGCTCCATGCAGGGGAGTGTCTTTAACGTATGACTGAGGTTTCTACGCCTCGTGGCCTTGTGGTTGGTCCTCGCACGAGGGGGCCACTAATTCTCCTTCAGGCAGACTGCATAAAGGGGGATTTGTGCCGCCCGCCCCCGTGCTATTTTGGTTCCAGGAAGTGCCTCGTCATGACGCATCTTGGTAATATCTACCATCTTTGGCAATACCTCCACACCACTGCCCCTCCCCTTACCTCAGTTTCACAGAGAGGTGTGCTTTTACAGAGTTCTACGTATTTGCTATGTTCTACTCACCACTGATTGATTCATTTCACAAAGAGGTGTGGTTTCACAGAGTTCTACGTATTTGCTATGTTCTACTCACCACTGATTGGTTCATTTCACAAAGAGGTGTGGTTTCACAGAGTTCTACTTATTTGCTCTGTTCTGACCACTGAGTAATAGCCATCACTGAGAGCTGACTGGTGAAAACAGTAAGTTTACAAAACAGACTTTTATTTTAAAGCTAATTTCACTTTATGATGCTGTTGAAGTTACATGGCTAGACACAACAAATTATGTAAAAACGTATCCATCTTAACTAAGATAGAGATTATTGTTTTGATATTTCTGGCTCATAAAACTGGTTGAAGGTAAAGCAACTGAACAAGTGTGGGGGGGGGGGGGGGGGATACAACCCTAACTTGTCAATGTAACAATTTTTAATGTTTGATTAACAACATTGCAATGACCACTAGATGTGTGTAGAGTCAACAATTGTTGCCTTGACCATTAAGACAGATCCAAGTGTTTAAAATCCTAATAGTGACCATTCACCCTAATGGAGCTGAATGCCCATATGTGTATATGCCAAATGTGTAAGCATTTCTGGTCTCCTTGCCCTTACCTGTAGTATTTAAACCCTCTGTTCCCTGCTTATTGTCCTCTGATTGCCTCTGTGTTTCGTATATCTATAACGAGCTGTTTAGTGAATATCTGTACCTTGGACTCTGTTCTATGAACGTATCTTCTCTGAGTTTTCCCCCATTGTACTGCTTTGTTCTATTATTGGATGTCCTCAGCGTTTTTCCCTTTTGAACTTTCTGTTTGTATTTTTGTATGCTCTCTGCATTTTCCCTGCAAGTTTCTGGGCACCATTTTGTGGAGATTATTAAATACTTTGCTTAGCTGATTCCCGTGTGTGGGTCCTACCCTTTCCTAGCCCTGACATATGTACATTGTTATGAATGTTATTTTTATGCCCTCACCTTATGGATGTTATTACTGTTGCACTGCAGGGAGAAAATAACAACATTGACCAGCGTTAGCTAAGGGCTTGCTGTGATTGTATAATGGCCACAGCAATGGAGAAGACCAGAGGTGGGTACTGCACACATATTATTACTATTAGTATTCTGAATGTAAATAACATTTTTTAATTTTGGGAAAATATTCAATAAAGGTTTGCAAAAATGTACGTTTACAAACATTTGGTTGCATGTTTTATTTTTTCTGAAATTTTCATCACAGTTTACATGAAGTGTATTTTGGGGTAATTGAACATAATCTTGATGACTAACTAAAAAATAATAATACTGCTAATACTTTAATTTATAGATGATACATTACCCAATATGTCAACTGCAAAAGAGTAGTCAACGTACTGCTGATGGGTTGGGGGTGGGGCCTGTTTGTGATCATGAAGAAGCCACAGGAAATGGTTTGGTGGTCGGATTTCAGCTTTTGGGGATCCATTAAAATGCCAGTAACTGAAATAAACATCTCAGACACTGAATATGATTGTTCATAATATGGGACCTTTAAGTAATGTTTACCTAACATAACATTTACATTTACATAACCAAAACATGTTAATTCACTGTTACTTGACACCTGAGAACTATTAGCTTGATTTTGTGTGACGTACAGCAAATAACCCAGTACATACTGTACTGTGTGGTGCCTTACGACAGTGGCCAATGCTTGATCAGTTCTACAGTGGAGTTTTGTTCATCTTTGTCTTCCTCTGACCACCGAATGATTTTGTAGACAGTTAAGTTTGCTAACTGCTGATTTAGGAATATTATCAAGTATGTATCGTTTTCTTTTAGGGCCAGCATGGCCGTTGGACCTCAGGATTGTGCTGGTGGGGAAGACTGGAGCTGGAAAGAGTGCAACAGGAAACACCATCCTGGGAAGGCAAGCATTTGAAAGCAATGCCCTGCCCAGCCACGTGACGGACAGCTGTGAGAAAAACTGTGGGGAAGTGGAGGGCAGGAACATTGCTGTGATCGACACGCCAGGCATCTGTGACAGAAACAAGACTGACGAGCAGATGAGGAAAATGATGGCCAACTGCATAAAGCTGTCTCTTCCTGGACCCCATGTATTTCTGCTGGTGATCCGTCTAGGAGTGCGCTTCACACAGGAAGAGGAGAACGCCGTGAAATGGATCCAGGACAACTTTGGAGAAGATGCGTCACGATACACGATAATCCTGTTCACTCACGTGGACCAGCTGAAAGGAAGAACTGTAGAGGACTGCCTAAAACATGAAAGTTTAAACAGAATCTATAACAGCTGTGGAGGTAGATACCTCACGTTCAACAATGATGAAAGAAGCAACAGAGATCAAGTCAAGCATCTTCTGGAGAAGATTCAGTCCATGTTGAGAAGAAACACAGGAGAGCACTACACTAATGACATGTACAAAGAGGCTCAGAAAAAACTCAAAGAAGAGGAGGAGAGAAAAAGACAGGAGGAAGGGAGGAAAAATGAAGAGGAGAGGAAGAAGCAGGAAGAAGAATGGAGGCATCAGGTGGAGAGACAGAGAGAAGAGGAGAGAAGGAGGAATGAAGATCAGAGAAGAAGAGACGAAGATAGAAGACGACAAGAAGAGGACAAAAGGAGACAGGACGAAGACAGGAGGAGGCGGGAGGAGGAGAGAAGAAATGAAGAGGAGAGGAAGAGGAAGGAGGAGGAGAGAAGAGAGGAAGAGAAGAGGAGGAGGAGGCAGGAACAGTTACAAAGACAACAGAAATGGTCATGTTTCAGGAGTTGCTGTCCATGCTGCATGCCAAAACACAGCCACGATCCCGAAAAACAGCCACTTTTAAATGAAAATACAAAGGGCAGCAGTGGCAGTAGTGACTAACTCCCCAGGCAAGACCCGCGCTCCAACCCCCTTGTTTAGTTCAGACTGAATCACTGTTAAGTATAGTAAGCATCATAGCTAGAAGGCTAGCAAACGTAAGAGTCACACCACCAGTTATACATTAGCCCTTCATTAATGCATGGCTACCGTAATCACACGGAGAGAACATGGCAGCACTTGTATACACAGGGCAGATAGTGTGCCCTTAAAGGTCATTTGTCAAAGTTGTGTTCATGTCCTGATGGGTGGAAATGTAAAGATTAAGCATACAGTCTTAAGAAGGGTGAAACTAGGGTGAAACTAGAACTAGGGTGTAAATACATAGCCCTGTTGTTTGATGCCACAGAGTGCAATTGTTGATAGAAAAATAAATTATGTCAAGCCAAGCAAACATTATAATTCTAAGGCTTTTGCGCATTGCTCTCTTGGTCTCTGCTTGTGTTGTTAGTGTTTTGGCTCCCTGACCTGTGAACTCCCCCTGCTGGGTGGCTGTGGCATTACATGCCTTGTGTGTGTGTTTTGACAGCATGTGTTTTTTGACTTTTGTTGTTTGGATCCCAACAGCACCCCCTCATTGTTACTGTATAGAACTATAATTTTTCTCAACATAATTATTTTCTTACCACAATGTTATTATGGCAAAACATGTTACCATTTTATATTACCATATTATATGCCCCCTCCCCCTCCTCCCTCGTATTGTATGTTATCATGTTAATGAATTCAGGTTTTGTTGCATTAAAAACATTATTTGCATTGCATTATTTCTGTTTCTGGTTAATGTGATTAACTGATTTTGTTTATCTGACACCCGATTATGAATGAAATAAGGACTGTGAGGCCATATGCTCTTTTTTTAAACATGTTTACTTATTTCTGACAATACAGAAAGAAAGTGTACCATACAGAGGTACGTAAAACAAAGGTAATTGGCAATCCCACACATCAGTACCTTTTGCAAGTCATCTGATAGGAAGGACAAATGTACAGTACCTTTAACAGAATATACGAAAAAATCCCCAACCTTCACGCATTCCTGCATGAGACTGAAAATGTAAAATACAGAATACATCTGGAAACATGAAAGCTACACAGTACAAAATGTTCTTGTTTATTTACAGCAAGTCACTAGCAGCACATATTTAGCCAGACCACACTACAGTATTTAACCGTCATCATAAAAGACGATAATGCACTCTACGTTCCTCTACTATGATGCTGTTAAATACAGCGATGTCTGAGTTTGTAGTGTATTACATAACATCCATAAACCCACAAAAAAAGAAAAAAAAAAAAACTATTTGCATTCATGTAAAAATGAAAAAAAGTGCTTTAAAATGAACCTCCTCAGACAACACAGCAGTTGACTTTGGTATTGCACTCCACATTCTTCTAGTATGATGCTGTATGATAATACAGTGGTTCCTTAGTATGTAGCCTATTAGATAACATCCAATGTAGGCTGTAGAGCAAGACCTTCAGAACAGTAAGATGGGGGTTAAACCCCACAAAAAAGAGAAGAAAACAAAACAGACAAACAAACAATTTACATTCATGTAAAAATTAAAAAAAGTGCTTTAAAATGAACCTCCTCAGACAACCCAGCACTTGACTTTGATATTGCACTCTACATTCTTCTAGTATGATGCTGTCAAATACAGCAATTTCTTAGTATGTAGTGCATTAGATAACATCCAATGTAGGCTATAGAGCAAGACCTTCAGAACAGTAAGGGGGAGTAAAACCCGCAAGAAAAGACAAAACAATGTGCATTCATGTAAGAATGGGAAAAATGCTGTAAAATGAACCTCCTCAGACAACACAGCAGTTGACTTTGGTATTGCACTCCACATTCTTCTAGTAAGGTGCTGTCAAATACAGCGATTTCTTAGCGTGTAGCCTATTAGATAACATCCAATGTAGGCTGTAGAGCAAGGCCTTCAGAACAGTAAGGGGGAGAAAAACCCACAAGAAAAAAAAAAAAAAAAACAATTTGCATTCATGTAAGAATAAAAAAAAATGATTTAAAATGAAGGCAACACAACACTTCAGTTTGTACTGCTCCCCAGCAGTCATGTACAGTATGCCCAGCTTTCTGGAAAGCAATCCTGTGACTACACGAGCATAGTCTCAAGTTAGAAGCATTTTAAAATAGCATTTACTTATAAAATCAAGTCAAAAAATCAAACTGATTAATTACATTTTCTCAGTTTTCTGCATTTTGTGACCATGTGCATCTTTTCTCGTGGTCTCCTCATATACTAAACAAGAAACCGTAAAAAATAAAAAAATAAAAAATAACGTGTTAGCGATGCGATGAATCTCAGCGTCTGAAGAAAGGGGCTAAGAAGGACCCTGCCAACGCAGCACACCTCTCTGCCATCCTCCACCAACCGTCCTGCTGACCCCCTCGTTCCATCTGCATCTCCCTCTCCCTCTCTCTCTCCTTCTCCCGCCTCAGTCGCTCACACTCCTCCCGCAGTTGCTCCATCTCCACGCGCCTCCTCCCCTCCAACAGCCTCTGCGTCTCCTGCTCCTGCCTGCCTCGCTCCTCCTTCAGTCTCCTGGCCACCTCCTCCTGCTGCCTCCGCTGCTCCTCCAGCCTCCTGGCCACCTCCTCCTGCTGCCTCCGCTGCTCCTCCAGCCTCTCCTGCACCTCCTGCTGCCGTCTCCCCTCCTCCTCCTCCTCCTCTGCCAGCCTGCTCCTCTCCTGCTCCCGTCTCCTGCTCTTCTCCTCCTCAACCGTCCTCCTCTCCTTCTCCACTCTCTCCTGCTCCTCTAGCTCTTGCCGCCTCTTCTCCCTCTGCTGAAGCTCCAGCAGCTCCTTCTTTTTCCTCTCCTCCGCCCGCCGCCTCCTCTCCTCCTCCTGTTGCCTCCTCTCCTCTGCCCACCTCCTCCTCTCCTCCTCCTGTCTGCTCCTCTCCTCCTCCCGCCTCCTCCTCTCCTCCTCTTCTTGCCTCCTCCTCTCCTCCTGTCTCCTCCTCTCCTCCTCTCTCTCCTGCCGTCTGATTTCCATTTCTCTTCTCATGTCTGCCCATTTTGTCTGCCCCTCCTTCCTCTCCGCTGCTCCCTCTGCTGCTTTCCTGTCCTCGCCCACTCTAACCGTCCGGCGAGCCTCCAGGAACTTGCCGTCAGTGTCGTAGATTTCTCCTCCGCGCTCCTCCAACATGGCGTCCACTTTCTCCAGCAGCTCCGCCACCTGACTGGGCTCCACCTCCGCCTTGCTGTTCAGCGCATGGTGTCCTCCCCCGCACCGCCCGAGCAGGCCCTGCACTTCCTCCCTAGACAGGAAGTGCTCCCAGTGTCGCCGCGTGACCCTCTCCCTCCAGGTGAACAACACGACGGTCGCCCGCAGAGCCTCCTGGCCCAGGCTCCGTAGGATCCAGTCTATCCCGGCCCGGCCGAGGTGCTCTGGCTGGGGCTTCCCCTGAGGGGGCAGAAGGGGCACCACCAGGAGGAAGGCGTGAGGGCCCGGAGCGGCCATGCCCAGCCATCGCCACGGTTCCGCGTCGTCGCTCGGTCTTGGGTCGTCGCTCGAAGACGTGGCGGTGGCGGTGGAGGTGGCGGTCATCAGAGACCCCGGGGTGTCGATCAGGGAGATGCTCCTCCCGCCGACGTTCTTCGTTTGCACGGAGCTCTCTGTGGTCGCACACTCCGGGAAGGCATCTGTGCCCAGGATGGCGTTCCCGGTCGTTGTCTTCCCTGTTCCGGAGGGGCCCAGCAGCACCAGCCGGAGGCTCCCTGAAGAGGAGGCCCTCCTGGATGCTACACAGCGTGAAGACGGTGGGTTAGTGCGCTGTATAATTAAGCAGCAATACAGCACGAGTGGGACTGAGGGTGTTCGTGGATATCCTGTGTGTGTGTGTGTGTGTGTGTGAGTATGTGAGTATGTGTCTGTGTTTGTGCTTAAGGATGAAGATAATGATTGAGCAATATAACACAAGTGGCAGTGAGGGTGTTTGTGGATATCCTCTGTGTGTGTGAGTATGTGTGTGTGTGTGTGTGTGTGTGTGTGAGTATGTGTGTGTGTGTGTGTGTGTGTATGTGTGTGTGTGTGTGCGTGTTTGTGCTTAAGGCTGATTATAAGATAATGATTGATGAGTGGGAGTGAGGGTTTTCGTGGATATCCTCATGGGTGTGGTTCGGCCTGCTTTAACTTTTTTTTAATGTAATGTAGCACTTTTTCTATTCTGAATCCAATTGTCAGGGATTAAATTGGGCCGGGGCTAGCCGGGGCTGAGCCCCGGCACATAAGCTCGGAGCGGATGGCATATGAGGATCACGCGCACATCAAAAGCAACAAAACCCTTTTCACGATTTTCAGTTCTGAATAATTAAATGTTGTTTTATTAATCAATAAACCCATGACTTTTATGAGATAGATCATAGTTTTTTCCTGATAACAAGACGACCTGTCAAAACTATTTAGAACAGACTTGCGATAAGAGATTCTGGTTTCCGGAACGCTGCGTGGGTTGGGTTGCCAGTTCCGCTTTTTATAAGGGACTGTGGGGTTTCTTTTTTGTGAGCTCGCTTTTTAAAAAAATCAGAAGACATGGTTTGCAGGTTTTGGGGCTTTTATTTCAGCGTTGTGAATTGTTTATAACTTCCCCCGTAGGCCTACGCCGTCTCCCCTTTTTACCTGCGTATGCACCAGGCACACAGCCCAGCTCTGGCAACGCGCGGCAGAGAAACTCGGAGGCAGGATGTCGTAGCAGCCTTTTTCAGCCCGTTTCCATATAATGATAACTTTCTGCGCTACGTGCTTGGCTTGACTAGGACAGAATCGTTGAACTACGAGGACAATCTGTACGTTATGATTTTATTTAATTCTAAAGTGTTAATTCATGAGCTGTGTTTGCTTTAATAAGAAAAAAAAATGTAATTCTATCTTTATTTGTACTGTTTCAGTTTCACAAAAAGATGATCCAAACCGTCTCCGATGTGGGTCATTGTTTAGCTCGTTGTCAATGCTTGGACTAGCCTACATTAGCTAATGGCAGAAGACTCAGTTGTAGAAATTAGCCAGAGGCTGGCTGACTGGGTGTACAGTGAGTAATTATTTGTACTGCTTCCCCAGCATTTTATTCTAAAGTGGCCTAATCCTTAGTATCACTTTGCAATTGTCATTTTACAAGTATTTATCAAGGTGATGCAACTGACAAAGTAAGCTGAATCAGAATGGATTTTCCATTTGATATGCGAAACAGCCTACCCAAAATGCACTAGAATGCAGGAAATTGCATCTAAGTAATCCAAAATTTTCTGGGGGAGGACACATATGCTAGGGGTAGGACACATATGCTCAAGATGTCTACCATTGTGCCCCACCAATTTTTTTCCCCACCAGCCGCCACTGTTCAAACTGCCATAATGTGTAAAGGGACATTACAAGACACACATAGGCCTACAACACATAGGTAAGGTGTATATCATACACCTACATCACATATAATGTGCAATATGACATGGTTATCAAATGAGAGGGTTATTTTCCAAAAAGTATATTGTGGCAGGGCGGCGGGGGCAGGGGCGGGTACGAGGCAGAGCCCCCCCACATAACCAATCCCAATTTAACCCCTGCCAATTGTAAATCCATTCAAATAAGTACATTTAAAGATGCATTATATCATCTATATGTTATTTATTATTTAATGTACTGTATATCCCATAGGCGGAGTATTGGCCTTACATGAGACATCCAACATCCAATTACATTCTCTGTGCATGCACAAATAACTTGTACTAATACTTTATAACAAGTACACATAAAGCTGCAGTCACTGATTATTTAATTTAAGCATTTTTTTTTTTTGATTATTTAATTTAATGAATTGTAAAATGTTCTGTGTGCTTTTAAAATCTAAAGTAAATAATAACAAAACAAAAGGACTTTACCATTAGAGGGATTCATGTCAGGGGAACAGCCTGGGAGAATCTGCAACTGACATGAAAGCAAACAAAAACTGTTTAAACACTAGGAGAGGCCATGTGGTTCATCAGGTTTAAAAATCAATAACAACATTGACCTTATGGATCTCGTACCAGGAATAACCATTGACCGTGTCTAACCGCTTTTATTAAATGCTTAAAGAAAATTGAAATATTTAAAATTCAGCGTTGGCTAATAAATCACCTTGGGGACAGGCTAAAATCACCTCTGAAAAGTAGACATTATTGCGGGCTACATAGCAGTAGGCATGCTGAGTATTTTTTTTCCTGATACAGCATCAAAATGAGAATAATGGTGAGACAAATATTCTAATTGTCCATTGGTGACATGTCACGGACACACTCCACTTTGGTCCAACATCTCTATGACAAATGATACAGCAGTAGCTAATATCCAGCTCATATGAAGTAGGCAGATCATTTGTCTTTACTAAGTTTGCGGTTAAATGTCGAAAATAAAACTAGACATTTCCTCTTATAATACTAGTAGTAGCTACGAGGGGCTATCAATTTGGATTAAAGCAAAGCAAAGATTCCCATGGCAGAATGTAAGAACAGGCTATATTAAGAGAGACAATATTAGAAAAGAACCTGCTTACCAGTTTAGTTTACGGCCAGTTGCCAGTTGTTTTATAGGTAAAGTAATTTACTGCAGCATAGCGAGTAGGCTACCTACCCACGGTGTATATCATACTGGCTGTGAATCAGTTGCCCAAATAACCCCAAACAGTAGCCTAAATGTTTAATGTAGGCTAGCTGTTGAAACTGTAAGCGCTCCAGACAGTCTTCGCACGTAGGGTATTTCCGTAGCTTTTTACTGTATGCCGAAACCGATTATCTTGTGTAGCAGAGTATCATTGACTACAGAAACAGACAGCGTAGCCATACTAGGCTACACTTTCTACAGCCGTGTGGCAAAATAGTCCACCATTTCAACAATAGCCCACTACGTCTTCTACTTGACGGACAAAATTGATTATAGGCCTACTATAACACACCACAACACAGCCGAAGTGGAGTATCGTGTTATCAGTCTACATAAGAGATACGGAACAGACTAAACGTTAGCGAAACAAATCCATCATTTCAACATTAGGCTATTCGTTATTCTATTTTCCAAGCAAGGGATAGGTTGCGTATTAGGCTTATGCATGCAAGAATCTCACCTGGTGTTTTGATAGTTTAGATAATGTTTTGTTGTTGACTTCCTTCTTCATTCGCCGCCTCAACCGAAAGTGTTCAGTCACGGCAACACATAAATAGGCATAGGTAACCTGGCGGCTTTTAGGCGCCCTAACTTTCGTCCAAAATAAGTAACACGAGATGTTGAGATTTATGTAATTTCAAACACAAAACAAACTGCCAAACAGACTTTACTAGGCCTTTTTTGGGGGGCCTGGTTAAAGTGTGTGCTTTTGTTTTTAGAGGATTGACCGTCTAAACATGGTACAATTCTTTTTCATAAGGTAATGTTTAGGCTATGCAAGTATCTCCAGGTTGTATCACAGGTTGTAGACTATCATAGGTGTAGATAACACCTGTAATGATGTGGCGAAATGCTGGAAATCAATTTCCACACACTAACAAATAAGGTGTCTATCCAGGTCCGTCTGTCTGCTGTGTGGATTTGGTGTGAATAACCGAAGTGTACCTTATGTATATTAGAAATAGGTGTTAGGCTATATGTGAATACCTGAAGATGCATGCATGCAAGCCAAGAGGTTCAATGTTGTAAAAATGCACCTTTTTATTTATTTTTTAATTTTTGTTTGTGTCGAGAGGGTAAGTCATAGGCACAACCACAATACTATAATATTGATAACTACTACTACTACTACTACTACTATTAGGCCTAATAATAATAATAATAATAATAATAATAATAATAATAATACTGTCATTATTATTATTATTATTATTAATAATAATAATAATAATAATAATAATAATAATAATAACAATAATACTACAAATAATAATAATTATAATAGTAATACAGTAATAAAACAGTAATAATACAAGAGATTGTGCTCTGCATAGAGGGTGTGAAGCAGATTGGGCCACTTTACTGAATCCCTTTAGATGACATGACACTGTGTTTAGCTGACACTCTTATCCAGAGTGACTTACAGTAAGTTAGGTACAGGGACCACCATCCCCTATTAAAACCATTCTATTAGTATTGGATTCTGTACACATGGAATACAATTTTGGCCACAGGCTGGCCCTTTTTTGTCACTCATCTGAGTTTGCAACAGATGAGATGTGTAGAAAATGTATGCCAGGGCAAGTGAACGTCTTGTTAGGGTTGATCTGCAGGAGAAGTGATTTTGACCTGTGGCCAAGACTGACAGTTTTAACCCAAAATGGGGCACTGCTACTATAATGCATGTAGTTATGGTAGAGCGCATTTTGGTTAGCATTTGTGTATTATGTAAATTAGAAAAACAAAATTAGGAGAATATGTGTTCCATGTGTAATGATTTAAAAATGGTTTAAAACCAAAAGAGTGACAAAAATGTCCCAGCCTGTGGCCCTGTGTTTCATGTGTACAGAGTTCAATGCTTACAGAATGGCTTTAATTGGGGGACTGTCCCTGTACCTAACTCACTGTAAGTCTCTCTGGATAGGAGCGCCAGCTAAACGCAGTGTCATGTAATCTAAAGGGATAAAGCACTGCCCAATAATATATTTATTTTTTAATAAAGTGGCCCAATCTGCTTCACATCCTCCACAAAGAGCGCAATCTCTTGCATTATTACTGTAATAATAATAATAATAATAATAATAATAATGATAGTTGTAGTTGTAGTAGTACACCTACTCCTTTGGGGTCACTTTAAAGGCAGTGTCATATAAAAGGGGTTGATTTTTTTATTATTATTATTATTTTGTTTGTTTTTGTTTGATTATTCAAAATATGTTAGGTATTTCTTGTTTACACTGCATACCTGTCAGTGTGATCTAAGGAAGGCAGCTCAAGGCTGAAGCCACCAGGTTGCTAGGTTACTCACCATGCTGCCCCAAGCCACCCCCTAAGCTAACATGGGAGCACTAGCATTTGGTTAAAAACACTTCCATTTTGTAGCATGACAAATGCATTGATTTTTCATTAATGATAAAGTAGGTCAAGACTGTCAAAATAAAAGGCCAGAAGTAAAATAAGAGTGCAGAACATCATGTTAGTCATACTCTGTCCAGTAGAGGGCATCGTTTCACCAGTAGGGGTCAACATGCGAACATCCACACACACGTTCAGAGAAATAGAGAGAGAGAGAGAGAGAGAGGGAGAGAGAGAGAGAGAGAGAGAGAGAGAGTGTGTGTGTGTGTGTGGGGGGGGGGGGGGGTCATAGTAATTGTGCAAACTGTTACATTACATGTAGCTGACTGTCTTATCCAGGGGGACTCATAGTGAATTAGGTACAGGAACAGTACCCCTGGGGCAATGTACCCCTGGAGCAATTGTTCAAAGGCACTTCAGCCATGAATGAGGGTGCAGGAGAGGGCTTACTATTCGCTCCCAAACCAAGACCAAGTCCAAGACAGAACTCAACTGTGTTTCCAAGGTTGCATGGTTATCGTATATATGTAGTTTTCTCATGAGCAGTACACTCTGAGCTTCTAAAAGCCACCGCCTGTGAACGTTGTAAACAAGAGTCCGTGAGAAAGTCTGAGCAGATGTGTGCTCGTGGTCACTGTTTCCTCTCTCAGTGCAGAACGTGCCAGAGGGAAGAGGGCAAAATATCTGTTTGTCAAACAGACATATGCAAAACACAGACATGTGCATGAAAGGGGGGGGGGGTCTATGTAGTTGCTGTTATTGACAGCAGATCATGTGATTTGCAAGAAGACAGGGCCCTGCAAGAGGAAACCAACAGAAACGGCTGTGTGGTTTTTCAGCATACAGGCCTCCTGGTGTCACAGAAAGGTCACCCATCCTGCACCTCTCTGATCTCATCTGTATTGACTGCATGAGTGGTGCTACTAGGCCAGAGGACTGAATTTAATGTAGCTGACTACGCCACCCTAGTCACAGACTAGGGAATGTACTTTGAATTACCCCTAAGGCTCAACAAGCTCACAGGTTCATGCAAATATGATACAGAGACAGATTTCCGAAACACACTGACAGCTGCTCGTAGTATTTGAACTTGCGTCCCCCCAACCCAACACCAGCTCCTAAGCCATGAGGCCACAGCTCCCTACAAAGTACATGTGCATACTCACAACATGCCAACCTGAGCAGTATGCTATGAAGGGTGTGGGATTTTCACGTACCGTTGAGCTCCCAACATAATTACTCTTTAATACACTGTAAAACCGGATTGTCTACTATATATTTTAATTAAAGTTAACTTTAAAAGTTTAAGTACAAGTTCATGTATTTAAACTTTTAAAGTTAACTTTAATTAAAATATATAGTTAATGTACGCAAAACTATTGACGTAATCAGTTACATCAAAAGTTTTGAGTTGTATTGACTTATCTGGTTTTACAGTGTATGCACACAGCGTTTTTACCTGTGTTTTTTTTATTTCAGAGTAGGCACATCAGGTGATTTCTGAGAAGAGAGATCTCGACTGTGATGAGTTGGTTTCCAAGTAGACAGTGCTATGACAGTGCCGTATTGGTTGGTGGTTACGTGGTTAACGTATATATGTAGTTTTCTTGTGAGCGGTACACTCTGAGTTTATAAAAGCCACCGCCTGTGAACATTGTAAACAAGCCTGCCCTTGTTGTCACACACATATTTTATAAAAAGGACCCCACACAATGGACTGTACAAAGGAGATTTAAAAAGGTCTTTGGATAACTGCAAAAAGAAGTACATAATTACAATGAAAAATATTTACATCATTGTGGCATGTGTGGTAATATGTTTAACAGTGTAAGAGCATGGGGTCTGTGAGACAATTGTTACGTAGCAGCTGATTAGGGAAAAACACCTTAGCTGCGACCCACATGCACCACACTGACATAGCCCAAGTTCACGTATTGTACACTACACCACAGGGCAAGTTACAGAGGCAGTCTTCGCTAGCTAGAGGTCTGTAACCCCTAGACAGTGCAGGTAGGTGAGCTAGCCTTGTAACCCCGCTATTTGTTTTTGTGTTGGCGTTGTCTTCGTTGTTTTTGGGTTTGTTGGGTAGCCCATCGGGGTGGACTTGCTTATGCTGTAACACAATGCTGCCAAATGCTGCCCTCAAAGGCTAAGCGGAACATGATGCCTTTTAGTAAACTCACGTACACTCTAAAAAATAATAGGGCCAGTACCGGTTCTTTGATGCCATAGAAGAACCTTTACTCTTCATGGAACCATCCAGAGGTGGTTAAAGAACCATTTAGGCACCTTTATTTTTTAGCATATATGTGAAAGGTTCTTCACATTGCAAATAGTTCTTTAGAGCCTTACATCATAATGGACTATATTATGTCATATCGGTGTCAAATGGTTCTTTAAAGAACTGTTGCCTCGACGCTTCTTTAAAGCACTGAAAAAGGTTCTTCTATGGCATCATTCTGAAGAACCATTATTTTTTAGAGTGTATTAGCTTGAGGAATGTAATGCATCTTACTGCATATGACAGAAATTACACCATCATCCCACTACTCCTACCACTGTGCTTCCACAGCCATGATAATAAAGCACCCTTGGAATTTGACAGACAGACAGACAGACCAACAGACAGACAGACAGAGACAAAGACACAGAGATAGTAGTGAAAGTGTTCAGATTTATTCTAGCTTTTTGAAATGTTATTGATTTTATTTACAACATAGCATTTTGATTATGTAAATCCAAACACCAGTAGTAAAAAATACAATACAAAATACATGTAGAAATGCAAAAATAGAAATATGAATATACAGCCTA
>CM059281.1:25463776-25501276 GCA_030347295.1 Setipinna tenuifilis | reverse complement strand
TTTAACAACAACATCTACTCTATTGGCCTTTTCATTAATACAAATGTAAGCATCACACTAACGGTAAACTAGATGTGGTTTGGCCCACAGCCAAGAGGCCCTGAAATACTGCAACTGAAACAGTCACCACGAAACCCTCTTCATGTTGACTGTCTGACATGTCATGTACGTTTCTGTTTTTTTCTCACACAGCACAGTCTCACAAATCAAGTGCAACGTGACCCACACTCACTAAGTTTCTGACAGATGTCACGTACGCATTGAGGTTCTGCAAAAGGCTCTTCCTCTTTCATCTCACGTGGTAGACATGGCAGTTTTGTTTCACATGTATCTGACAGTCATCACTCTCACAAACCTTTGGGGCCCTTCAGTGGTGGTTCTATAGTGTTTTACGCCCCGGGCGAGACCACCTCTCAGCCCCCCCCCGCCCCGAGGCAGAGAGACGCGCTGCTTCTGTGCATGGCAGCTTCTCAGCAAGAAGGGCGCCTGCAGTTCAGCAGTTCACCAGGGGGGCGCCAATGTGCCGATTGCAGCGATATGACACACGGAGCGTTTTTATTTTATTTTTATTTTTTTTCCCCAAGCGCTCGTGGCGCCCCCCACGAAATGCTGCCTGGGCGGCTGCCCTGTTCGCCCATGCCTAAAACCGCTACTGGGGCCCTTTCACATGCTTACACACGCACGCACACACACACACACACACACACACTGTCTGTCCACACTCCTTACTCTCTCCATCCATTCCTGTGTTGTCATAGACTATGAGTCAAATCCTCTCAAAGGCTAAGGGGAAGGTGATGCCTTTTATTAAACTCACAAATTAGCTTAGGGAATGTAGCACACCTGAAATTACAACAACAATGCCATTTCTATCCTTACACTTTAGAGGGGGAGGTGGTCTATGCAGCTGCTATGACAGCAGATCATGTGATTTGCAAGAACACAGGGCCCTGCAAGAGGAAACCAACAGAAACTGCTGTGTGGTTTTTCAGCATACAGACCTCCTGGTGTCACAGAAAGGTCACACATCCTCCACCTCTCTGATCTCATCTGTATCGACTGTATGCATTTTAACATCCAGACATTTAGCAGTGACTGTTAGCAACCACCGCTGTGTGTTTTTAGCAGTGTAGGAGTACAGACAGAGAGAGAGAGAGACAGAGAGACAGAGAGAGAGAGAGAGTCAGAGATACAAGGCAGAGGGAAATGCTCAGTGACCCCAGCTTTGCAAGGTAAACTTCTGCGGCCTTACTGTAGCTGCACAATAGGTCTGAAAGTGTCATGACCTGAGGGACTCAACCTGAGTAAAGCTGTGCCTGTGTAGGTTCATGTGAAACTTGCGCTTGTGTCAGTAGAGTGGTCACATGCTTACACACCCACACACACACGCGCACACACACACACACACACACACACACACACAAACACACACACACACCATCATCCCACTACTCCTACCACTGTACTTAAACAGCCATGATAATAAAGCACCCTTTAAATTGGAATTTGACAGACAGAGACAGACACAGAGATAGAAATGAAAGTGTTCAGATTTATTTTATGTTTTTGAAATGTTATCGATTTTATTTACAACATAACATTTTGATTATGTAAAAATCCAAGCACCAGTTGTTGAAAATGCGGTAAGAAATACATGTAGAAATGCAAAAATGCAAATATGAATAGCCTAAAGTATAGAAAATACAGACGACTCCCTTTCTATCTAGGTGGTTGTTCAACATAGCTTTAGTCATTGTACAGCTAGTTTTATTATTAGTTATTAGTTACACCAGTTATTCATGTACCAAATTGCCATGTTTGTACAAATATCCACATAAAAAACATGACATCTCAACATGCATTCAATATAATATTTAAACCAAAAAGCGGTATATAATGGTGTCCTAAAGGTCAGTGAATACCCCATTAGCATCAAAATCAACAGCTTTCACCAAGGCAATTACTAAATGATCCTCCTCTTTCTGAAATGCATTGACTATTTTAGATGACCCCCATCCTGGGGTTACCTTTATCTAATAAGCAAGCAAGCAGCCCTATAAAGGGCCAGTGTTCAACAAGATTCAAAAATCAAGTATAGAAATAAGTATAGAAATAAATCGTTAAAAGAAAATAATTCAAAGTGTTCTCTCAATGCACTGGTTAATACACAATCTTCTTGTAAGAGCTCAGTTACAGGTGTCAAAAAGCTCTTCTACTGTAGCTACAACTCTCAACTTGTGTCCCCAATGAATAATAAAAAAAAATGGGCTTATATGACTGCTTAAAACCTACAGTAGGTGCTTTTCACCTTATAGGAAGCACATCCGCTCTGACCATCTTTCTTGCTCAGCCAGTTTGTCATCTGTTTTTTCTTTGCTCAGTCTTAACCTTTAATCTAGATCAGTGGTTCTTAACCTTGTTGGAGGTACCGAACCCCACCAGTTTCATATGCTCATTCACCGAACCCTTCTTTGGTAAAAAATAGAAAAATATATATGATTTTTTTTACTGGTGCACAAAATGAACCGTGCATTAACGGTTCCACCGAGGCTCCACCGAACCCCTGAGACCGACTCACCGAACCCCTAGGGTTCGATCAAACCCAGGTTAAGAACCACTGAGAGAGATAGATAGATAGATAGATAGATAGATAGATAGATAGATAGATAGATAGATAGATAGAACCCAGGTTAAGAACCACTGATCTAGATTAACCTCTCATAGACTCTATTGTCTACTGTCCTCCATCACATTTAGCAGGCAACCAAGCAAGCAGGTACAGAGTAAAACAAAATGCATGTAAATAGTTCAACGTTCGGAATTTTACAGAAATTCAACAGGATGAAATTCCTCCTCCCAGAGGAATGATTCCATCATTAATCGATAAGATTTTGCAAATCACTAAAAAACATTTTCAACATTTCAAAAAGTTCCTTGGTTAAATATTCCACTATGCTGCTGGTGTATCCACCTATACGTTCTCCACATGGTCCAGCTATATTAAACATTAGCACATCCACTGATATTTCTACAGCCCTTTTGGCACTAAATGTAGCTACAAGGTTGTATAGTGTATTGCCTTGTAGATGTTCAAGTATGCGCATACCCATCTCTACTATTGTTCCCCCCTTTCCACCTGTCTTTCCACCCATTTTCCCTCCATATACACCCCCATCACAAAATCCTTCATATACTCCTGTACCTGCACCAACACAAGTCCCAAAGACTGCCGCTATCTTGGCTCCTTTATCTACTGCAGCCCTTAATGATGGCAGTCCTCCTCCTGCCATTGCACCTGCCAGTGCTCCAACTATCGCTCCTCCAACTGCTCCCACTGCACCTCCACCCACTCCGCCCCCAACACCTCCTGAAATTGCTCCAATTATGCCCCTTTGTCTATTAGCCTCCTTGTACATTTCGTTAGTGTAGTGTTCTCCTCCATTCTTCTCCACCATGGCATCTATCTTCCTAAACAGCTCCTCAACCTGAGTACGGTCAACCCTCTCTGCATTGTTGAACACATGATATCTACCCCCAAACCTGTCTACCAGGCTGTTGGCCTCGTCATTAAGAACACTTTGCACTGGTCTTCCCTTCAAGATATCTGCATGGGTGAAGAGCAGCATGGTGAACCGTGCTGCCCCCTGGCCAAAGTTTGACTCAATCCACTTCACTGATTTCATCTCCTTCACTGTGAACCTCCCTAATTTGATCACCAGAAGGAGCACATGGGGCCCTGGCACTGACAATTCAACACACCTCCTTATCTCTCTCCTTTGCTCCTCTTTTGTCTTTTCTGTCAAGTCCGATATTCCCGGTGTGTCAACCACTGAGATGTGTCTTCCTCGAAACTCCCCCATCTCCCGTGAGTCATTTACAGTGACAGAGTCAAATGTGAACTCTTCTTTAAAGGCGTTTCTCCCCAAGATGGTGTTTCCCGAGGCGCTTTTTCCTGATCCACTTCTTCCCAGTAGCACAATCCTTAGGTCCTGTGTCCCTGTGGTAAAGCATGGAAAGATATTACCCTAAAGAGACCATCAATGTGATTTCTTTTTGCATATTCAAGCATGTCAATATTGGCCATGTCAATCTTTCATATTTGCATATGAAAGCAATACTGCCATCATTGCTGGTACATAATGTTAACTTTCCAACAGCATCACACTGACCACTGAGTAACTGAAATTCCCCAGCAGGCAGTGGCGGTTCTACAGTGTTTTACTGCCCGAACAGATCCATAAAGTCTAAGGATGAAAATGAATAAAAACCCAAAAATGGTATTCTACTAATCTTTGGTAATAAGAATGTGTGAGGGTTCTATCTCATATATATATATATATATATTAAAGTGCTTTAATGTCAGGTGTTCCTTCCTGGGAGAAAAAGTTTGTGATCATGTAAATTGGGCCACCTGTTCAGGTTAAGTGGGCCAGCAAATAAGCTATAAATACGATTCTTTTGTGATCAAGACTTTTAAACATTTTAACAATGTATTGCTTTTAACAAGGCCTATAGGCCTATAAATAATTATTACCCCCAGTTTTGGCAATTTTTGACAATGTTAGCATCAATGGTTTCATCATGTATCAGTCATGTCATGATGTTAACAGTTCAAAAAACACTTTTTGTGGTGCAGTGACACTTCAAGAGCAGGATTATTTGTCCATATAAGAGCTTGAGTCCTAAAGCAGTGACAGGATTCTTAGGGCGCTAATCCACTGGCAGCGGCACGGCAAGCTTCTCGCCGTGCCGCATCCCCTTGTGTTGCCGGATCGTTACTAGGGGTGGGCGTTCTCGGAAGTGTATATAGTCTTGTCGGGGAAGGTAAACGAGTTGTCAAAAAAATCTTAACTTTCATCCATTGTGGCTGCTTTATTGTACATTACATCCTACACTTCATTCATGAAGCTATCAAGGGGCAAACGACGTGCCTAACTAGCCATTACAAGTGCTTGTATCGTTTCCAAACTGTTCATGTAATTTGTACATTCGCACAGGTCACACAGATTAAACCCACCAAGGACACCGACAATTTCGGCCACTTTCCTCCACGCCTCATTTTTCATGTTTATGGCTCTGTAAGAAGTATAGACAGTAGACGAAGGTAGGAAGACGAGGACATGTTTAAAATGCGAAACCCAACAGAACTGATTTCGTCATGACTGACCTCCCCTGTGATCTATTTTTATTGGATAACGCAGGCGTGTTGGCCGGACTAATTTGCATAAAGTTGAGCAGAGCCCTTAGTCTTTATAAGAGCTTGAGTCCTAAAGCAACCACTTTTGTGTGTGTGTGTGTCTGTGTGTGTGTGTGTATTTGACACAGTCCTAAAGCAACCCTAAAGCACTTTTCATGATTGGTTGCCCTGTGGGTTGGAAGCAGAACAGTCTTTCTTATGTCTCATTTGCACTGCAGATCAGAGCGACCCACTTCTGTACACTTGAATAGCGACCCACTTCTGCAAACTTGCAGCACATGGAGGGATGAAAAGCAACCTCAGAAGTGCCGTTCACTCTGTTACAAGTTGACGAACCATTAAAACGATTTTGGAAGTTCCATATACAGATCAGTTCACCTTGATTTAGGATGCTATTTTCACATCATTGTTCAGTTGCATAATAGGTTGGCATATATATATATATATATATATATATATATATATATATATATATATATTTGGCACATAAATATATATATATATTTTTTTTTTCCTACGTAGATGGCAATGTAGCTAAATCAAAGTTCAAAATATTTTGTGAGATGTAGCAGTGTTTCCAAAAAACAAACGCCACAAATTGATTCTTCTTTTTTTCCAACGCGATTCTGTCATTCTCGCTCACAAGCACAGAGAGCGAGAGACAGAGAGATCTACTACATCCAAGTATACATGTCAACGGGGTTCTACAGCACCCCACCCCCCCCCCCCCCCCCTCCACACTGCTTCTGTGGATGGCACCTTCTCACCAAGCAAGGGTACCTGCAGTTACATGGTGCCTACAGTTAGGGGGCGCCAAAGTGCCGATTACAGCGGCATATGACACACAGAGCTACTTTTTTTTCCCCAAGCGCTCGAGGTGTGTGTGTGTGGGCTTGCACTGGCATAGTTGTGAGGTCCAAATGTCCTCACTATAATAGGAAAACTAAAAAAACACTGACTAGTGAGGTCATTTCGAAGGACCTCACTACTCTCAGCAGTATTTTTCTTGGTCATTTTGTTGTTATTGAAAAAAGTAAAAGTGCAAAAACATTTCTTTACTGACAGGTTGTGGTTAGGGATTGTTTTGGTCTGGGCACAGTTAAGCATTCTTTAGTTAGTTATGAATGGTAGTCAATGAAGGACCTCACTATGATACAAGACAAAGTATGTGTGTCTGTGTGTGTGTGTGTGTGTGTGTGTAAAACATGTGTGAGAAGGTTGAAGCTTGACAGCTGGACCCTTGGCACACACTCACACACACACCTTATCTCTTAACCCTCCTGTTACCCTCAAATGTTCTAACATCCTTTATCCTTGGGGTCGATTTGACCCCAGCCATTGAAATCTCCTTAAAATGTGTATAATTCAAAATATTGGCCTTGGTTATTGGTTTGTGTGTGAGGTACTACTATATTTCTTTGTAAACACCACATACATCCATGATGTATTTCATGATTATGACAAAATATGGAAATAGCCATAAAATCTTACTGATTGATCTAAAAATGGAAAGAAAGATATTTTTGGTATTTCAATGGATGCATAGTACCTCTTAATACAAATTTCTGTTACTGGTAACATTTGAAAATAAATTTGGTTGTGGTCATCAAGAATAGTAACATCTATTGTCTTCGGGGTCAATTTGACCCCGGGAAAAACAGACACAATTTCAAGCTTCAAAAAGAAGTACAGTTGCTTACAACTTAGAACTTTTGAGTACTATGACCTGGATGAATGAGAATCAGACTCTCCATTTTAAAACATCAGAAAATTGCTCAATTTTGGCTGAATTGACTAGCCTACCATTTCCCATTGAAATGAATGGGGACGGAACTTCCTCATTTAGTATATTGGCTGTATGGCCATGACAGCACTGTCCAGGGAGCAGTGTGTGGGACAGTACCATGCTCAAGGTACCTCAGTGGTACTACCGCTGGTTACCCATTACCCTAAGCGCATGGCCACCATTGCCTCAAGGAAATTGGTTTGTCCCTCTCCCATGTCATCAAAATTATTAGTGTTAGGTTAGGGCCATAAACAGAGGAAACCTGTCTGAAGACTATAAAACTGCATGTTTTGATCACCTTAATGTGATCTAAAACAACTTAAACATGTATGTGCAAAATGTGGATATTTTGTATATGTTTTATGCAGCTAAAACAGTTTGGGGTCAAATTGACCCCAAGGAACACGGATGCGTACAACATGCATACAGGACATTGAAAACATATTATCTTGTTAATTTTATGTTTACCCAGTTCTCCCCCCTTAATTAGGAAAAGTCATCAAGGATGAAGCAAAAAAAAAAAATTCTTGGTGTATTGTTGAGGTGTTAAACATTGAATGGGGTCAAATTGACCCCAAAGATAATAGGAGGGTTAAGCATGTTGCTCATTTCCTGTTAAAATGGCCTGATGGGTATTCTGAGTTTTTTAAGTATTTCAACATTTCTAATGTAACTACAACTATGTTTCCCCAATTAAAGGTCAACACTAAAAAAATACAGTGCTTTTCTAGTTCTAACTACATCTGAAAATTATATAAACCTTATTTTAAGAAGAAATGTTATTATAACAGAGACACTGACCATTTACTTTTTTCTGACTCTGTTCATATAAGGGTTCACCCTGCCCATCACAGAAATATACATTAAATATACATCATACATATACATTAATGATGTTACAAAAATGTAAATATATTCATTGTGATTGGTCAGTATAATTAAAAGAGATTAAACATTCAATGCCTTTCTGGCCCATTTTACCTGATGGCCCAATTTACATGAATTCACCCTGTATTCCACATAATTTACTTTACTTTGCCAACGACAGGTAGCTGCAACAACAAGTACTTTGCCAACAACAAGTAGTGCATTCATTACCACAAACATGTCTCGTAAACGTGTCAAACATTTCTCCCCAAACATGGACACATTGTTGTGAAAAAGGTAGAAAATACTGACAGAAATCCTGACAGAAATTATCAGTTTCAGGGACACTTGAGATGTGATAGCTGAGACATATATAATATCTTTAAATCCTTAAGTGAGGTTGTGGGACATCTACAGGTGCATTTGTTTGTGTACCAATAAAGAATATTGTTACATTTTCTGCAATAAAAATAGATACATGTAAGTCTCTCTTACCATGAATGCCTGAAAAAGCTGTCCACAGCAATGCCAGACAGAAAATGTTTCTCATCTTCTGAGTTCTTTGAAGACTTTGTGAAATGATAATGCAGACTGTTGAAAAGGTTAAGACAGACTCTTGTTTGAAACAAACTCCCGTCCTGTCTCCCTCTGCAGCCAAGACCAGTAAGTAAAACTCCCCAGCATGTATGAGAGTTTATCATTACTGGCTTACAGTTAGACTATGTCAATATCACCATACAAGCTCCTCCTTCTGCTTATTTCTGAGCCCTCCCCCCTCCTCTGTCTTTCTTTCTCTCACTCTCTTTCTACATTTGGCAAATCTTGTATTTGTACTGGTATTTGGCAAAGCATGACAAGCAAATCTTTGGAAAAGGCAGCATTAACTACACTTAACAACTTAACAGCTGTTCTGATTTAACAACAACATCTACTCTACTGGCCTTTTCATTAATACAAATGTAAGCATCACACTAACGGTAAACTAGATGTGGTTTGGCCCACAGCCAAGAGGCCCTGAAATACTGCAACTGAAACAGTCACCACGAAACCCTCTTCTGGTTGACTGTCTGACATGTCATGTACATTTCTGTTTTTTCTCACACAGCACTGTCTCACAAATCAAGTGCAACATATCAAGGGCAACCCACACTCACTAACTTTCTGACAGATGTCACGTACGCATTGAGGTTCTGCATACGGTTCTTCCTTTTTCATCTCACGTGGTAGACATGGCAGTTTGTTTCGCATGTAACTGGCCTGACAGATGTCACTTTCACAAACCTTTGTGGCCCTTTCACTTCCACTCAGTTTAACTTTAGTGAGTGGAATTGGACTTGGAGTTTATGAAATCTAACGTATCAATGTGATGAAATATGGATGGCTTGATCTTTGCCACAACCTCAGAACACTCTAAGTAAAACATACTATTACTGTAGACTCTCTGACTCATCAAGTCATCACAAGTACATGGAAAGTTAACCAAATTTCAGTTCTACACAGTGGCGGTTCTATAGTGTTTTACGCCCCGGGCGAGACCACCTCTCAGCACCACCACCCCCCCCCCCCCCAGACGCGCTGCTTCTGTGCGGGGGGGCGCCAATGTGCCGATTGCAGCGATATGACACACGGAGCATGTTCATTTTATTTTATTTTTTTCCCCCAAGCGCTCGTGGCGCCCCCCCACGAAATGACGCCCCGGGCGGCTGCCCGGTTCGCCCGAGCCTAAAACCGCTACTGGTTCTACATGTTCAGAACAGTAGGCCAACTAGAACAGTGGTCAACTGTATGAATTGTGTCTGAACAATGACGTCATATAGACATACTCAAACTCTTACGCATGTCTATCCAGAGGGAATGTATGTCCAGCTTTCGCTTGCCTCACCACTTGCATAAATAGAGATATTTGGGCTAAATATTGCTGTGCGCAAGACATTTTGCGCTTCCATGGTGAAATTCCCTCCCAGAGTCAATACAGCCTGTTGAGCCTTGGGGTAATTCAAAGTACATTCCCTGGTCTGTGACTAGGGTGGCGTAGTCAGCTACATTAAATTCAGGCCTCTGGCCTAGTAGCACCACTCATGCAGTCAATACAGATCAGATCAGAGAGGTGGAGGACCACCTTGGTTTCCTCTTGCAGGGCCCTGTGTTCTTGCAAATCACATGATCTGATGTCAATAACAGCAACTGCAAAGACACCCTCTCTTCTCAAAAATCACCTGATGTGCCTACTCTGAAATAAAAAAAACACAGGTAAAAACGCTGTGTGCATACACTGTAAAACCGGATAAGTCAATACAACTCAAAACTTTTGATGTAACTGATTACGTCAATAGTTTTGAGTACATTAACTATATATTTTAATTAAAGTTAACTTTAAAAGTTTAAATACATGAACTTGTACTTAAACTTTTAAAGTTAACTTTAATTAAAATATATAGTAGACAATCCGGTTTTACAGTGTATTAAAAAGTAATTATGTTGGGAGCTCAACGGTACGTGAAAATCCCACACCCTTCATAGCATACTGCTCAGGTTTGTGAGTATGCACATGTACTTTGTAGGGAGCTGTGGCCTCATGGCTTAGGAGCTGGTGTTGGGTTGGGGGGTCGCAAGTTCAAATACTACGAGCAGCTGTCAGTGTGTTTTGGAAATCTGTCTCTGTGTCATATTTACATGAACCTGTGAGCTTGTTAAACCTTAGGGGTAATTCAAAGTAAATTCCCTGGTCTGTGACTAGGGTGGCGTAGTCAGCTACATTATATTCAGTCCTCTGGCCTAGTAGCACCACTCATGCAGTCAATACAGATCAGATCAGAGAGGTGGAGGATGGGTGACCTTTCTGTGACACCAGGAGGTCTGTATGCTGAAAAACCACACAGCAGTTTTTGTTGGTTTCCTCTTGCAGGGCCTTGTGTTTTTGCACATCACATGATCTGCTGTCAATAACAGCAACTGCAAAGACACCCTTCCCCTCTAGAGTGTAAGGATAGAAATAGCACCTTGTTTTGTCAATTGTAGTATTTGTTGTAATTTTAGGTGCGCTACATTTGTGGGTTTACTAAAAGGCATCATGTTCCGCTTAGCTTTTGAGGGTATTTGGCTCATAGTTTACAACAACAGACACGGGACAGGGATGGAGGGAGAGAGTGAGACAGTGTGAGAAACCAATGTCCCCTTATATATATATATAATATAATATATATACACGCCTAACATTTTTGTACTTTTTTATTATATCTTTCCATGTGAGAAGTCTAAAGATATAACACTTTTACAATGTAAAGTAGGCAGTGTACAGCTATCTGTGTCTGTGTGTGTGTGTGTGTGTGTGTGTGTGTGTGTCTGGGCCTATGTCTGTGTGTCTGTGTGTGTGTGAAATTCATGTCATAAACTAGCTTTTAGCATAAAAGCACACTGTGACAGATGTGTGGTTGTAGAAAAGACAACAAACAGTAAAAAAAAAGAATCATCCTTTCCTCTCTCCCTCTCTGTCTCTCTCTGAACGTGTGTGTGATGTTCGCATGTTGACCCCTACTGGTTAAATATCTGTATGGTGAAATGATGCCCTCTACTGGACAGAGTGTGACTAACATATTGTTCTGCACTCTTATTTCAATTCTGGCCTTTTTTTTGACAGTCTTGACCTACTTTATCATTAATGGAAAATCAATTTATTTATCATGCTACAGAATTCAAGTGTTTTAGTGTTTCCTTTCTAAATTAGTTTACAATTCATTTTTAGCAACATTTTTAACCAAATGCTAGTGCTCCCATGTTGTCCTAGGGGGTGGCTTGGGGGCAGCATGGTGAGTAACCTAGCAACCTGGTGGCTTCAGCCTTGAGCTGCCTTCCTTAGATCACACTGAAAGGTATACAGTGTAAACAAGAAATACCAAACATATTTTGAATAAACAAACAAAAACAAAAAAACTAAACAAAATATCAACCCTGCTATATGGCAGCACCTTCAAAGCGAGAACAAATGAGTATTTCTACATTTTTTCTCAGGTCCACCTGCAGGTTGGAAACTATAGACCTGAATCAGAAAATACCAAGAGGTTAATTAACTGTCAATAGAAACATTTTAGAGTTAGACTTTGTCAAATATAGTTAAACTGTTGTGACATAGTTAAATTGTTTTTGTCATACTGCAGTTGTAATTTAGCTGTTTCTGGCAGCCGTGGCGGTTCTATAGTGTTTTACTCCCCGGACGAGACCACCTCTCAGCACTTTTTTTTTTCCCCCCAAGCGCTTTTGGCGCCCCCCATGAAATGGCACCCCGGCCGGCTGCCCTGTTTGCCCGTGCCTAAAACTACTACTGGGTGTACGCCACTGACCCCAAGACTGTAACGTTAAAGGCACTGTATTTTAGTACAAAAAGGCACTTGTGCACGTGCACACACACACACACACACACACACACACACAGGCCATTAAAATTTGACTTGCACGTTGTTGTTTAAATAATAACAACAACAACAACAACAACAACAATAATAATAATAATAATGATAATAATAATAATGACATGTGAAGACAGTTTATTTGGATTTAGCTGGTTCCACTCCGACTGTTGACCTGTAGGCATAATGAAAAAAGACATATAGCATTACTATGAAAAACGATAAACAATGAAAACATTGTTGATGAATTGCTTTGTTAATTTATTTAAATTGACAGACATACTTTCATTTCCCATTGGTTTTAAATGGACAGCCACACCCATCCCCACTGACTCACCATACAAGTGTCTAAAAGTTAACTGCTTTGAAATGAACATACTTAGTCACTGCTTTCAAACAGACAGACACACCGACCATCACTTACTGTCCATACCAGTGTCTGAATATTCACTGCTTTTAACTGGACACACATACCCAGGCTCAGTTACTGAACCAGTGTTTAAATGTTCACTGCTTTTAACTGGACACACATACCCAGGTGCAGTCAATCAATCAATGACGTTTATTTGGACCATGTACAGTTATAACATAAATGTTGCCATCTGATGCACCATACCAGAGTAAGCCTTTGGCTAATTTACATCTGTAGTCCATGAAAATAAACATTAATATAAAATAAAACACAATAAAATATAATAGTAATGTAAAATAATGTACAGCCATGAAATAATGTACAGCCATGAAAAACATTTGAATACAAACATAGAAACAAAAACAAAACACATATGGTAAGTTCCCAGTCATGGTCCGTACCAGTGTCTGAAGAGGCCCGTCATGAACCAGGTGACCCCCCCGGTCAGCAGCCCCGGCAGGATGCCCTGGAAGCCGTGCACACACACCCCCACCACCACCGCTGTTACCATGGAGACCGCCAGCTCGAGCCTCTCCTGGAGGAAGCGCTGTCGGTCCTCGCTCTTCCACTGCTGCCGGTAACGCTGGCGTTCCTCCGCCTCATTGGTCGGAGCTGCTGGGAGAGCGTGCGGTTATGACCAATAACGTCCATCGGAAACATGATTGACAAAAGACAGAAACAAGTAACCCCAATTCTGCGAAATGTATTGAAATGTATTATTTTGTTTCACATCATATTTTTTTGTATCAGAGTTTACTATTTTGCACTAAATGATGTTTTGATCTTTTATTGTCTAAAAACATCTATGAAGTTGGTTTTGATGTCAAATAAAGCATTATCTGTCTGTCTACTGCACTGTTGGTGGGTATGTCCAAAATATTTTTTAAAATCCTGCTTTAAGAATTTATGACAGGGAAGTTTGATGTGGAACATGTGCAATGTACAGTATATACACACACATAAAACAACACATATCATTTTGTACGATCAATAAATCTAATATGATCTTAGCTGCTCAGAATGTCATACTCTAGATTCCTTCAAACTACGTCATGTAGCTTTTAAGGTGTTGGAACTGTTGTCATGGTGAATAAGACTCCGGAAGGCTCTGGAATCCACCCTTTATACAGCATGGACGGAAGGTCTGTAGCCAAAGGGCACATCAATAAACCCTTGTGACATAAAAGGGAGTGTCCTGTCCCTGTACCTACTGCTTTCTGCTTTACTCTGTCTTTTATTTATCTTATACATATTTTACACTTATTTTATCTTTTTTTATCTTTTATGCTTTTATATTGTCCTTTGCTTTTATTTCTATTAAGCACATTGAACTGCCTTTGTGTATGAAATGCACTATACAAATAAACTTGACTTGACTTGATACAGCAGATTAATAAAGACTTGACTTGACTTGACTTGACTTGACTGTCACTCACCAACCGTCAGTGTCTGGGCCACAGTGCTATCTTTCATCTTCAGCAGTGACTGGAGCTTCTTCTCCAGCAGTCTCTGTTGTACGCCACCCTCATCGTCATCTCTGGAGCCTTTGAGTTTAAGATCAAATCCAATCACTTTAGCTGCACTGTGGCCCTGTGCGCTATGTCCCAATGCCCCAGTTTAGAGATGATGCTTTACTGATAGCAGAGGTGTCAATCCCGGGTTCAGAAAGTAGAAACCCTGCCACAAATTTGATCCAGCCAGCTCTGAATCAGATGATTGTAATGAGCACTCAAGACAGGTAGATCAGCTCCTTAGCAAAGTCACCTGTGTTAGAAGGAAAACCTGGCAGGGTTTTTACTTTCTGAACCTGGGATTGACACCTCTGACTGATAGTGGGCACTCACAGTCATCTCAAAGAAAAGTGTTCATGCGACAACACAAGAAATTGGTTTAAAACATAAAAAAAGAAACATACTCACGTGTCATTAAATCCATCTCTGCTTACAAGTATGACTAAACACAAATCAATTTGCATGCGTCAGGAAATAGGTCTGTACAGAACTATAATTCTCTGCTGATTGTACATAGAGACAACCACAGACAACAAGACGAGTCCATTAGAAAATCATATACTCTGACCGGGCCATAACTAAAATCAGTGCAATCATATATTTCTAAAGCACATTTAGGACAGCTACATTACATGTCAGTCAGTATTCACCAATCACATCTAAAATCTATTACCTTACATTAGAACGAGTGGGGCTAAGACTGAGAGAGCCCTGTTTATGAACCTATTTGGCCTTTTGGCTTCATGCCAGAGGTGTCAATCCCAGGTTCAGAAAGTAAAAATCCTGCCAGGTTTTCCTTCTAACACAGGTGACTTTGCTAAGGAGCTGATCTACCTGTCTTGAGTGCTCATTACAATCATCTGATTCAGAGCTGGCTGGATCAAATTTGTGGCAGGGTTTCTACTTTCTGAACCCGGGATTGACACCTCTGCTTCATGCCAATTCACATAACACCACTGCAATCCACCCACGTACTGCACCAGGAACTCACTCTGCTACCGTCAGGGAGACGTTTTAGAACACCACATTGCAGACTGAACAAATATAAAATCTCATTTCCACCAACTGCCATAAAAATGCTCAATGATAGATAGCAGCCATGTTGAATACAGTTTTTTATGTCTATGTATAACCTGTCCTCTATGTATAGTCTAATGTCTTTTATGTTTAGTGTGCCGTCCCAATGTTCTGTATGTTGCATGTGTTGCAGCGACTGTTTAAGTCCAATACAAATTTCCCCTCTGGGGACAATAAAGTATACTCTTCTCTACTCTACAATCATCGTCTGGTCTGCTATTATTACTACTAGTCCTGGTAGCCATTAATACTAGGCCAACTGCTAGTCTCCACTTTTCCCTGTCAGGTAATAACACAGACAACATACCTGTACTTTCCGGCGGACTGGAGGTCTGTGTGTGCGTGCTAGTAAATGTGTGGGAATGCCACTATTGGTTGCTTGCTTGGGGATTCCCACCTCAGTTTGTTTTTCCTCAGAAATGAAACTCCCAACGTATTGCCGGCTGTAAAATCTCCCACCTAAACAAACACGTTGAACAACTGTGTGTGCTTGTGTGTGTGTATGTGCATGTCTGTGTGTGTGTGTGTGTGAGTGTGTGTGTGTGTGTGTCACCTGACCACACCTACTGAACTAATGAACTTTGAATGGAATCATACATCATCCAACTGAGCAAATTGATATCTGCCTAATAAACTCACTCACTCACTCACACACACATACACACACACACACACACACACACACACACACACACATGCAGGCAGGCATGCACACACACCATCTATCTGCCTGCCTGTCTGTCTGCCAGGCTGCCTGTCTGTGTGTGCGTGTCTGTCTACCTGCCTGCCTGCCTGTCTACCTGCCCGCCTGTCTGTGTGTCTGTCTGCCTGTCTGCCTGTCTGTCTGTCTGTTCCTACACAACACAACCATATACGCTCCAGCAGTACCCATGAAATGGAGATAAAAGACTTTGATGGTCTATTTTTTTTTATTACCACTGCATTATGACTACACCTGACTGACCTAGTTGTGCACTGAGAAACTTCCTGATTTCCAACTTCCTGGTACAGATGAGCAGCTTTGGCATTTGCATTTACTTTAGGCACAGAGTAACACACACTTCCCACTTCCTTTTTCCTGAGAAATGAAACTCACGGGTTGTCTAGTCACTGGGAGTCTGATGCGCTTCAAGCCTCGATAGGTGCTCACGGTCCAGGACACAATATACTGTATGTAAAAAGGGGACAAGACCGGAGCACTCCGTAGACAACGTTTTTAATGGTGCAGACAACTAACGTTTCGACGCGACTGCGTCTTCTTCAGAGTCAAACTTTGTCTACGGAGTGCTCCGGTCTTGTCCCCTTTTTACATACAGAAACTCACGGGTTGTTAAGCAGAAAAAAAACTCCAACCTATTGCCGGCTATAACATCTGCCACCTAAACAAACCCGTGTTTGTGTGAGTGTGTATGTGTGTGTATGTGTGTGTGTGTTTGTGTCTGTGTGTGTGTGTCTGTGTGTGCGTGCGTGTGTTACCTGTCTGCACCTGGGGGAGGAAGGTTGGGAGAAGTTGGGGTAAAGCTTGTGGGAGGAGCAGAGATTGCAAAGATTGTAGGTACAGCAGTAGGAACAGTTGTGGGTGGGGCGGCTGGTGGCATTACAGGGAACACTTGCAGGGTGTGTGTGTGTGTGTGTGGGGGGGGGGACGAATGAAGCAGGGGGAGGAGCTAACGTGTGTACTAGGTAACACGTAAGTCTAACTGTAAGTCAAGATTTGCCAAATGTAGAAAGAGAGTGAGAGAAAGAAAGACAGAGGAGGGGGGAGGGCTCAGAAATAAGCAGAAGGAGGAGCTTGTATGGTGATATTGACGTAGTCTAACTGTAAGCCAGTAATGATAAACTCTCTGCTGGGGAGTTTTGCTCACTGGTCTTGGCTGCAGAGAGACAGAAAAAGGATTTCTTTCAACAAAGAGTTAGTCTTAACTCTTTCAACAGCCGGTATTATTATTTCACAAACTCTTCAAAGAACTGAGAAGATGAGAAACATTTTCTGTTTGGCATTGCTGTGGACAGCTTTTGCAGGCATTCATGGTAAGAGAGAAATACACGTATATATTTTTTATTGTAGAAAATGTATTTATTTATTGGTACACAAACAAATGCACCTGTTGACGTCCCACAACCTCACTTAAGGACTTTATTATTATCAAATTATGATATTAAGATTAATATGATATTAAGATATTATAAATGTCTCAGCCATCATATGTCAAGAGTCCCTGCAACTGATAGGTGGCTACATGATGTTGAGAATAGTAAAATAGAAAAACTATTTGGAATATATATATATATATATATATATATATATATATATATATATATATATATATATATATATATATATATTCCACATACGTATATATGTATTCCATATATATATGTATGTATATGTATATGTATACGAGCAGGAACGTGTGCGACAGGTACAGTGTTGTGTGCTGTATTAATTAACATTACCCATGGTGGGCTAAACGGTTGTGAAATAGCCTACATGTAAATTGTTTTGTTTTAATTCACGTGTCTAGTCTATAATTGTGGAGAAGTACATCCCTGAGATGACTTTTTACAGGTTGAAATTTCTATAAATACATAATTTCCGTGTAGCCAAAGTGTTTGTCAGTAGATGTGTTGTTTGAAAAGATTAGCCAAATCTTACAAAAATGATATTGGGTTTAATATGGCTGTTTGTTGTTCACTGGTGAGGACAAATACTAGCGAAACCCTGATATGTGTGAGAGATATGTAAGAGAGAGTCCGTGTAAATGAGTGACACATTGAACTGTGTGTGTGTGTGTGTGTGTGTGTGTGTGTGTGTGTGTGTGTGTGTGTGTGTGTGTGTGTGTATGTGTCTGTGTCTGTGTGTCTGTGCATGCGTGTGTGCGCATGTCACCTGACCACACCTCATGAACTCACTCATACACACACGCAGGTTGTCTGTCTATCTATCTATCTATCTATCTATCTATCTATCTATCTATCTATCTATCTATCTATCTGCCTGCCTGCCTGCCTGTCTGCCTGTCTGCCTGCCTGTCTGTCTCTCTGCCTGTCTGTCTGTCTATCTGCCTGTATGTCTGTCTGTCTGACCTAGTTGTGCACTGAGAAACTTCCTGATTTCCAACTTCCTGGTACAGATGAGCAGCTTTGGCATTTGCATTTACTTTAGGCACAGAGTAACACACACTTCCCACTTCCTTTTTCCTCAGAAATGAAACTCACGGGTTGTTAAGCAAAAAAAAAAAAAAACTCTATACTATACTATACAAACTCTATAACATCTGCCACCTAAACAAACCTGTTGTTGAACAACTGTGTGTGTGTGTGTGTGTGTGTGTGTGTGTGTGTGTGTGTGTGTGTGTGTGAGTGCGCGCGCGCATGCATGTCTACATGTGACTGATGTAATGCTCAAACAGGGTCTTGTAAATATGTTGGAACAGGTGCTGCAGGAGTGGTCGGCGACGTGAGTGGAGTAAAGTGGTTCGTTGGCACCGTGTTTGGAGGAGTAGCAGCTTTGGCAGTTGACCCTAGAAAAGTTCTACATACAGCTGTTTGGTGTTTTATCGAGAAAATGGAAAACGGCAAAAATTGTCTGGATTTGGAAGCGATAATGGATGTGATTAGAGAGGGTGGACAAACTGGGGAAGAAAAGGGTTGGGAATGTGCAAAAGGGGTAATCTGCCTCTGAAATCAATATGTTACAAACTAACAAAACTAACAATCACTAAACCAACTCTCTCTCTCTCTCTGTCCCTATGCAAAAGTACATATGTTTGTTGTGCGACTACTCTGCGTCCCTTAACACCTGTTTGCTTATGTCCTCCTTTTTTGTAAGTCACTTTGGATAAAAGCGTCTGCCAAATGCAATGTAATGTAATGTAATGTAATGAAATGTAATTACCCACACGTATCATGTCTAAAATCCCATCAGCACTCGTCTGTCCTGTAATTCTGTAATGTCATTCTAGAAAGTGTATTTCTCATAACACTGCACACTTTGTTGTGCAAATGAAATAAACTAAGCCACTTTGTTATGTATTCCCTTGCTTCTTAGCCTACATTTGTCTCTTTGGTAAACTCTAAGGTAGTGATAAAATAAACTTCTGACTTTAGCTGTGGATGAATAGCCTACTGCTTTTAGCTCACTGAGTAGATACTTCAGAGTAAGTACAGGGCCTTTTCCACCTGCTGAGAAGCAGAAAAAAAACAAACCTACAGACAACTGTAATATCATCCTCTTAAACAAACAAAAGTGTGTGTGTGTGTGTGTGTGTGTGTGTGTTTGAGTAAATGTGTGTGTCACCTGACCACACCTCCTGAACTACAGTAAGCCGGTAATAACATCCACCACATTCTGTTTACCTGACGGACATTGCTGCACTGACAACTAGAATTTCCTGCAGATCACCAGTTCACTTTTGCATTTGTATTTGCATTTCCTTTAGCGCAGAACAACAGGCTGTCTGAAAAAGAGCAGGGAGATGCTTACGTGTGCATGCACATTAAGAGTGGTGTAACCTAACTGTAATACACATATGCTGGACAGTTTCAGTCACCAACTGGTGATCAGCTGCAGAAAGAGGAAGAGCGAATCAGAGACTTTGTTTCAACTAAGCCTGTCTAAACTTTTTACTCTGTGAAGAGTTAAGAAGATGGTATGCGTTTTCGAGCTGTGTGGAACAACAGCTTCTGTAGTCATCATACCAGGTAAAAGAGAATGACATTTAATTGTTTTAATGTTTCATATTTGCCTTTTCTCTCTTTATCTCTCCTTCTGTGTCACTCTCTCTTTCGCTATTCCTCTCTCTCTGTTTATCTGTCCATCTTACACTACGGTTTTTGGTTGAAACGGTGAAGTTTTCTTATTCGTTTTGGCCTTTCAGAAGTTATCGTGTGTGGAGAGTGAATACAGCAGAATTTGTTGCATCAGCCCTGGGAGGAGCAGCAGCAGCAACAGCCAATGGAGTTGCAGCAATTGGTGGATGGATTTGGGGTCTTGTAAGAAGAACAGTAGCATGAGCAGTGGGAGGGGCAAGGGGCGGAGCAAAGGGTGGGGCAAAGGGCGGGGCAGCTGGGGGAGGAGGGCTGGGAGAAGTTGAGGGAAAGCTTGTGGGAGGAGCAGAGATTCCAACATTTGTAGGGAAAGCAGTAGGAACAGTTGTGAGTGGTGCGACTGGTGGCATTATAGGAACACTTGTGGGGGGTTGGGGGTGTGGGGACGAATATGCCAATACCCTGGGTGAAGAAGTGGGTGGGTTTTTTGGCACCATGTTTGTGGGAGTGGCTGTTGTTTTAATTGCCCAACATTATTTCAACAAGATCACTGGAAAAGATAAAGCTGTGGAAATGGGCAAAATCTGCAGGGGGGTAGTCTTCCTCTGCACTCCCTCGGAACTCATCTGCTTAAATTACAAATTAGCATCATTTACAAGTGCAAGAAAGGCCTACCTGAGAAGGTTTTCTCTATTGTGCCATTAACCTTTGTTGATGAAGGCAATGCAGATCCCTTCCAGTGTGCTACTGTTTTTTTATTATTCAAAATAACTTCTTAAGTTATATGTCATTTAAATATATCCTTCGCTAATGGTGCATCTTCCTATTGTGACAATATCACTGTATCACTGAAATGTAATCACCCACACATATCACGTCTTAAATCTCATCAGCACTTGTCTGTCCTGTAAGCCAGTGGTTCTCAACCTTTTTGGGGTCCTGGACCCCCTGCATATTTTAGATCGACCCTGAGGACCCCCCACCCCCCGCCCAATCTGGGGGATTGGGGTGAAATTTGAGAGAAACTGCAGAAACTGCAGTTTAATTATTCTAATTGGCATAGTAAGTAAAACAGCAGCAGTTATGCCATTTCCAGAAATATTTATTTATTTATGCAGCATCTTCTGAACTTAAACTTTCAGATATCGTAACAAAACAGATTTTTTTTTTAATGTGTATGCAACAAACATAATTATTATACAGTAGCTTTCAGAAATATGATGTCATAAAACAGATTTTTTATGCACTCACCAAAAACACACAATAATGAAATCTCAAGGAAAAAATCATAATGAACTCAGTAGAGGCAGATGTGTGTTTAAGTGCTATCAAAACAAAAACATCCTCACTTCTTTTTTGTGTCACATGGGTGTAGTGAGGTGTGGTGTGTAACTGTTAGTGAGACACTTGCACTTGTATGTATGTAACAAACTGAATAACTATACAGTAGCTTTCAGAAATATGAATGTAATAACAGATTTTCATGCACTCTTAAAGATCACACAAATATTTCAATGAATATCAAATCATTTTTAGTTTTATCAGAGGCAGATGTGTGTGTGTGTGTGTGTGTGTGTGTGTGTGTGTGCGCTATCAAAGCAAAGCATCCTCACTTCTTTTTTTGTGTCACGTGGGTGAGCGGCTTGGTCACCCACGACCAAGGTGTGCTGTGTAACTGTTAGTGAGACACTTGCACTTGTCTGCCACTCATGAGTTTCTGTTATGTGCGCATCATTGAATTTGTTTTTAAGATTAATTTCAAGCGCTACCCGGCGCTAACCTGCCTCGTCAAACTAGTTCAAAACTAGAGTTTAACAACATCCGCGCCCTGCTAATATTTCACAATAAAAGCATTAAAAGTAAGTAAAAGTAAGAAATGAATGGTGTATGACCGGTGAAACATTAGGCCTAGTGACTAGGGGACTTATATTTTGAAAGGGATGCAGATCCTGTTAAGTTTGTATTAACAGCGTCATGCATTTTTTTTTTTTTTTTTTTTTATTTAAGATATATTTTATTTTCACGGACACTTTTCACGGACCCCTTGCAATTACACCACGGACCACTAGGGGTCCGCGGACCCCCGGTTGAGAATCACTGCTGTAAGCTTTGCTATTCCAGAAAGTGTATTTCTCATAACACTGTACTTTGTTATGCATAAATGAATGAAATAAACTGGGTCAAGTTTAAGCCAAATTGTTTCTTACATTTGTGTGTGTGTGTGCGTGTGTGTGAGAGAGAGAGAGAGAGAGAGAGAGAGAGAGAACAGGAGAACTGTACAAATTATGTTTTCGTTTCTGTACTTCCCCTTACTGAGGAAAAACACTCCAGCTCTAGACACGATATCCCGACGAAAAAAAGTCACAGCGCTAAAAAATGGTACTAGTCATGACCACTGCTGATCACCGGAGAAAGTTCTGTTTTATTTCATCTTATTTATTTATTTTGTGTCGATTTCAAGATTCCAGGTGTAGTTCTGTGAACAGATATCCTACTGGTGTGTTTATCCTGTCCTGTCTCGCCTAGTTTTAGGCTACGGTGGTTCCGATTTAAGATTTGCATGCCAAATTCACAACAGTCGCCAGGAGAGATTCAGACGGTCATCAATCTGAGCACACTGGAACACGACGGAAAGAGGCGGGGGAGCTTGTGCTTGTATAGGAGAAGTTATGTTCCTGACTATTTGCGGGAGTGCGTTGACTTGAACTCGAACGTCTTCTTTGTTAAAAAAAAGTCTCTTTTATGTGTCTAAAAAGTCTGGGCGAGATGAAATATTTTGTCATATGTCTGACACTGTTGGAGGCTTTGTTATCTTCAGGACATCACTCGCCAGGTGAGACCGATCTCTCTCTCTCTCTCTCTCTCTCTCTATCGACCTGACTATCTGTTAGGTTTCATGTTAGGTCTCATGCTCTCAATGTTTGTACACATAAGCCACGGTAATGTTGCATAGACCATCGCGTTGAACTGAATAGGTATACTAACATTATTTGTCTAACTGCCTATTGTGAAAATCCTGAACGAGTATGGCATTACACGTAAGCAAAAATGTCATATATGTAAAATATAAACATGCTTAGGTTCAAACTTTAAACCTTTGTGCAAAATAGCCAGCTCAAAATAATGCAAGTCGTTGAACTCGTTGAACTAGGCTACTATGCACGTTCTCAGTCTGTCACGGTGTCACCTGACTTATCCAAACATGAAACTTATCTCAGTAGCCTACTGTATCCCATTGTGGTTCAAATTGAAGCGATATTTAACCACATCCTCTTTGTGGACGTCGATAAAAGACGGGACAATATTCTAGTCTTGTGTCATGTGTTGAATATCCTGGTTGTGTCGTAGTGGATACTTTTAATGCATCACTTTATCTAGCTATTAAACCGCCGATGAAGTTTCGACAGCTTATTTCCCGTTCCACACGCCACGTGATTTCCCAGAAGTCGAGTTGAATCTTGCGGTTGCTAAGCACCAGAGAACCCAAGCGGCAAGCAGTCGGGCATGTCGTCATCAGCAACCGCACCCGCCCACCATCATGTAATCTCCATTCATTTTTGGCGTCGCTATTAAATGACAACTCCTAAAGCCTTATGCCCCGTGCTGGGGGATTTCTTGACATACAGCTGAGGGGATTTCTTATTCACATTTCATTTGCATACAATATGACTTGTATAATATAACATCAGTAATATCAAGAGAAAAAAATCCACCATTAGCTTATAAACACATGCATTGTTGTTTCGACTGTACGCCTAAACAAATGTAGGCAACCAGCCATGTAGGGTTTAACATTCTTTTTTTCTTATTTTTACTTATTAGATTTTTATTGTTAGATTTTTATTTTACCAGTTTATAGTGGGCCTGGCTGACTTTTTTTTAGACAACCTTCACAACAGAAAATATAACAATTAGTAGTAGGCCTACCGTTAATATATAACACACATTGCATATAGTTTGTTTCGAGAGTTAGAGCACATGATGAAATTAAATTCTGCACAGTAGGCCTACAGTTATTCCTCAACTGCACCATGTTAACTACCTCACAAATCTTTCTTACTCTATAAGTTAACTCTGTGGTAAATCAATGGTAAATCCCAACTGTTGAAGCACTTTAAGATAAACTGTTGAGCTACAGTTTATTATCAGTGTTATTTTTTTGTGATCCAATTTTTATTGACATCAATTATGGCAACACAATATATTGCTATCCACTATACAGGTAATATATTTCTATACATTGTACAGTATGTAGAGTGTTGATGTCTTTTTGTGCTAAAGTTGTCACTCGTCAGTGTATGAACTATATATGAACAGAACAGAACCCCTCCCCACCCCCCTCCCATGCACCCACACTCCCCCCGCGGTCTGTTAAAAATAAATAAATAAATAACAATAAAAAATAAATAAATAAAACAAAAATAAAATAATAACACACCATCTCTAATCATCCTCTACAGAAGATCTATCTGGTTCCTTTTCGATAGCGCCCATCGTATTAGAAATCTGTTCAGTTCACTTAGGGGCCGCCAATGTGCCGATTGCAGCGATATGACACACGGAGCTTTTTATTTTCTTTTATTTTTTTTTCCCCAATCGCTTGTGGCGCCCCCCACGAAATGGCGCCTCGGGCGGCTGCCCGGTTCGTCTGTGCTTAAAACCGCTACTGCCGGATAGATAGTGAATGTAGCCATCTCTGAACTATCAGTTTCTTGGCAGCTGTTGATCCAGCGACCCAATTTTTTCTCTGCTTTTTAAAACAGTTGCATTTTAGAGTTCAGTGTTTTTATTTTGAAAGGAAACACTTAATTTTCTCTGCTGAGCAACACTCCCACATACCCATACACACACACACACACACACACACAAACCCAAACCCAAACACACACACACACACACACACACACACAAACCCAAACCCAAACACACACACACACACACACACACACACACACACACACACAAACTGTTTCTGAATGTGTGCCCCACAGGGGACCTGAGGATGGTGCTGCTGGGTAAGAGTGGAGCTGGAAAGAGTGCAACAGGAAACACCATCCTGGGTAGAGAGGCCTTCAGCGAAGACTTCACCTTTGAGTCGGTCACTTCATCGTCCAGTAAGCAGAGCGGAGTGGTCGCTGGCAAGAAGATCACCATCGTGGACACCCCGGGACTCTTCGACACGTCCAAGACGGCAGAGGAGCTGAAAACGGAGATCGAGAAGTGTGTGAACATGTCCATGCCTGGGCCTCACGCCTTCCTGCTGGTGATCCGACTAGGGGTGAGGTTCACGGAGGAGGAGAACAACGCCGTCAAGTGGATCCAGGAGAACTTCAGCCAGAGAGCATCACAGTTCACCATGGTGCTGTTCACTCACGCTGATAAGCTGAAGGGCAAGCCTGTTAAAAGTGTCCTAAACAAAGGTCTGCAGACCTTGACGGACAGCTGTGGGGGTGGATACCATGCCTTCAACAATGCAGAAAGGACCGACCAGACCCAGGTTAAAGAGCTGCTGGAGAAGATAGATGCCATGGCGAAGAGGAACGGAGGAGAATACTACACCAACAGGATGTACCAGGACGCCCAGAAGAAGATACGAGAGGAGGAGAAGAGGAGGAGGCAGGAGGAGGAGCGGAAAACACTAGAGGAGGACGAGAAGATCAGGCAAGATAAAAGGATGAAAATGGACTTTGAAGAGAAGCTGGAGCAAATGAAACATCTATGTCCGTCAGTTTTAACATTAATGGGGACATTTTTAGGCAAGCCAACGAGCCCAGTTAGAGAAATAGCACAAATAGCATTAGGATATACAGTTGCACAAACGGTGTGTGATTGGTGTACTTTGTGGAGAGTCTTTTGACATTTTCATTTTCTTTTCTTATTGCCATTTTCTGGGAATAGAAAATGCATCTGAAACTTAAGGAATGCATATACAGTATGTTGTACACAAAAAATAGCATATTATGGCTGGAGTTTTGAGTTTTTTTTACACTTTATTTTACAGACACTATTATCCTGTTACCCTTGGGGAAGGGGATTATGATGTGTGTGTGGTTTGGGAATGGGGATGGGGATGGGGGGGGTATTTGGCCTGACCCCTTGCGACCCCTTGGGCCCATTGATTAATCCACCCCTAGCCCTGCTTACTGCATCATGACACGCAACAAATGGACAGATGGACTAGTCTAATGGACAGACTAGTTTCACTTGATCCTTTATTAGTTGTTTTTCTTTCTTTTTAACTAGAAACAGCATGAACTGCTGCTATCAGAATCTTGAATGTATGATTCTCTCAGTGTTTGGAGGCAGGGTTTTGGTTCTGTCAAGTTGAGTGGAAAACAAACGAAAATGCTTTTTAAATTGATACAATCATTTTTAAATGAAGTGTGTATTTTTAAAATAATAGACAGTAGGGCAATAGATAATGATTTGTACTAACACCGTACCTTAGGATTAGGGTTAATGTTAGCTATGTACATAATGCTACATGTTGTAACAAGAAGATATTGTAAAAGGCATCGTTAAAATTGTTGATGATGGGGGGGGGGGGGGTGTGGTAATGGTAGGGGTGGTGGAGGAGTGGGGGTGGAGATTGGGGTGATGATGTACATAATGTACGTAATGGTATATGTTGTACCAAGAAGATATTGTAAAAGGGATCACTCAAATAAAGTGTTAGCCTGACATGTAAGATATGGGCTGCTTCAAGGTAAGCAGCCCTAAAGCTGAGATTCGTCCCCTTCAGAACTTGAGCTGAGCTCAATATATTGATATTGAGCAATATTGGGATATATTGGGATATATTGTGGCACATTCCTGTATTGATAGAGTTGCTGCTGTATTAATACTGTATCAATGAGACCACAATAAAATGTGTTTTAAATGAATACCTCCAAGAACTGAAATATATGTATATTTTTTTGTAATTAAAAAGAGCATTACCCTTTTAGCTCTGACATGCTAATGATAATGTCTGTAAATTATTAATAACTTGTCTGTTTGTTGGGATGGGTGGGGGGTCGCCATGGGGGTGGGGGTGGAGAGGGAGGGGAGAAATTGTGTATGTGTGTGTGTGTTTAAAATTTATTTCTGACTTAATTCATATTTTTAACACCATTCTGTAATGTACATTTCAATTTTGACAAAATAAAAAATATTTGATCAAAAAAAAAAAAAAACTTGTCTGTTTATTTAACTTGGTAGCATGTACCGTCATCTAGCTGGCTGCCTTGGTCTGGAGCCTGTAAGATTATTCTTTGGAGGGGCACACCTTCTCACTTAGTTTTAGCACAGATGCAGTAGCCAACACTTAGCAGCCAGTTTAACTTTCTAGCTTGCCACCTCAGGAATGCATTTCATACTGGCTTGACTATTAATATGGATGTACTGAAGGGAAATTTGTCTTCTGCAGCTTTTAGAAAATGCATCTACTACTGAATACATTTGAAAAGGGTGCAAAGACTGTTTGACTGTTTGAACAATTTTCTGATATTTCTCTCTTCGGCTTTCTACATGACAGGCATGCCCCATACACTGCCCCATACATTTGGATGAAATGGATCATGGCAGAACAGTTAGCTAGCTAGTTTTCTGATGCTTAACAACTCTTGCTTTTATGTTCCTTATTTATTCAAAACAGTGGAAAAAATAAACAATTTTGTTCATTGTTATAACATTGGGGAAAAATACCTTGTGTTTATTTAATTTTGTTCAAGGACCCTACTAAATAGGTAACACACAAAAGTTTCACTCTTTATCATGTATAGAGACACACTTACAGTTAATGATTAAAATTGATATTATTGGTGTAGGCACACACACACACACACACACACACACAAACTGTTTCTGAATGTGTGCCCCACAGGGGACCTGAGGATGGTGCTGCTGGGTAAGAGTGGAGCTGGAAAGAGTGCAACAGGAAACACCATCCTGGGTAGAGAGGCCTTCAGCGAAGACATGACCTTTGAGTCGGTCACTTCAGCATCACTAAAGAAGACCAGCGTGATCGATGGGAGGGAGATCACTGTGGTGGACACCCCGGGACTGTTCGACACGTCCAAGGAGACAGAGGAGCTGAAAACAGAAATCGAGAAGTGTGTGAACATGTCCGTGCCTGGGCCTCACGCCTTCCTGCTGGTGATCCGACTAGGGGTGAGGTTCACGGAGGAGGAGAACAACGCCGTCAAGTGGATCCAGGAGAACTTTGGCAAGAGGGCATCGCAGTTCACCATGGTGCTGTTCACTCACGCCGATGTGCTGAGAGGGAAAGAGCTGGAGGAGACGTTCAATGAGAAGATCAAAGACCTGATAGAAAGTTGTGGTGGTAGATATCATGCATTTGATAACCAGGAGACGGAGAACAGGACTCAGGTGGTGGAGCTTCTGAAGAAGATAGACGCCATGGTGCAGAAGAACGAGGGGGAGCACTACACCAACGCAATGTACCAGGACGCTCAGATCAAGATGAGAGAGGAGGAGGAGAAGAGGAGGCAGGAGGAGGAGAAACTTAAAGAGGAACATAATGAGATGATTCGAAATGAGGAAAGACAGAAGTGGGAAAAGAAGAAGAGGGAAGAAGAAGAAAAGCATCAGCAGGAAACTCGTCGTTGGGTGTACACAGGTATTGGGGGACTTGTTGGGGGGGGGGTAGGTTTGTTTGTTGGCTCACCATTGGGGTTTGCAGGAGCTGGAGCTGCCACCGCCTACATGATGGGAGAAACGCTGTTATCCTGGGTAGCTTAACCATAACTAGTGGACTAACGGGCAAATGGACTAGTTTAATAGGCAGACTGGTTTCACTTCTTCATCTCTTATTTGTTGGTTTCCCGTTGGGAACAGCTGCATGAACTGCTGCGGCACTTAGTCAGTTTAAAGATTTTTTGTCACTGTGGTTTGTAAAAGTGTTACAAAATGTTCCACTAAGCTAAATAGCATATCTCAATGTTTGGAGGCAGGGCCGGTGTTCTGTCAAGTTGAGCTGCTTTGTCGAGATGAGCTAAATGATAGATAGATAAATAGATAGATAAATAAATAAATAGATAGATAGATAGATAGATAGATTGATCCCAAACTGTAAAAATTAAGATTAGCCAAATTGGATAGAATGCTATTAACTAACCCTGCTTGTCACCCTAACGCTATTACGTAATATTTTATTATACATGTATACATTTGCTTACTTCCCCATCCCCTGGAAACTAACTAACCCCAAAAGGCATGTGTACTAAAAAAAGGAAACCCACTGTTTTTAAGCCTACCCTAATTCTAATCTTAACCCTAAACTCCTGACATGCCTGACAGTGCTTGTGTGGCAGTGCAACTTGACAAGCCAGTGTTGCCAGATTGGATTGAGTGATTTCCACCCAATCGCGCGTTCGAAAACCCGCCCACTTCAGCAAAAAAAAACGCCCAACAATACTTTGATCAATAAGTAGCCCACGTTTTATTTGCCCACCCAAGGCGTTTTTCACGCGCCTGACAAAGTCAAAACAAGCCCAATTGGGCGGGAACCCGCCCAATCTGGCAACACTGGTCCCAGCTTGACAGAACACCGACTCTGTAGCTACTGAACTGGATTTAAAAACCAGATATCAGATTTAACAAAGTTAAGTGGAAAATGAAACAAAAATACTTTAGAAAATTTGATACAATCATTGTTAAATCAATTGTGTATTTACAAAATGATAGACATTAGAAGATAACAATGTAATAAGCAGATATAATATACAATAAGGGGATCAATTTTGTTGACTAAAATCACCATTATGTGCTTTTCATGGGTGAATTGTCATGAAACAAATCCAGATTTTTTTTGTGTTAGCATTTTATTAGAGCTTAAATTAATTTCTTTTCTTATCTATCCACTGCTGCCAGAATGCCTTGAAGAAGTAAATATGAATGTCAATCTATCTGTTAGAACAATAATGCATTGTAGGCAATGCTTTAAAGAGAAGATATGGATTGTCTGTGTGTATGCATGTATAATAGGGGGAATTGTGTTATTCTGTAGGATCATGCTGTTGATTTCTTTGTTTTTTTTCTGTCTCATTGCAATATAAAGTACTCTTTATAATTCCTTTGTTTCGCAAACATGGGTTGTGGTCTGAATTCAGTCTGTGCAAATACAACATATTTAGCACAGCTTGCTTCATACAAATAACAGTTGTGGGTTCATTCACATGGTTGTCTCAGGCAGCATCTTGCCTGACCAGTCATCAAACAGAGAGAGTAAACAACCAGATGATAGTGATTGGGTGAAGGCAGATCCAATAGTTTTAAACTTCAGCAGAGTGGAGTCTACAACTCCACGAAGACACTGTTCACTGAATGGTACCCTGCAACAGCAAGATATTACCACGACTACACAACTTCACCTAGTGGTCGTCAGCTGCCTGTACACAGACCCACCAAGAACACACTGATGCAGTGTTATACTGAAGAGACATCTTGTTTACAAATAGTATTAAGTAGTATAAAATAGTAAAAAGTTTTTCAAATAGTATTTATTTGTCTTAGTTTGCAGGTTACAGTAATCAGTAACGGTTTTCTTATTTCTGTATTACTATATCTATATGAAAAATATATTATATTATATTATATTATATTATATTATATTATATCATTACAATATCCTAAACCTAGTGGAAGTCCACTGTTCAGTTGTGCTACGCTGACTGCTGTGTTATGTTGAAATAAAGGATAACTTATAGACCAGACATCGACTCACTCCAGCTTTGTGTTGAGGCTTTTACCAGTGGACACATTTCATTTTAGAGTCACGTCCAAAATAATACAACATAAGGTGAAATAATGTTGGGCTTTGTTGTTTGTAGTGCTTACAAACCTTTTCAGTTACCTGATGTGTTAAGTGTGTAGCATCACACAGAGACAGTAAAGACTTCAATGAAATCAGTTTATAGCTGTCCAGACATCATGAAATGGGAGGACCCAGAAAAGAAAACAGGTGGGCCTAGCCCAAAAGACATAGGCTACTGAAACAGACAATTATACAAAGGGAGGCTTTTGATTGGATGGGCCTGATTAAAAGGCAGGCCCAGCCTCACCCACAGTTTAACCTATGACGATGTGGCGGTTCTATAGTGTTTTACGCCCCGGGTGAGACCACCTCTCAGCACCCCCTCCCCACCCCTCCCGAGGCAGAGAGACGCGCTGCTTCTGTGCATGGCACGTTCTCAGCAAGAAGGGCGCCTGCAATTCAGCAGTTCACCAGGGGGTCGCCAATGTGCCGATATGACACACAGAGCTTTTTATTTATTTATTTATTTATTTTTTCCCCAAGCGCTCGTGGCGCCCCCCATGAAATGGCGCCCTGGGCGGCTGCCCGGTTCACCCGTGCCTAAAACCGCTACTGACGATGTGTAGTGTTATGAAGCTAACATTGGGATTCGAAGTTAAACAGCCAAAGTTTAAAAAAAAAATACTACTAGATGTATTGAATAAGGCATAGCGCTTACATACACATCAACGTAATTAAACACATTATGTAAAATGTTTAAAACATGAACATATGGCCTGTAAAAATATAAATAGACTTACTGTATAATCAGATCGGGCACATCACTGCTACCACTGTGTCTCCCTCTATGTGTGTCTGCATATGTGTTAGTGTGTGTGTGTGTGTGTGGGTGTGTGTATGTGTGTGTGTGTGTATGTGTGCTTGCTCCATGCATATTAATCATTTCAAATGCAGCAGCCCACTCCCTGTGTTTGTGTGTGTGTGTGCGTGTGTGTGTGTGTGTGTGTGTGAGAGAGAGAGGGAGAGACAGACAGAGAGAGAGAGAGAGAGAGAGAGACAGACAGAGAGAGAGAGAGAGAGAGATTGTAATTGTAATTCTTGTTAAACTGTTTTCCTCCCACAGACCTGGATATTTTCATACAGAAACAGACAGAGGTCTGCACACACACACAGTATCAGTCAGAGCACACACACACACTCACAGTATCAGACAGAGCACACACACACACACACACACAGTATCAGTCAGAGCACACACACACAGTATCAGTCAGAGCACACACACACTCGGGCACAGACAGAGCACACACACACACACACACACACAGTATCAGACAGAGCACACACACACACACAGTATCAGTCAGAGCCGGTCCTCATCAGACATGGAAGCCCTCCAGTCCTTTCTAACGTGAGTATAACTGCCATATAGTACACTACTTTGGTATATATTAAATTATATATGTTATAAAATATGTATGTAAGCATGTAACAGTGACATATGTATAGGCCATTATAGGTCATTATATTAAAATAGTACATACAAATGTGAATGGTATACGATATGTTTACATATACTAATGTGTCTACTACAACAGAGAATATGTGTGGAAAAGATAACTGCCATATAGTACACTACTTTGGTATACATTGAATTATATACAGTATGTCACAAAAGTGATATCTTTCCATGGGAGAAGTCTAAAGATATAACACTTTTACAATGTAAAGTAGGCAGTGTACAGCTTACACCTACTTTACATTGTATCAAAGTGTTATATCTTCAGACTTCTCACATGGAAAGATATAATAAAAAATGTACAAAAATGTGAGGGGTGTACTCACTTTTCTGACATAGGCTTACTGTACGTTAGAAAATAGCATGTAACAGTGACATATGTATAGGCCATTATAGGCCATTATATTAAAATACAAATGTGAATGGTATACGATATGTGTACATATACTAATGTGTCTACTACAACAGAGAATATGTGTGGAAAAGATCAACGGAGCTCTCTACTGAAGTAGAACTTGTGAAACAAAACTGCACTAAAATGTATGAATCTGTATTTTTTGACAGATTTTGAAATCTTAGTTTTTCACAAGCATGTGCATAAACATGTTTTGTTTAAGTCTAACCATGAATGTAGCAGTTCATGATCAAATAAGAACAGAAAATGAGTCTGTTTAATGTTTAAAATGAACCGATTCTGTTTATATTTTTATAGTTTAAGATTAAGACGCTTTCGGGATCCTTTCTTGCGAGGAAACTAAGATCAGTATCAGATCATTTCAACCCTGGGTGAAGAAGGACTCTTGCTTGTCCAGCTTCTCACCACTGCTATCACCATCAGCATCTTCATCATCATCACCATCACCATCATCACTGTCACCATCGTCATCGTCGTCACCATCGTCATCGTCATCCTCGTCCTTACAGTGATAAAGAGTGACTATGACCAACTTGTCTCGTTGTGGACAGAGCAGAGGACACCCATAAGACACACAATGCTATGAGGAGAACTACACAGTGGGAAACTTTTAACAAGCAGACGTCAAAAGCCCTCTGAAACCGGGATCCTCTTTTTCTTTTTTTGTTTTGTTTTCCGCTGCCTTTTACACGTCTCTGTTGCCTTCCCCCGCCCCCCCACCCCTTCACTCTCTCTTTCACTCCTCCGTATTTGATTTTCTTGCTAAATCACTCTCTTTGTCTCTCACTCAATATTTCTTGCTCTTCTTAAATCACTCTCTCTCTCTCTCACTCAATATTTCTTGCTCTTCTTAAATCACTCTCTCTCTCTCTCCCACTATTTCTTGTTCTTCCTAAATCACGCTCTCTCTCTCCCACTATTTCTTGTTCTTCCTAAATCACTCTCTCTCTCTCTCTCACTCTCTATTTCTTGTTCTTCCTAAATCACGCTCTCTCTCTCCCACTATTTCTTGTTCTTCCTAAATCACTCTCTCTCTTTGCCCCTCCCTATTTCTTGTTGTTGCTATAGCACCCTCCCCTCCCACTCTATTTGTGTTTGTGTCACTGCTAGCTACAACCGTCTCCTGCCTCTCTCCCCCTTACCCACCACCGCACACACACACACACACACACGCGCATACACACACACACAAACACACACCCACACACACGCACACACACACACCTACACACACACACACACAGACACACCCACACAAACACACACCCACACACACAGACACACACACACAAACACACACCCACACACAAACACACCCACACACACCCACACACACCCACCCACACACACACACCCACACACACGCACCCGCTCGCGTTGCCATGGCGACCACGGGGCTGCAGGTGCTGGGGCTGCTGCTGGCGGTGGCGGGCTGGGTGGGCGGGGCCCTGGTGGCGGCGGCGCCCTTCTGGCGCGTTTCGGCGTTCGTGGGCGGCGAGCTGGTGGTGGCCGAGGCGCAGTGGGAGGGGCTCTGGATGAGCTGCCTGGCGCGGCCTGGCGCGGGGCACACCCAGGTAACGCAGCCTGAAGCTTAAGCTACTGCACTTTATTTATTTATTTTATTTACTTTATTTACTTATTTATTAATTTATATATTTATTTATGCACTTTATTTATGCACTTTATTTATTCACTTTATTTATTTATTTATAATAACTTAGCTTAGGATCTGTCTTGTCTTGTGTTCACTAGCACTTTACTGTTGTTGTTGTCTATGTAGACGCATAGGATAGTGAGAAACGTCATTTCGATTAAAGCAGCCTTAAGCTACTGCACTTTATTTATTTTATTTATTTATAATAACTTACTATAATAGCCATCACTTTTACAACAACAACTACCTCTAAATGCACACACTCAGTGTTGTCTTGTCTTGTCTTGTCTTGTCATACCTGGTTTAGTTTTAGCAACACTAGGTAAAAGTAGCCTTAAGCTACTGCACTTTATTTATTTATTTATAATAACTTAGCTTAGGATCTGTCTTGTCTTGTGCACTTGCACTTTACTGTTGTTGTTGTTGTTGTTGTTGTCTATGTAAACGCATAGGATAGTGAGAAATGTAATTTCGATTCCTTTGTATGTCAAGTACATGTGAAGAAATTGACAAATGACTGACTTTGACTTTTGACTTTGACTTTGACTTTACTTACTCCGATGCCATTGGACTGCAAGAAATGCTGTTTTGTTTGTGACCTTGCCAAACTGTACAGCACTTTGAGCTGCATCTTGTATGTATGAACTGTGCTATACAAGTAAAGGTTATCATTATTATTATTATTATTATTATTATTACTTTGACCCAGTGCAAGACCTACGACTCCGGGCTGGCCCTGCCTCCGGGGACGCAGCTGCGGCGGGGCCTGGCCATCCTGGCTCTGCTGCTGGGCGTGGTGGGGCTCGGACTGACCGTACTGGGCCTCAAATGCACCCGCTGCCTGGCCGAGGCCCCGCCCAGCCACAAGGCGCGGCTGGCCAGGGCGGGCGGGCTGGCGTTCGTGGCGGCGGCGCTGGCGTTCCTGGTGCCCGTGTGCTGGACGGCGTACGTGGTGGTCAGGGACTTCTACGACCCCGCCGTGGCTCCGCCGCTGAAGCGGGAGTTAGGCCCCGCCCTGTACCTGGGATGGGGCGTGGCCTTGCTCATGCTGGTGGGCGGAGCTTTGATCAACGCGGGATCTGTGGCTCCGCCCCATCTGTCGGCGGTGCCGGTGACGTCAGCGGCTGCGTACGGGGGAGGGAAGGGCAACCCTCAACCCACCCCGCCCGAGGGCAAGAAGGACAAGGCCTACGTCTGAGGAGGGGGGTGTTGGGGGGTGTTGGGGGGGCAAGAGGAGGGGGTGAGACGAGTCGACAGGGCAAATCAAGGACTTGCCTCATGCCCGCAGAATTACATTCAGGAGGCACAGAGTATTGTACTGACACTAAGACCAGTTTTAACGTTAAAAGGGCAAGTAGGAGAAGGCATCGGCCTAAATGTTGGGGCTGGGGGGTGCTATGAGAAGTGAATGGGGCAAAACAGGGACTTGCTTTATGTCTCCAGTATTACAGTGAAGGGGGCCTAAGGGGCAGGGGGGTAATAAGAAGGCAAAGGGGCAAATCATGGACTTGCTTTATGTCTACAGTATTACAGTGAAGGGGCCTAAGGGGCAGGGGGGTAATAAGAAGGCAAAGGGGCAAATCATGGACTTGCTTTATGTCTACAGTACTATAGTGAAGGGGGCTAAGGGAAAAGGGGGGGGGGGCAATAAGAAGTGAATGGGGCAAATCAGGGATCCACTTTATGTCCACATCAGTAAGAGCATGGAGAAAATGCTTAATTACCCAAGGCAGAAACGATGGTTAAAAGAAGGGACGTGTTTTAATGGGAACATTGACAGAACACAGTGAGGGTGAGGGGAATATTGGCATTTGAAGCAGCAGTTGAGAACTGTTTACAAGTTTTACAAGTTTTAGTCTTTTTTTCCCCTCAAACCAGTAATTTGTCAGTGATTTTTTTCTGTATTATTGTTTGATGTAATTACAAAAAAAATATCTTATCTAAATATCTGTTCAGGTTTTCAAACATTTCTTTCAAAAATACTGAAATAGGTTAAGCTCTGGAAGAATGTTGAATATTTGCTAAAGTGGACAAACAGGAAGAAAGAAGGGAGGAAGGAGAATGAGGTGGAGAATGTTTCAGGTGGGGTAAGAGAGTGAAGAGGAGGGGTACTGGGGGTAAGAGAATGGGCATGTATGAGGGCACAGGGTACAGCATTGGTGGGGGGAGGGGGCATGGGGTATGTGTGCATGGGGTAAAACACAAAAGGGGAAGTGGGTAAGAGAACAGGAGGTTATGCAGTTGGGGCAGTTAAGATGAGGTGGGTAGGATTGCTACTGTTTCAGTCATACTATATATTTTCATTGATTTTTAATTGCTTGCTAAATATCGACTTAACCAAACCCAGTTTTTAACATGAACCAAAATCGGTAGTAAACAAAGTGTGAAGAGATTATTTGTTTACAATCTAATCATCTTTGTGTAGTCTAGCGCATCATCCAAATAAGGTTTCCACATTTTCAGTGGTGCTTTGCGGTGAGTGAAGGCAAGGACTGACATGTTAGGGTTTGGCAGGGACTGACGTGATTGGTTGGCGTTTGGGACAGGGACTGACGTGATTGGTTAGGGTTTGGGACAGGGACTAATTTGATTGGTTAGGGTTTGTGGAGGGACTAACTTGATTGGTTAGAGTTTGGGCAGGGACTGACGTGATTGGTTCGGGTTTGGACAGGGACTAACTTGATTGGTTAGAGTTTGGGCAGGGACTGATGTGATTGGTTAGTATTTGGGCAGGGACTAACTTGATTGGTTAGAGTTTGGGCAGGGACTGACGTAATTGGTTAGTGTTTGTGCAGGGATTAACTTGATTGGTTAGGGTTTGGGCAGGGACTGACTTGATTGGGGGGAGAAGAATGATATGTGTGTGTACCTGTGTGGCAGTGTTGGGGGTCTCAGGGTTGGTTTTGTGTCATTTACAGATTCACCTGTGAAATGAGAATAATGTTTTCATCTCTTCATTTTCTTTTTTTTCCATTTTAGGTTGTAATTAACATTGTGATATAAGCTTAATATCTGGTGTTGGGTTACAGTATTGTTGATTTCATTAAAAACAGTGCAACTGGTCATTCAAAGTCTTACCATTTTCCTTTTTAATATCTCTTCTGCTTTGTATGTTTGAGATAAATGACCTTTC
>CM059281.1:25453776-25461276 GCA_030347295.1 Setipinna tenuifilis | reverse complement strand
ATCTACTGCACATTACCAGTTCTTGTAGATAAGGCTCTCTTGTTTTGCAATTGCAGTATCTATTACACAATGTGACTCTGAGTGTGTGTATGTGGTAAGAATATGATGATTCCTGAAAAAGTGATATTTTACAATAGACCTCTTGTCAGAGATTACAGTATCCTGTACTCTCTCTCTCTCTCTCTTTCTTTCTTTCTCTCTCTCTCTCTCTCTCTCTCTCTCTCTCTCTCTCTCTCTCTCTCTCTCTCACACACACACTTTTTTTTATACTCAAGTCACCCCGAAGCCGAAATGCTGTGTTGGAGCTCTGTATAGCCCAAGCGTTGCAAGAGTAGGCAATACCCATTTTGTCCACTTGAGGGCACTGTAACATGTTCTTGACTTGGAGATGAACCTGCCACCCACGCACATATGCTGACGCTAGCACTCTGATAACCAGGCCGGTGGATTCGGGTTTTGTCTTGCTATTGTTTTCCATTTAAAAACAAAATGATGAAGTAGGCCTGCGATTCTACGTTTTCACCTTTAGAACTGTCATTATTATCCAGTAGTTATGTTGTAGAAAGAAGAATGCAGACCTAATTGTGATCTGATAACCCAGAAAGCATTTAATATTCTGCAAAGACTTTTTATTGACTGATTGATGTTACTGAGCGTAGGCTACAGTAGCTAACTTGGTTACAATTCACTACATGCCCCTTGTTCAACACGAATAGCCTTGTCGTGAGACAGGGGCGATTTTAGCATCTGGTCTTTAGGGGTGCCCGGCCCCCCGTGCTTATCACACAACACTATTATTATATATAATATATTATTCATTTTGCACTGAGCCAGGGGGTGCCGAGCAGTTTCACGGGGGTGCCTTGGCACACCTAAAAATGGTCTAGATTCGCCCCTGTCGTGAGAGCACACGGAGCGCACTTTAGATCACAACATGCACCCCCACCAGGGTCGTACTTTACTTTTCACCTGTATCTTTAAACCACAAAGGACCTGTAACCTCTAAACAGGAGCAGACACTAACAACAACAAGAACAACAAAAAGTTGGATATAGATATTACAGGATAATGATGGTGTTATGACAGGACTGGGGACACAATGGTTAAGCTAAATCGGGCAGTTTTCCATCATGTCATGACGTGACGTGACATGCCGGGGACATTTTTCCTGCAATTAACCTCGAAACTTTGTAAGCTGTTGTGCAATAGGCTCCGGTGTATCTTCACTTATGTGTTCCGTAATGCCTGAAGCTTACGATGGTTTCTGCCGATGGCTTGGCATGGGAGGGAGTTCGTGGACATTGTTTTGTTATTAAACCATTGATTGTCTTGACCGACATGTGGAATGCTGACAACGCTTTTGCGCAACTGGCTTTTGTGCGTAATCCAGTGTAACAGCGTGATTCTGTCAGTGTGTAGCAAGGGGGAAAAAGTTTGACTTGAAGAATGTAGGAAACCGTGGCTCTTAAAGCTACACCGCGCCATTTTAATAACTGAGCCTAGTAGGTTAAAGGATTCTGTGCCTTTAAGAACCCGCGGCGCTGTACTAGTGATGAAACCAGGGTATGCGAGTCACCATCAAGGAAAACTCGCAGAGGAAGCGGAGCGGTTTGGGGTTGGTAAAAAGGTGTTGTTTGTGTAAGTGCGCTGGCAAGTGAAGTTGCCTTGGCCTTTGATTCGGGGGAAGAACAGTGTTCACGAGGAGGCCGTTCCTGAGCTCGCTATGGCAATTGGCTGCGCGTGCACCCGCTGACTCCACGTATCATGCCGTCTGATTAGGAGGAGAGACACAGACACGCACATACACACACACACACACACACACACACACACACACACACACGCACACACACACAAACCTTCAACCAACGGGATGCCGCGTGCACACCGGAACCCGGGGGGCATGCGTGGCGTCGCCAATCATCTGCAGGGCTGAAGATTAACGAGGTTATCCTTTTAGCCGTGTACTACTCGTCCCTTGCAGTGAGGAGGAGTGCTGTCTGTTCTGCATGTGTTTATGAGAGTGTGAGCAAGAGGCAGGCACTCTGTCTCTGTCTCTGCCCTGGTGGTGCGGTGAGGAAGCGACTACTACAGCACAGCACAGCCCTGCCGCCGCCGCGTTGGTTGTGAACCATCATCATAGCCCGGAATCATGACGGAAAAGCGGATGTCTCGCTGGTACTTTGGGGGGCTCGCTTCGTGCGGAGCCGCCTGCTGCACGCACCCTCTGGACCTAGTGAAGGTGAGTGAGCTAACGACACCAGTTAGTTACAGGACCGGATTTTTGTTAAAAAAAAAAAAAAACTCGTCCAGGTCCAGCCATCGCGGAAGTTGCAGGCCACAGCATGCACAGTAGTGCAGCTGTTGGCGGGCCACACTCGCATCACAGCATCTGCACAGCCCTGTAGAGAACAACTACTACGTGTAGTCCTAAGCTAAGGGTTAGGGCTATACGGTTAAACAAATGCCTGAAAATTGGATACATAGATATAAAGTTGGCCTTTAAAAGTCACACTTTATTGTCAGTTGCTGTCCTTTAAGTGACTCACATGACTTGGCACACTCTGACTTGTGGGAAGGATAGAAAAGGGTGACGGTGACAGTGACAGTGGCAGCGGCTGGCTGCAGCCCCTGCTGTTCCGCCTCATTTGCGCGAAGCTCGCTTCACTGACCCGCACTCTCCCCTCGGGGGAACCGGCGGGTCTGGAGAGAAACAAACCGCCTCAAATTACGGAAATCAGACATCAGTGACAAGCGTTGAGTGTTTAGAAAAGCTTGTCGTAACAATGTGTGGTTTTGTCGTGACAGGGAAAGCTGTTGGCCTGTATGGCAGACAGCCATATGCCGCGGTGGGAAGATTGGCAGAGAAAGCACTCAGGCCTTGGACTGTAAAAGGGACGGCAAACTCGAAATGGGACAGGGGCAAGGCTTTGGCAGCAGTATAGGACGATCAGTAGCGGCTGGTTTAGTGATGGCTCTTTAATCACGCATAGGCTTTCACTGTACAGTATGCGGGCCAACTCGTTGCATAGTTATCTTCGCAGCAGTTACCTATCTACGCAGTTTGATATTTTTGGTAACACTTTACAATAAGGGTACATAGATGTACATTTATTAATATATTAACTACTGAATAAACCACAGTGCATTCATGTTTAACACATACCGAGTCCTACATGATTCACTATTAAATCATGGTTAAGGAATACATGGTACGTCAAACCTTCATTAAAGCCAAGAACTGAGGTGTTAATTAAATGTCAAGTTAGAGTCTGCCACTTTATAATAAGGGTACGTGAATATGGCAGTATTCCTTAACTATGATTTGGCAATAATAATCATGTACGACTTAGTAGGCCTATGTGTTAAACATTAATGCATAGTTATTTTGTAATGATTCATGTATGTACTAATCATTAACTTCTTCTTGTCTATACAGTAGTTAATACATTAATAAATGTATATTCATGTAGCCTTATTGTAAAGTGTTACTGATATATTCTATGTTATTGGGCTGTTAGCTGAGGACAGACAGGGGCCTGTGAGGTTGGGATGTTAGGCCTACGCTACATATCTGCAGGGTGCTATTGTGCAATGTGTGTGTGTGTGTTTGTGCGTGCCTGTAGGGTGTGTGTGTATGTGTGTTTATAGGTGCATGTGTGTGTGCATGTACGGCGTGTTTGTGTGTGTGTGTGTGTGTGTGTGTGCTTTCAGCTCTTCAGTCTGTTTCGCTACAGTGCAAATGGCCCATAGGTAATAGCCTCTATTTCCAATCTTTTCCTTTGTCATTGCCAGGCAATACATCTCTACAACTGAACTGTAATTATTGCCTTTTTTACATTACATTACATTACATGACATTGCATTTGGCAGACGCTTTTATCCAAACCGACTTACAAAAAAAGGAGGACATAAGCAAACAGAGGTGTAAAGGGACACAGAGTAAGCAGACAACCTTTATACATACAGGGAGGTGCATGTGTCTGAATAAATTTCCCGGGGCAGGGACACTACAGACATATGTACTTCCACATAGGGACAGAGAAAGAGAGAGTTGGTTTAGTGATTGTTAGTTTTGTTAGGAAGGGAAGCACTCTCGCAAGAGAAGGGTTTTTTTTTTACAAGTTTTTTAAAGGTAGGGGTCTCTACAACTGAACTGCAGTTATTGCCTAGGTCTTCCAATGGCTCACTGGTGTTTTTTGTCTCTGTAGAGTCTAGCCATAATAAATGAATAAGTTTCCCGGGGCAGGGACACTACAGACATACAGTATGTACTTCCACAAAGGGGCAAAGAAAGGGAGAGACAAAGGGACAGATAAAGAGAGAGATTGCTTAGGTCTCTCTAGCCAGGTCCTTGTATAATGTCAAGTTCTGGGGCGTACGTTTATGCCTCATGCCTGACTCAGGCTCCAACATGCAGGGCCGCAGGGCCACGGGTCACAGGCAGTGATGTAGTGGTGGATAAACGCAAGTAAACGGAGTTTACTCACTTCTCAAATTTCAGAAAAAGAGTTTATCCACCTCTCAACTGAGTTTATCCACCTATCAATAGAGTTTGTTCACCCTACAATAGAATTTAGGTACCAAAAACAATTTCTAACATTCCACAATCACACTGTGTCATCTATATGTGCTATTTAAATCTATACTGTCTCATTTGACCTCTGCAAATGTCTGCCACTGTATACCCCACTATATACTGTATATGTGTGCGTGTGCGTGTGCGTGTGCGTGTGTGTGTGTGTGTGTGTGTGTGTGTGTGTGAGTGTGTATATGCTTGTCTGCATGTTTGTGTCTGTATTATTGGAACCATCATTGATATTGAAATATAGCTAGTGGTTTGTGTGGCTATTTCAGTGCTAATGGAATGACACCTCACCTCAACCCTGACCATGATACCCCCCCCCCCCCCCATACACACACACACACACACACACACACACTGCACTAGAGACCATTGCAATGCCCTCAGACTGTTCAAATATGTTTTGCATGTCTGTTTTTAAACATCTTGTGTCGCACCGTGCATCCACTTCACAGTGACCACCAAATTCGTAGTTTATCCACCTCTAATTTTACCACTACAGCACTGGTCACAGGTCACAGAATGACCCTTTTGACCTTTGCGTCACAATGCAACGACATGCAGTGATTGGTGAACAGGGGCTGATAATATTGCACACGACATGTCTGTGTCATGAGCTGTGTAACCGCTGAGAGGTCAGCATAACATAAATGCTGACACTGACAGACACAGTACCAGTCAAAGGGTTTGGGTTTGGAGACATGCTTTCTCATTCAATACGTGTTTTTTCTCTACAGTGTTGTTTTCTACATTGTAGATTAGTACTGAAGACTAAGACCAAACTATAAATGACACACACACACACACACACAAAAACACACACAAAAACACACACACACACACACACACACACACACACACACACACACACACACACACAGTCCATTCAGCACACAGCTGAAGGTCATCAGTGTTCATTGACAATGTAGAAACTAAAAAAAAAAAAAGAAAAAGTATTGAATGACCTATTGCATAAGAGAGCTTTGTGAATGTGGTGTGTGTCTCGTCATGCTCCCGCCTAACATTGTGTAGCAGACACTGGTTTACTGATCACAGAACAGTGAGACATATGGCATAATAGTGTGAGTGTGTGGTGTCTGACTGATTAGGGACCAGCAGGACATTGTGTAGCACATGCTGCAACTGGTTTGTGGCTGGTCTTGTTGGCTCACAGGGGTAATTGATGCAGGGGTAATTCACACTCCTCTCTGGCCTGTGACTGGTCATACACCTGTGTGACGTTGCGTATACAGTAGGGCAGCTGTTGCTATGGTTACGGTTAAAGCAGCACTAAAGCATGTTTCATCATCGGTTGTGCTACACATTGGAAGTGGAATTGTATTTTTTACGTCTCATTCGAGCTACAGATCGGCGACCTGCTTTTGCACACTTGCATGCTTGCTTGAATTCAAAAGTGCCATTCACCATGTTACCAGTTGATAAACCACTGAGCGCGCGTGTGTGTGTCCTGCTGCACCAACGTGCAGGACTGAGGTGCCCTTGCGTGTGTGTGTGTGTGTGTGTGTGTGTCCTGCTGCACCACCATGCAGGACTGAGGTGGCGTGCCCTTGAACAGGTCACCTTAGGTAACCCACATCACTCCAGGGGGGCTGTCTGTGTACCTAATTCACTGTAAGTCGTTTTGGATGTGTGAGAGTAGGTGTGTATGTGTCTAAGAGTAGTTGTGTGTGTGTGTGTGTGTGTGTGTGTGTGTGTGTGTGTGTGTGTGTGTGTGTGTGTGTTGTGTATGTGTGTGTGTTTGAACTGACTGGACATGTGACAAATTAACCAGCAAATTGCTGCCTATCAGTATTTGCTTAAATGTCTGTCGGTGAGAACAGAGTGTGTGTGGGTATGTGTGTCCTTGTGGGTGTGTGTGCGTATGTGTGTATGTGTGTATCTTTTGTCCTCTGTCTCTCTGTATATATCCTTCTCTCTTTTTATCTGTATGTGAGTAAGTGTGTGTGTGTGTGTGTGTGTCTGTGTGTCTGTGGGTGTGTGTGTGCACGCGCTTGTGTGTGCACACGCCCATGTGTGTGCACGGCCAGCAGAGCAAATCCAGTTGGTTGCGGTCAAACTGGCCTGGGCAGTCCTGCGCATGTCCTGTGTGTGTGTGTGTGTGTGTGTGTGTGTGTGTGTCTAACTGACCTGGGCAGTCCTGCGCGTGTTCCTCTACTTCCTGGTTAACAATTCACGCCGTTGCATGACCTTTGACCCAGATTGCCTGCAGCCATGAAGTGTGGTCACTCTGCTCCACTTCTCTCTGCTAAAGAGTATGTTTGTCCAGTCATGAAGTGTGGTCACCTTTCTCTGGTAAAGAGTATGTTTGTCCAATCATGAAGTGTGGTCACTTCTCTCTGGTAAAGAGTATGTTTGTCCAGCTATAAAATATGGCCACCTCTCTCCACTTAGAAGTGCCTTTGTTGATACTTCATACTTTATTGATTTATTGATACACAGAGTGCCTGTGTCCAGCCCACAGCCTTTCAAAATGGCCACCTTTGTCCACTAGGTAGTGACAATAGTGTCCAGCCGTACTATATGGCCGCTCCGTAGCAAGACACGGAGGAAGGCTGTTACGGCTGTATGTGTGTCCCGTTGTGGTTTGTGTATCCTGTGCTGTTTGTCCCTCCTCTGTCTCCATCCACCTGTTCAGGATGTGACTGGCTTGATTGAAAGCACCTGACCCTGCAATCAAGCCATGTTAAAAGCTCCTTGTTCCTGCTGCTGGAGAGAGGCTTCTGGTGTGGGACTACTGGCTGTCTGCCTCTCAGCCTGGGATTTGTGTCTTCTTATGATTTGGTCATTTGTTTGTAGTGTTTGTCTTTGTCTTTTTGTAATAAATCCCACTGGTTGGGTTATCTTTTAAAGGTGTTTTTGGTTATTGCTTGGGTCAGGGGTGGTTAGTTGTTTGC
>CM059281.1:25428776-25433776 GCA_030347295.1 Setipinna tenuifilis | reverse complement strand
GGAGAGAGAGAGATGTTCAAGCAGTGCGTAGGCTTGATGGCAGCTTCTAAGTCAACTTCTTCTCTCAGCAACTTCTTTAATAGAGAAGTATTATGATGCTCTAGCCATTAAGCTGTAGAATAAATCACCAGAACATTGAGTCTTAAAATGCACTGCATCGTTTGTTTGTTTGTTTGTTTGTTTGTTTGTCTGTTTGTTTGTTTATGCCTTTAGGGTTACACTTAGACTTTTTAATGTCCATCAAACCTTGAATAAAATGGACATTTGTCTTTCATAGTGGCACATACCACAGACAACACGATGCACAATAAATACATAAAAATAAGAATAAATATAAGTAGCTTATGTGAGCTTTCTTTTCCACAATTTAAACGGCCAAAAAAGACAACACGAACAGGCAGAAATGGGACATGAAAGACGATTTAAACTGTAGCATATGTGATCAACACAGCTGTCGAATCATATTTTAAATGGCACTTCCTGATTGTGCTAATTGTCCAATGGGCTTGCAGGGTCTGGTTCACAACACAGCTGTCCAATCGTATTTTGGAAATGGCAGTTCCTGATTGTGCTAATTGTCCAATGGGCTTGCAGGGTCTGGTTCCGGCGGGAATTCGGCTGATCCCTCACACGGTGCTCACCTTCGTGTTCCTGGAGCAGCTCAAGAAGAACTTCGGCATCCTCGTGATCAGCTGAGCTTCTGAGATGCCTAGCCTGGGAACGCCGCACGACAAGGAATGGAACACACATATACACACAAGAGTCTCCACAAAACACACGGACACACACACACACACACATACACACACACTAGAGTTTACTCAAAATGACTGGAAATAATAGAGACCCTTTTTATAATCATCTCACACACACACACACACACACACACACACAGCAAACACAGGTGACTTAAGCCCCATTGTTAATTTTAGTCTTTTTAAATAGAGTTTAATTTGTATTATTTATCATTGGGAGATATGCACCTACAGTACAGAAGTGCATCACCTGCTGTTGTCCTCTCCACCATCTTTGATGCCAGTATCAGGTGGTCTATAATCATGGGCCCTTTACACATTCATTCAGAACAACAAGCATCACATTCAGAACTACAAATATCACATTCAGAACTACCAGTATCACATTCACAACCACAAGCATCACGTTCAGAACCACAAGTATCACATTTAGAACTACAAGTGTCACATTCAGAACTACCAGTATCAGATTTGGAACTACAAGTATCAAATTCAGAACTACACGTATCACATTCAGAACAACAAGCATCACGTTCACAACTACAAGTATCACATTCAGAACTACACATATCACATTTAGAACTACAAGCATCGCATTTGGAACTACAAGTATCAAATTCAGAACTACACGTATCACATTCAGAACAACAAGCATCACGTTCAGAACTACAGTTATCACATTCACAACCACAAGTATCACATTCACAACCACAAGTATCACATTCACAACCACAAGTATCACATTTACAACCACAAGTGTCACGTTCAGAACCACAAGTATCACATTTAGAACTACAAGGACCACATTCAGAACAACACGTATCACATTTAGAAATGCAAATATCACTTTCAGAACTACAAGTATCACTCACCTACCATGGCCAAGTGTTGCCTGTGAAAAAACAGCAAGTCCCCCAAACACAAGTTGTTGGTAGCACCAAGCTGGTTCAAAGACTACACAGTATAACATACTCAGATCAACACACAAACCCATGCTAACATTTATGCAGCCCCCTCAAACTCCCTTTCAGCTCTCACACACACTAATACGCACAGAGAAAGAGTTTATTTTTGAAAAAAAAGAGAAATAACTGGAAGAAATGATTATGTATTAATCTTGTCAGAGTAGCCATTGCGTGCTAGGCCCTGGTGGCTATGCATCTCATGCCAATTAAACTAAAACACACACACAGATGCACACACACACACACACACACACACACACACACACACACACACACACACACACGCACACACACATTTTGGCCTTGCTTTGGCCCTCACTACTTCAGACTGAGTGAGTCACTGCGGAGCCTCGCTGACATCCTGACCTGTTGTAACACACACACACACTTGACACACACAGACACACACACTGCGAACCCTCGCTGATATCCTGACCTGTTGTAACACAAACACAAGTACAGCATGACCGCACAGTCAGCGTTTGACTGGGCTTGGCCACCACTGTCATCACCACACCAATTACAGCATCACAAGGAGGACTTGGCTCCCCCGTTACCATAGAAACCCAAGACATGCCAACAACACGGTTGACCTCCCACTGCCAAGTGGAACTATCCCATGATGCAGTTCACCGAGAGCGAGAGAGAGAGTAAAGCCACTGTAGTCCATTGGGACTAGCCCAAACAGCTTAAATGCTACATGTGTTCAAAATTAATTTTGTATGTCTCTTTTTTTATTATTATTATTATTACTTTCCTTGATTGTAGTTTCTTCCATGTGCCATTGAAAGGGAAAACGACAACGAGGCAACTGTGCTATTTAGCATCTCCCTCAGTGAGTGAGGAATGTCCCAGTGTTCAGTCAGTGTTTTAGTATGTAGTGGACACTACATAGTATCCCCTACTTTAGGAAGTGTCCTTCCCTAGTGACCTACACTAACTCTGAGAGGGTTAACAATACCCTGCCTGAAAAAATGGCTGCCTTACTGCCAGTGGTTATCCATGTCTAAGACTGGTCAGTTTACAAAGCCTCCTGTTTGTGTGGAGTGGAACACACATGCAGAGGGTGCTGATGGGAAGTGTAGTTCGGTACGAATGCTGTATTGTGGGAATGATATTGTTTTTGGGATGTAAAAAAACACGAAACCCTGCAGGGCAATGTGATGTAATGAATGTCATTTTGGAGTGGTGCTCTGTTTACACGTGCACACACTGGAGTGTATGAGTGTGCACACACACACGGACATGCACACACACACACACACACAAACACACACACACACACACACACACACACACACACACACACACACACACTTTACATTAGACTATTCTCATTTCATAGTGTTGCCAGTATTTCCCATTTAGTATCACACTGACAACAGCCAATCATGTATACCTAGTACCACACACACACACACACACACACACACACACACACACACACACACACACACACACACACTAACACATAGTACACCTCTTTTTGCGGTCTCCTACTTCCACAAATGTTCTTCACTCCACACCCACATTCACACTAATCACAATAGTGACAGAGACACATCACACAATATAGCATACACAGCTTTATAGACTAGATTTACACACACACACACACACACACACACACACACAGCTTTATAGAGTAGATTTACGCTTTGATGGTGTAGTGATTTTATGGGAGACAGATGCGTTGCATTGTGGGATTTGCACTCTGCACTGCAAGCGTCTGACGAGCTGTTTGAGGTGCCATGCAGCTCATTCACTCAGAGTGTGTAGAGAGTAATTTAATGAGCATGTTAGATTAATTAACTTGAACTAATTAAATTTTAAACAAGATGATTATTTTTGTTTTTTTAAATCATGAGTCCAGTGTTGTCCCTTTGTAGAGGGGTGAGCAGGAGTGGCTACGGGAGACTTTGCTGCCTTAGCAACACATTGCCTGTAGGGGGCAGCGCAATACAGTTTTGCAACAGCCTGGAAGTGTGGAGTTGAGGGGGGAGTGTGTGTGGTTTGCGTGTGTGTGGTGTGTGTGTGTGTGTGTGTGTGTGTGTGTGTGTGTGTGTGTGTGTGCGTGCATGGTTGATTGAATGAGAGAGAAGAGGAGGCCCGCATATTGTTTTTGTGTCTGCAAGTGTGTAAACGTCTGTGTGTGTGTGTGTGTGTGTGTGACGTTAATAAGGAGAGGGAGTACACTGAATATGACTATAGCGTGTATTCCTCCTAAGTGTGATGGGATGTGGTGTAGCCACACAGGCTGCATGCTCATTTTTTTAATAAACACACACACACACACACACATATATATATATATATATATATATATTGCACACATATTCCCCATGGGACACAGCCAAGGGCATGATGGGAAGTGTGCAGGCGTTCCTGATGAAAACACGCCATTTCACTTCCTGATTTCCATTCGGAAGCCGCGCCACACTTACGCCGGGATTCTGCATTTCAAAAAGGATTCCGGCACATCCTGAGCAAATCCGTTCCGATAGGGCATAAAGTTCTCTCTGTGGAAGAGACAGAGTGTGTGTGTGTGAGTGAGTCAATTGAAACTGGAAGCTGGTATTGTTTTGTGTAAAAAATGATCGTTGATTGTCTATGATGACTAATGTTTTCTGTTGTAGATTTTTTTCTAATTAAAGTACTAATGAGACCTATTTTGGACTGTGTTTTGTGTTTGTTTCTTTGTGTGTGTGTGTGTGTGCGCGCATGTGTATGTTTGTGTGTGCATGTTTGTGTGCGTGCGTGTGTGTGTGTGTGTGGGTGTGTGTGTGTTTTCTACCCTCCCTTGGGTATGCACAGGATTAAATAGATGATTTAATTGCAAATCACCATCACTAACTGTGGTACAGGCCTGCATATAAGACCATCACTAAGTGTAGTACAGATCTGCATATAAGACCATCACTAAGTGTGTGTTCTCTGTGTCCTTACTAGTAGTGACACTACACCACCACTGCAGAGATGAGACCTTCCTCCTCAAGATGAGCATCCTCACCACTTTTCATTCTTTTTCTTTTTTTATTCTTTTTTTTCTGTCTTTCATTCTTTCATTTTGTTCTCATCTTGAATTTTCTCCTTTCCTTTATCTCTCTCTTTCTCTACCTCCCTCTTCCTACTGTTATTATTTTTTTCTCTCTCTCTCATTCCCTCCCACTCGCTCTCTCCATCTTTCTCCCCTCCCTCCTCCTCCTCCTGTCTCCTTGGTGTGTGTGTAGTCATTGGTAGGCAGCTGGCTTCTGAAAAATAAAGTCCTGCAAGCTCTTGT
>CM059281.1:25386276-25388776 GCA_030347295.1 Setipinna tenuifilis | reverse complement strand
AACATATATTGCAAAGTAAACCAGGAACCTGAAGCCAAGACCTATTGATTCCAAACTGTAGGCAACCAGAATTTCCCCTTCTTAGATGCTTTCTCTCTCTCTCTTTCTCCCCCTCTCTACCACACACACACACTCACACTCACTCACACTCACTCACATGCATACACAAATGCACACTCACACACACACACACACACACACACACACACACACACACTCACACATACACACACACACACACAGTAATATGAGCCATGAACCCTGCTATATTTTTTGCTTCAGGGCAGGCTGTTTCAGGAACATACACACTTACACACTTACATACACACTCACTTATTTACAGCAAATTCTGTATTCAAGGACATTTGTTTGTCACATACAGGCAGAGATATGGCACAAAACACAGAAAAGATGAATGGGATGCATGCATACAACATGCAGAGAGAGAGAGAGACAGAGAGAGAGAGAGAGAGAGAGAGAGAAACACACACACACACACACACACACACACACACACACACACACACACAGGAACATGTATGGTGAATTACAAACAGGCACACACATGGACTAACACATTCATCTTCACAGGCAGGTCCCCTCTTACGTAAACAGTCGTGAGCACCATGTCCACCATGACATATGGCCAAACCCCCATAATGCATTGCACCACACCATACAGCGCCTCAGCTACGCCACTAAGCCAGGGGAGATATGACCATGTTCATATTAGAAATGAACTACTAACTCTTGTGCATGGCCCAAATAAATGAATAAATAAAAAAATAAATTAGTAAATAAAAAATAATAACAATTACAAATTAAACATACAAAAAAACACTTTTTTGTTAAGTACTGTACATAGTTCCATTTATGTTCATGTTTTGATGCCTTCAGTGAGAATGCAATGTTCTTATCGCTAAACATTAAAACATGCCATTTTCTATGCTTTACTGAAGATTTTAACAGTCCCATTTGCTGTGTATCCACATGTAACACTCTACCATGCTTTCACACTATACTCCTAATGCTAGCCCTTATCCTAAACATAAAGAACAGTGTAAGTACATAAAGTTATATGCCCTTATCCTAAACCTTTATTACACTCTCCTTCATAATTTACACAACAGGGAATGTTAAAGTTAAAGTCAGAAAGTCAACTTTATTGTCAAAATTAAGTCATATGTAGTCAGAGTTCACAGAGGTCTGCACTCAATAAAATGACAAGACAAAAAAATACTTTTTTTTAATAAAAAAAAAGATTTTATCAGTGCGACCACATCTTCCTTGGATTTCAATTTTGACCGTTTTTGTCCTGCACCTGGACACACACCCCATCTCTGTCTCTCTCACTGTCTCTGTCTGTCTGTCTGTCTGTCTCTCTCTCTCTCTCTCTTTCTCTCACTCTCTCTTACTCTCTCTGGTTACCTCCATCTGTCTGTCTGTCTCTCTCCGTCTCTCTCTCTCTCTCTCCATCTCTCTCTCTCTATCTATCTATCTATCTAGTCCACCTGATACACACACAGACACAGACACATGCAGACAGACACACTTACACACACACATACAAACACACAGACACACACTCTTGCATGCACACACACGCAGAAGACTTATCAGCCTTGAGTCACTGATGACCGGCCCTCTAAAGCACACCTGCCCATATCACACACACACACACACACACACACACACTCGCACGCACACACACGCAGAAGACTTATCGGCCCTGAGTCACTGATGACCGGCCCTCTAAGCACACCTGCCCATATCACACACACACACACACACACACACACTCGCACGCACACACACACACACACACACACACACAAAAGCCTGATACACTTCCTCTGAAGGAGTAAGGAGGGGGATTGGGACGCCCAGCTGACGTAACTAAAGACCTCAGTGGAGGAATGGAGGATACAAAATGCCTGCAAACGCCACTTACACACATAAATTATTTAATAATTACAAAACAGTGTTTAACGGTGTTTTTAGGACTGCTGAGGTTGAGGATCGTTACCCAAAGGATGCACACTTTATCCACCTGATCTTGCTGCTACCTAAATGTCATACCCCCCTCCCCCAACACACACACACACACACAAAAAAACACACACACACACTGAGGTACCCTGAGCATGGGGCCGTCCCCACACACACACACACACACACACACACACACACACACTGAGGTACCCTGAGCATTGTACTGCCCCCCCCCCCCCCCCCCCCCCCCCCCACACACACACACACACACACACTGAGGTACTCTGAGCATGTTATCGTCCCCCCACACACACACTGAGGTACCCTGACCATTGTACTCCCCCCCCCCCCCCCACACACACACACACACTAACCATGGTATCGGCCCCACACACTGCTCCAGGGGGTGCCTGCTCCCCTGCTCACGTGTACGATGGGTTAAACAGAGTCAGTGTCGGTGTGTACCCTGCGTACTGTGTAATCACAATGACCAGTGAGGTGCTGTTCT
>CM059281.1:25334451-25339451 GCA_030347295.1 Setipinna tenuifilis | reverse complement strand
GAGGTGATATCAGGAAGCATGAATGATTGGCCAATGGTTAGCCAATGTGGCGCTATCAGATGTGGCCAATGGGATCGCGGCAGCTATCAGGAAGCATGACTGATTGGCCAATGGGATCACAGTAGCAGTAGTGAGGCGCTATCAGGAAGCATAAATGATTGGCCAATGATTAGCCAATGTGACGCTATCAGGGAACATTATTGATTAGCCAATGGGATTGCAGCAGTGAGGCGCTATCAGGAAGCATGAATGATTAGCCAATGGGATCGTGACAGCTATCAGGAAGCATGACTGATTGGCCAATGGTTAGCCAATGTGGCGCTATCAGGAAGCATGAATGATTGATTGGCCAATGGCATCGCGCCAGCTATCAGGAAGCATGACTGATTGGCCAATGGGATTGCGGCAGCGAGGCGCTATCAGGAAGCAAGCAGCGCTGGCGTGGAGCCCGGGACGCTGAATGGGGAGACCCATCTGTTTCCTCTCAGGCAGGCCCTAATGCTCACACACACACAGAAGGGGAACCTCTGTGCCATCAGTCACTGAACAAGCCACAAGGCCACGGGGGGAATGATTTAGGCGCGACAACTGCAGACAGTGCAATAGAGCTGGAGAAGGATGGATGTTGGCTCAGGGGGTAGCAGGGGGGGAATCATTTGGGCGTGACACCCCCACAGGCGATGAAATGCAGCTGGATGAGGGATGGGGGGATTGAGGCTGGTGTGTTTTTCTGTGTATGTGTGTGTGTGTGTGGGGGGGGGGGGGTTCATGGGGGGCTGATTTTGGCGTGACACCCGCTGAGAGGAGAATAGAGCTGGAAGAGAGATGCATGATGGTTATTGATGAGGGAAGTAAAGCTCTTGGCGTGACAGCAGCGTCAGCCAGTGAAATAAAGCCGAAGACAGATTAACGTTGGCAGGGTGAGAGGAGGATCTTGGCGTGCCACAGCATCCCACAGGCGGAACACAATTGTTTTTGGAGAGGGATGCATTATGCAGGGGGGGAAGCATTTTGGCAGCACGCACATACTGAGTGTGGTAAATACAGTGAGTGAGATGGTGGTGGCTGGGGGAGGGATTTTGGTGTGACACACACATACAAAGTGCCATAAGTAAAAGCAGAGGGATGATGGTGGCTGGGGGAAGGGTTTTGGTGTGACACACATGCTAAGTGGTGTGTGGAGTACTTTTAAATTACTTTGAACAATGTGCTTTGTGCACACAGACATTACATTTTGTGTATACAGCCTGTGTGTAACCACACCCCCCCACCCCCCCCACCCCCCCCCCCCCACACACACACACACACACACACACACGCTGATAATCAGTGTGAGGCAGACTCATGCAGAGTCTTTGTTCCAGACACTCTGGCCTTCATTTGACACCAGCAGGATATGCACACACACACACACACACACACACACACACACACACACACACTCACACACACACACACACACACACACACGTTGGACTAAATTTGGCTGTAGGCCGTACTTCAAGGAAACACAAACACGGAACTATGAGAAGGGGTGCCATTGTCCTGCACACACACACACACACACACACACATGCAAACACACACACACACTCACAGTAAGGGGTGAGACTGTGTTAACCACTGTTCTAGGGATGATTAAAAGGACCACCATAGAAGAAAGCAAGGAACACACACTTACAAACATACCCACACACACCCACACACACACATACATACAAAAACACACACAAGCATGCACACACACACATATGTACACACAAACACACACATGTGCACATGCACACACACACATGCATACAAGCATGCACACACACACACACACACACACATATGTACACACAGGAAAACACACACACACATACAAACATGCATACACACACACACACACACACACACACACACACATATATGAAAACACAAACACACACATGCGTGCACACACACATACACACAAACACACACACGCACACACACACACACACACATAGACACACACGCATGCATGCACACGCAAACAAACACACAGGATCACAAACCAAAGTAGGAGACCCATGAGAGACTGGAACAGAATGGACACACACACACACACACACACACACACACACAGGATCACAAACCAAAGTAGGAGACTCATGAGAGACTGGAACAGAATGGAATTTGAAACGTTTTAGCCAAAAATGTTTCCATAGCGACCGTGTTTTTTGCAGAAACGTTTCAGATTTCGTTCCGTTCTCCGACTTCGCTGACCATCGCCGTGGGAGACAGACGTGCCCCCCCCCTGAGCCCCGCCCCCCGGTCTAGTGACCTAACCTCTGACCCCAAATCAACATGACAACAAACACTGGGATGTGATGCCATTTTTTTTTGTGACTATCTTTTTATTGTATTTCTTTTTTTTATGTACATACATATCCAAGACCTTATGGATAAAACACAAAACACAATGCCAAAAAATACAAACGTAACACTGAACTTGTGCTGGCAGCAAACTCAAAGAGACTCAGTATTCATAGAAGGTCCTTAGGCAATAGCTATGTTCATCCAAGTGTTTACAGTGGTTTATTTTGCCTTATTAATCTTTGCAGAAACTATCCAAAACTTCTTCAGATTTGTGTCTGGGTGTATTGCTGCAGTATAGTCTTCTTAGCAGCTGTGAACCCTGACATCAACACTCTTTTTTCACACAGAGAAAACTGATACATTGAATCATCATTAAGCAAAAGTAAGCAAGGATCCAAGTCAAAGTCCAGTCCTGTGAAATCACGTAACATGCTGATGACATAGGTCCAGAAGATGTGATGCCATTATGATGGATGAAACACTGCATGTTCTTGTCAATCATTTTATTCCTTGGACATTTTAAAAGAGCTTGTTGAAATGTACGTATGTCACTAATATCTTACTGCAGTAGTAGCAGAGTAGCAGAGTTTGTCCGATAGTGTAACAGACAGCTAGATTTTATTCATCCCTTTTTATAAAACAATCCTTTTATTCATTTCTTTACAATTTGCAGACTCATTGTTTACCACTTGATCTGTTCACCAAAGAACATTCCATATCATTCATGTGTGTGTGTGTGTGTGTGTGTGTGTGTGTGTGTGTGTGCATTGTTGGTCCTCAGAGACATGTGTTAATGTTAATCTACATTAAAATAGAAAGAAAAAGTTTGGGGTGCCTTCAGATTTGTCATGAATTTAAAGGTTCTCTCGCCTGAAAAAAAGGTTGAGGAACACTGCTGTAGCAGACTGTGTCAGACTTAATTCGGTGCAACCTGTTACACTGGACAAAGAAATGTTCACTTTTAAGCTGTTTTGTTTTCTTGTTTTGGACAAAAAAACATTCAAAAGGGACGTGTCTCTTGCAGAAAAAAAGGCAAATGCACTTTCTTTTGTTTCCTTTTTTTGTTTGTTTTCTTTCTTTTCTTTCACAGTGGCAGGTGTTGTTGTACACCATTAGCTGGTCTTGCTAGTCAGGATAGCACAAAGAAGTGTGTGTGTGTGTGTGTGTGTGTGTGTGTGTGTGTTTCTAAGACCAGTGGCAGTGTCCTGGTGTTGAATCTGCAGTCCCTCTGTTTGCCTGTGGCTTGTCAAGTGTGTGCGTGTGTGTATGTGTGTGTGTGTGTGTGTGCGTTCGTGCATGTGTGTGTGCGTGTGTGCATGTGTGTGTGCGTGTGTGCATGTGTGTGTGCGTGTGTGGGTGTGTCTGTGTGTGGGTGTAGGTGTGTGGGTGTAGGTGTGTATGTGTGTGTGTGTGTGTGTGTGTGGGTGTGCGCACATGTGTGTGTCTGCGTGTGTGTGTGTGTGAGAGAGAGAGAGGTAAATGTCAGGTTGAGACTGCAGTCTGGGACACTTGTGTTACACAAGAGGCATTTAGGGTCTGCAATATTTATACCTCCTCCTTTGTCCCACAGTGCCTACTCATTAACTCATCTTTCCTTCTCTCTCTCTCTTTCTTTCTCTCTCTCTCTCCCTTTCTCTCTCTCTCTCTCTCTCTTTCTTTCCCTCTCCCTTTTCCTTTGTCCCCCAGTGCCTCCTCATTACAGTTTTTACCAATCATTTTCACGCGTTTTGCAGGGCAATGTTCACTTTTGCAAAACTCTTAACACATTTGCATGTGCCAAAGTCTATGGGAGACAAACTACGTTCTCTTTCGCGTTGCTTTCACACAATTGCGTTCAATCACCACTTCGACCAAAATTCATAAATACTTCTCTCATTTAATGTTCATGACCAACAAAATTATGTACAACTACAGCTAAATTTTCAGACATTTGGATACTCTTATCAAAACAGTTAACTCTAGGACCAAAACCTAAAAGCAATACAATACAGTGTAACAAAGCACAGCATTTTGCATTTTGTCACACAAAAAAGAAATAATGTGCTTGAGGCATCTTTTAGCCAAATAATTATTGATATTTAGCACTTTTACACTTACGTGTGTATTTCTTCATAATATTTTTTTATTTTTATAGCTTGTTACGTAGCAGGTAAACAAAGAGGTTACATTTGCATGTTTATGGGCAATACATTGTGATGTAGAAAGTTGTTATTGGAGTTGCTGTGTATTCCATTACCAGTATGTACTGTAGGGTTTATCATGGTTTATCCAAAATGCAGCAGCATCATGGATCAGCATTACAGTAGGTAGGGCCAAAAACGACTTCTATGGATGACTATATTTACATAGCCTGGCTGTCGCACCAAGCTTGTAGACAGAGCTTGGTCTGGCAAGTCTCCCTCAATGTAGCATCACATGCAGTATGGTTGGGCCCAGGCTAATATTTACATACATTTACATGTACAACACATATTACATGTACATTCTTTTGCAGTGAAACATACTCTAATTGATGCAGGTAATGGGCGTTCACCTTTCCTGCAGTGGAACACAATGTGGTTACATGTAAGCACAGGGTGAAGGTATCACATGTTACAGTTCATCCTAGTGTGTTTCTGGAGTGATGTGTTTTCTGTTTGTATGATTGTGCATATTTG
>CM059281.1:25314451-25321951 GCA_030347295.1 Setipinna tenuifilis | reverse complement strand
GTCTGTTTGTGTGTCTGCCTCTCTCTGCTGTGTGTGTGTGTGTGCGTTTGTGTGTGTGTGTCTGTGTGTATGTATGCGTGTCTGTGTGAACAATTCCAATTCCCCTGATTAAAATAAGGCAAGACAAAAGTGTTTATCCAATGGCCTTTTCAAACCCAAATGTCTCATTCGATAAAGACACCAGCGATCCCTCTGCATTCAGTCTGCTGCATGCTTTGTTTTTAGAAATATTGTCACTCTCTCCACTGTGATCATAATTACTACTTCAACAATCCCACCCCACAATCACGACATACTCGTCATGACAGTAGATGACAGTAGTTGGAGCCATTTAATAATAATAAGTTCATATTTCATTGGTATAATTGCACTGAAATAGTGATAATGATCTGTGTCACAGGATGATTGGGCGGTAACAGGCACAAATAGACTCACGGTAGCTCCTATACGCATAGTCCCACCTCCTCTCACACTTAAGTATACCAGGTGATCACAGGTGTCTTTGGAATCAGCTGGCGGGAGTAGGAAAGGGGACACAATTTTTTGACCATCGTGGTGATACACTAAGAAATGTAAAACAATCAGTAAGCAAATAAATGTTTAAGCTTTGTTTGAAAAATATTGCTTATCTCTCCACTGTGATCATAGTTAGTACTTAGGCAATCCCACCCCACAATCACGACACACTCGTCATGACAGTAGATGACATTACATTACATTACATTACACTACATTACATTGCATTTGGCAGACGCTTTTATCCAAAGCCACTTACAAAAAAAGGAGGACATAAGCAAACAGAGGTGTAAAGGGACCCAGAGTAAGCAGACAACCTTTATACATACAGGGAGGTGAATAAGTTTCCTGGGGGCAGGGACACTACAGACATATGTACTTCCACATAGGGACAGAGAAAGAGAGAGTTGGTTTAGTGATTGTTACACTGTAAAACCGGATTGTCAATACAACTCAAAACTTTTGATGTAACTGATTACGTCAATAGTTTTGAGTACATTAACTATATATTTTAATTACAGTTTTTTACAGTTGCTTAAACTCAATTTTAAAAACTGGGCCCATGTTGACAAAACACTACACACAGTTAATGCAACCATATACCCAATTAACAGAACACCCCAGCTCTATTGCAAAATGCTATTCTTTTGTCAAAAGTGTACACATATTTATAAAAATGCAATTCTGGCACCAAATTGCACACACATGAGTCACATCATATGATTGTATTGGAATAAGTTAGACACAGTGGTAATAAATGCAAAATAATTGTAACATTTGCTCTCTTGTAAATTACACAGACAAAGTAAAATATAGTAAATTCACCCGATGACACCAATTCACAAATTCGACACTACATGACAGCAATTCTGCAGACCAATGAAAATGTTTATTTTTTTATCCTGTAACTAGACTCAACTCAGACAATAGTTGCAGTTTGACAACAAAGTATATACTGAACAAAACAATACACAACAGTATCTTTAACCATGTTGAAGAAAAAAATAGGCATCCCTTCTCCTTGCTGCATCTGGCCACAGAATTTCATCGAGATCGTAAAACTTCCACCGCCATGCTGAGAAATACTCTTCTATTAGATTTAGAAAAGATGAGTATGGTGGAAGAAAAAGGACTGTAAACTGTGGATGCTGTAGAAATCAATTTCGTACCAAAGGAGATCTATGAAAGGACACATTGTCCCACACAACAATGTAACACATGCGTTCATTCGTGTTCAGTTACAATGTTGTGTACTCTGTCCAAATATGCAAGGATAAGTTCAGGAGTGACCATCATTAGGGTTTTGGGTGTGCTCTGAGTACCATAACACACTGTCTGGCTCTTTGGTGTTGTGGTCAAAGTGCATGTTTGGTGACCTGGGTTCAAACCCTGGTGGGGTAACTTTTTTTTTCCTCCCCTTCACTAAAACTGTGGTAAAGTTAAAAATATATACAGAGACCACTACACACATGACAAATGCTGTTCACTAAATATATTTCAATAGATATTTTTTTACTTCTATGTAATCCAAAATCAGTCAATATGCTGAAGTGTTTGCTTGTTGCATGGTTGCATGTTGAAAACCATTTTTTCAAAGAACCATATTCACAGCAAACATAGTAAAACACAGTGTTGTTGGAGACAAAAAGTTACTCTAAGTATCATGTCTGGCTAATTTGGTGGCAAGTCTCAACATAGCGTTTTCAAGGTAGTCAACCAATGTCATTCCAATGTGATCAATTTAGTCCTTGTGTTTTCTGTCTGCTCTCCTCCCAATGTACCTTGCAGTGATAGTATTTACCTCTTCACTCTAATCTTTACTTTACTTTATTTACTAAGCCTTACATTCATATTCAAGTCAAAGTTATGCCCCTGCTTTCTATTTTACAGTGTTTAAGTATGATGACTGTGTTTTGCATTTTTTCCCTTAGTGTTTTGGCACATGACAATTGTGTTTAACCAGTTGGTTGCAAGTGTGTGGTCATTTGGTAGCTAGTGTTTTGAAATGGAAAAAAGGTGACATTACAAAAGCATCATGTGTGTATGGCATTTAAATGTGTGTAATGTTTTGCAAATCGCTGTGTGTAGTGTTTTGCAAAATGTGTGAAGCTGAAAATGTGCTTAGAGTGGTGCCTACCTGAGCCGATGTTTTGGTATTTGAGTATTGGGTTTCATTAATTGTGGAAAACTTTAGATTTTAGCGTGTAAGCAAACATAAAAAACTGTAAAGTGAACTTTAAAAGTTTAAGTACGAAATTCATGTACTTAAACTTTTAAATTAACTTTCATTAAAATATATAGTTAATGTACTCAAAACTATTGACGTAATCAGTTACATCAAAAGTTTTGAGTTGTATTAACTTATACAAGGGAAGGGAAGCAGACTGGTCATGAGAGTGGATGACAGGAGATGACAGTAGATGATAGGGGTTGCAAATGAGATAATGGGCATGAAAGAGTCTGAGCTGGTGTCAGACAGTCAGTTATGTTACACTGTAAAACCGGATAAGTCAATACAACTCAAAACTTTTGATGTTACTGATTACGTCAATAGTTTTGAGTACATTAACTATACATTTTACAGTTTTTCACAATTGCTAAAACTCAATTTTTGAAACCTTGCCCCGTTTTCTCAAAACTGTAAACACAAATTCCAATTGCTCACATGCATGTCCCAAAACTCCTGACTCTTGTTGCAAAAGCTACTACACCCCTTAAAACAGTTTTACGTGTGCTCAAAACCAAACTCTATCCTCAAAACATTAACACAATTGTCAAAATGAAATTACAATGAAGCAGTTAGTAAACACTACACCAAAAAATGAAAAGCACAACATTCAAATGTGTATAATAGCACAAGTTGTTTTTTTTAGGTCTGAAAATGCATTTTCAACTGAAAAATAGCACAATTCGGATGTATATGTATTGTACATAGACTAAAATTAAGTGGTAATATTAGATTACTTGCTAAAATACTTTGAACAAAAATATATTTTGGGAATGCAGTACAAATGAAAACTACAAGTGCTGTATACAGTGCTGCAAACAAGAGATCACTGGGCTTTACTATATCATGCCTTTGGGTTTGGTCAGGCCACAGCACCTCATCCACATTACAAGAAATGATGTCCCTTGCCAGGTTACAGGGAAAGAATGCCCTGACGTATCATATCTATCCTGGACACTGTTCCTGGCCTATGGCACAGGTCAATTCCATGGCCTCTAAGAAATTTCATAGATCGCCATCAACCCATGGACAAGAATGTGATCTATAATGGTGACTCTAATTTGGTTAGCAGAAAAAAAATCACTCTTCCTCTTGTTCTTCCTCTACCTCCTCTTCCTCGCTATGTCCCTCCCTCTCTTGTCTCTGGTTGGCAGCCATTTTCAAGCTGCAACCTTCTTGTGGCTCTCAATTGGCTTACATTGGTGGTGTCAGGTCATTTGAAATGAAATAATAAAGTTTTGACTCATTGTGCTTTACTGCCATGTGTGCTTTATTGATGATCAAATGGGGAGAAGAATGTTCAACATTTTGAATCACACGTGTCCTACACTGCAAAGTGTGTTTTGACAATGAGAATGTGTTTAGAGTTTTGCAAAGAGGAGGCATGAGTTTTGCAAAGTGTGTTTTGACAATGAGAATGTGTTTAGAGTTTTGCAAAGAGGAGTCAGTGAGTTTTGCTAATTGTGTTTAACTACCTAAAATGGTTTAAGGTATTGACAAAAGAGTGAGCAGTTGTGAGAAGTAGCTAAAGCAATTGGGCAATTGGGCCAACAAATTGGTTTTTGTGCTTTAGCAATTCAGAAAAACTGTAATTAAAGTTAACTTTAAAAGTTTAAGTACATGAATTTTGCACTTAAACTTTTAAAGTTAACTTTAATTAAAATATATAGTTAATGTACTCAAAACTATTGACGTAATCAGTTACTTCAAAAGTTTTGAGTTGTATTGACAATCCGGTTTTACAGTGTAGTTAGATGTTATATAACAACATTACCAGCTACAGTCAAAAGAAGGGAGAGAGGGACAGAGAGAGAGAGAGAGAGAGTAAAAGAGAGAGAGAGATACCGACAGAGAGAGTAAAACAGAGAGAGAAATAGAGAGAGAGAGAGACAGAGAGAGAGTAAAAGAAAGAGAGAGAAAGAGACACAAAGACATACAGAAAGAGAGAGAGAGACAAAGACAGAGATAAAGTAAAAGAGAGAGGGACAAAGAGGGACAAAGAGACAGACAGAGAGAGTAAAAGAGAGAGAGAGAGAGAGACAGAGAGAGTAAAAGAAGAGAGGGAGAAAAAGGGACAAAGAGACAGAGAGAGTAAAAGAGAGAGAGAGTGAGAAATAGAGAGAGACAGAGAGTAAAGGAGAGAGAGAGAAATAGAGAGAGAGACAGAGAGAGAGTAAAAGAAAGAGAGAGAGATAGAGACATAAAGAGAGCAAGAGAGGGAAGTAATAGAGATATGTGTGTGTGTGTGTGTGTGTGTGTGTGTGTGTGTGTGTGTGTGTGTGTGTGACAGCAGAGAAAAAGGGAGATGAACACAGTCTGGACTCTGCTAGCGTTAGACACAGACACCATTAATTACTCTGTAAAGTGTAACTCTATCAGCACAAAATATGTGTGTGTGTGTGCGTGTGTGTGTGTGAGCGTGTAAACGTGTATGTGCTTGTGCTTGTGTGTGTGTGTGTGTGTGTGTGTGTGTGTGTGTATGTGTGTGTTTGTAGAAAAGACAGAAAGACCCAGTGAGAAAAAGAGATAGAGGGAGGGAGCAGCGTAGATTAAAAATGAGAACAAACGATGGAGTTTGTGGATGACAGACGCACCACGCTTGCTAATGTGTGTGTGTGTGTATGTGTGTGTGCTTGAGTGTGTGTGTGTGTGTGTGTGTGTGTGTGTGTGTGTGTGTGTGCGTGAGTGTGTGTGTGTGTATGTGTGCGTGAGTGTGTGTGTGTGTGTGTGTGTGTGTGTGTGTGTATGAGTGTGTGTGTGTGCACCATGCGTGCTAATGAGACACGATGACTCATCTTTGGCTCCTCTCTGCCTCCGTGGTGCTCACATTCAAAAGAAACAGAGAGAGAGGGGAGTGATAGAGATTTGTGTGTGTGTGTGTGTGTGTGTCTGAGTATGTGTGTGTGTGTGTGTGTGTGTGTGTGTCCTCATCTATGGCTCACCGCTGCCTCCGTGGTGCACACACACACACACACACACACACACACACACACACACACACACAGACACATACAGAAATGTCTCTCTGTCTCTCTCTCTGTCTCTCTCTCTCTCTCTCTCTCTCTCTCTCTCTCTCACACACACACACACACACACACACACACACACACACATTCATGTCCATCTCAGACTCTCTCTACTCCTGCTCACCCTCAGTGACCACAAGCTGTTTCTCTCTGCTCACCATCTCACACCAGCCCATAATCATAATAATAATAATAATAATAATAATAATAATAATTAATAACCTTGTATAGCACAATTCATACCTACAAGATGCAGCTCAAAGTGCTTTACAGTTTGGTACAGCAAGGTCACAACAAGACAACATTTCTTGCAGTCCAGTGGCACCGGAGCAGTTGAACACAATAACGAAATGGCGTAATGACGCAATTTAGATAGGACAGGGAAGATGGGGACACACTGTGGAGTTTCTGCCTAGCAGACGCCAAGAGAAAAAGAGTTGGGAATTACAGCCTCATTATGATGGAGTTGATGCCATTTTATCTCTGGCGGGGGGGTCCATGTTTGCAGCTTGAGTCATTTGTTGAGTGATTTAGTGATGTCATAAAGTCCACTACCGCTGGTCCATGATGCTTAGTCGCTTTGGATAAAAGCGTCTGCCAAATGCAATGTAATGCAATGTAATTTAATGTAATGCTTAGCAAAACCAGCTTTCCTCTTGGCTTTGATGTTGATCTTCCCCACTTGTGTGCTTTTGGAGGAGGGCCCACGTCACAGCCCCCCCACCCACCCACCGCTCCCCCCCCAAAAAAAAAACACACACCAGAGGTTGTCATATTAACGCCATTCTAGGTCATTAGCACATACTTGCTTTGATCTTCCCCACTTGTGTGCTTTTGGAGGAGGGCCCAGCTCACCCAAACCAGCACCATCCCCAGCCCCCGTCCCCCACATCCTCCAACCCCTGACCCCGTCCCCCAGACTAACCTAGTTCTAGGTCATTAGCACGTACTCATTGCCTAACGCTGATCAGTGACACATCCTAGCTCTGGAGCAAAGTCAGGCCTTTTCCCAGCCTTGGCCCAGACCACAAATATTCAATATATATATATATATATATATATATATATATATATATATATATATATATATATTAACAATACAGGTGGTACTGTAATAGTCCCTAGAGCACAGATTGTAAACATTAACGATGTGTTGTGATTTTGAAATGTAAGAAGTTGTATGTGGTGCATAAAGTACATACTGAAGTACGTGCACTCAATTAACTTTAAATGCACTCTAAGATAAACTCTCCTCAGAGGTGGATGAAGTCTGTCTCTGAGATGTGAGGGGCTGGTAAACTCTGTTTACTTGTTGTTGTTGTTGTTTGCCCCCCACCACAGTCCTGTTCACATGTGAAACCAGCAGCTCAAGCTACAACCATAATCAGAGTTTCTGTTCAAGTCATTTTCATCAGTAATACACATTAAGCATTTGTGGTAATTCAGCTAAATGCAATTAGCATTTGTAGTTGATAGGTACGATTATGGAGAGAACACTACCACCCTCAGACCATTTACACCCACACACACACACACACACACACATATAGAGCTAAACACAATTCACACACTTATTCAGCTAAACACACACACACACACACACACACACACACACACACACATACATATAGAGCTAAACACAATTCACACACTTATTCAGCTAAACACACACACACACACACACACACACACACACACATACATATAGAGCTAAACACAATTCACACACTT
>CM059281.1:25294451-25301951 GCA_030347295.1 Setipinna tenuifilis | reverse complement strand
TTCTGATTACTTTGTAACAATTTAATTTACTTATTAGTTTAATTTTTTCTTTCCAATCATTCACATAATGTTCTTTAGATACTTTTTCCAAATGTTTTAATTTTGTCACGATACTTAGGTCAGTGTTGTTGAGATTGAATTTTTGAGTGATGTGACTTAGGGGTTCCCTCTCAGGATGACTGTTCCTTAGCTGGGCAGCAGTGTGGTGGTACCGCTCAGGGTTGCTTGTCTGCAGGTGATGCCAGAATTTTGCTGCTCTTTTTTCGATGTCAATAAGTAGGGGATACCTTCCCAGCTCTGCCCTGCAAGCTAAGTTGGGGGAACTTCTGTTTACCCCCAAAATGCCTTTACAAAATTCCAAGTGGAATATCTCAGGCAGGCTTTTGTCCCATGTGTCAAATTTTTGTATGTATTTTGGGCCCCAAATTTCACTCCCATATAACAATATTGGTTTTATTAATGTATCAAAAATCTTCAGCCACATTTTTAGTGGGGGATTAAATTGAAATAGTGTTTTTTTGAGCATGTAAAAAGTTTTCCTTGATTTTTCTGTCAGGTTTTTGATGGCACTATGAAATTGTCCTGTTGATGATATGACAAGTCCTAAGTAGCAGTATTCATTAACTTCCTCCAGTATGTGGTTGCCAATAGTAAAGTTATATTTGTTGTTTTTGTTAGAGTGTTTCTTTTGGAATACCATGATTTTACACTTTGCCATATTAATTGGAAGAGCCCATGTTTCACTGTATTTAATAAGGATATTAAGGCTTTCTTGGAGCCCTTCAGCACTTGGGGAGACCAGAAGTAAATCATCTGCAAATAACAGGCATTTGATGACTTTATTCAAAAGTTTAAGCCCTGGAGATGGGGATTGTTCTAGTTTATTAGCTAGTTCGTTAATATATATATTAAATAATGTTGGGCTCAAGGAACAGCCTTGTCTCACCCCTTTTGTGTGACTGAAATAATCTGTTCTTTTGTTGTTAATTTTTATATAGCATCTGTTATTTGTATACATGTCCCTAATTATATCGTATGTTTTACCACCAATATTATATTCTAAAAGTTTTAGGAAGAGTCCCTCATGCCAAACCGAATCAAATGCTTTGCTGAAGTCAATGAAACAGGCAAATATTTTTCCTTTTTTTATTTTTTGTACATGTTCATCTATAAGTGTGTTTAAAGTATATATGTGATCAGTAGTTCTATTATTTTTTGAGAAGCCAATTTGTGAGGAATTTAAAATGTTATTGTGTTGTAAAAAATGTGCTATTCTGTTATTCAAAATACCACAAAATAATTTCCCAAGGTTGCTACTTTGTGAGATGCCTCTGTAATTGTTCGGATTTAACTTATCTCCATGTTTAAATATTGGTATAATTTGATTGATTTTCCATTGATCTGGAAAGTGGCCAGTTGATAGTATCAAATTGAATAATTTCAGGATAGCTTCCCTAAGTTTAGGGGTGCTGTGCTTTAGCATTTCATTATAAATGCCATCGATTCCACATGATTTTTGGTTTTTGAGGGATTTTATTCTAGTGTTCAGTTCATGTAAAGTTATAATTGAGTCCAATTCATTTAATTGATCTTTTTTCGTATGTTCAAGCTTTTTTAATTTGGAATATAAGGGTGTTTGTTCAGTAGTTAAGTCTACTTTCTTCAGTAAGCTTTCGAAATGTTTGCTCCACGTTTTGCCATCAACTAACGGGATAACATTTTCTTTTTTTGTTTTATGAAGTGTTTTCCAGAGGTCCCAAAAGGCGTTTTGGTCTAGGGCATCATCTATTTTTTGAAGCTGATTATTGACATAGTCAGCTTTTTTGTGTCTCAGAAGTGATTTGTAATTGTGATGGATAAGATGGTATTGTGATCGGATTTCTGGACTTCCGGGTTCTCTGTGTTTTTTGTTTGACCAAAATCTCAATTCTTTTCTTAGTGTTTCGCAGTCTTTGTCGAACCATTTGTTTTGGTTTGCATTTGATCTTCTTTTTCTACTAGTGTCCTTGTATTTACAACAGATTAAGGATCTTTTGGCAGCTGTTGAAAATATTGCTGTTATTTTTTTAGTGGCCAAGTTGATGTTTTCTGTATTGTTATTGAATTTGGTGAACAGGAAGGAATATATCATGTTTTCCACTTCAATTGAATTTAGTTCAGATTTATAATGTTCCTGCCGGTCATGTTTCCATTTGTATGTTACTGGGAGTGGGTACAATGCTGATGTAGGTTTTTGGTTTTCTACATTGGGATTTTTCTTTAAACTAATTACAATATGGCAATGGTCTGACAGAGGTAGCTGTGGCATCACCATGAAATAATTTATTTGATCAGGGTCTAGATCTGTTACAGCATAATCCACCACACTGCTGCCCAGTGATGAACAGTAGGTATACTTGCCCAAAGAGTCACCCTTTGTTCTGCCATTAACAATGTACAGGCCAAGTGCTTTGCAAAGAAGTAAGACCTCCTTACCATGTTTGTTAACTATACTATCAAAAGTATTCCTATTACTACTAACAATGGTATGTTGTTTAAAAGTTGTGATATGTTTTAACCCATGTAAATCGATATAATCTGGTTCGTTTCCTACACGTGCATTTAAGTCTCCCATTATAAGAATTTTTCCAATGGATTGAAATTCAGTAATGTCTGAGTTTAGTGTTTCAAATATGTTTTCATTGTAATATGGAGATTCAAATGGAGGAATGTATATGGTACATAAATAGATATCTTGGGCGCAATGTGTCAGTTCTTTTGAAAGTTTAAACCATATGTGTGATGGTCCTTTTTTTATAGTATTAATGTACTTCATAATAGATTCTTTGAACCAAACAATAATTCCCCCTGAGTTCCTGCCACATTTAACATTTGAGTGTTTAACAGAAGGGACACTAATCTCTCTATAATTAGGCAGTGAGTAATATTCCTGTTCACCTTTACTCCACGTTTCAAGTGCTATGCATATGTCTGAACTATTAACAATATTTACAAAATCAGAATCTCTAAACTTTTCTCCAAAAGAAGAAGAGTACATTCCCTGAATATTGTAGCAAGTAACTTTGAGAGATGTCATTATAATAATACAAAATAATTTGCCAGAAATAAGGATGTTCAACTACTCATAAAACAACTACATTAAACTTCAATTACTAAATCATATTGTCTGATTGACAAAGTTCCCAAAAACGACACACACGCACGCACGCACGCACACACGCACGCACGCACGCACACACACAAGTGTGAATGGGGGAAAAATAAAATAAAAGACAAAATAAGTTTTTACACACAGTTGTTGTCAGTTCCCCCAACCCAGATGTTACACAAGCAAACACACAAACACATGTGCAAAATCCCAGCCCCCCAAAACACACACAGTCTCTCACTCACTCACTCACTCACTCTCACATACACATACACACATGCACACACACACACATTCACATGCAAAAATTCCTATATCTTTTTCAATTTGTACAAAGTACTAAACATTAACTAAATATTAAAAAAAGCAAATTAATTTTCATTTGATCTCCCCCACCCCCCTATTTTAAGAGATTATCACATATATGTTGTAACATTGTTTTTATCTGGGCGAGATCTGTACCTCTGTTGGATGCTGCAGCTGCATAGGTAGGCCTGTGCACCTGATGTGGACTCTGTTCATGTTTGAAGATGTTACTTTTCTCTGAGCTGAGGATTCTCTCTCTATTTAGTGTTGTGTCTTTGAGGTTTTTTGCAAATAGTTTCATACCGTCCTTGTGTATGTGTACATTGTCATATAGATGATTGATGGTGATGTTGGTATGATGAGCTACTTTAACATTCGGAAAATTGGCACAAAAGGACATAATTTTGGTGTTGATTTGATCTATCACTCTTATAGGTATGTCACGTCTTGGAAGCAAAGATGAGAGGATTACCTTGGCCTCTGGATGTTTTTCTGTGACCAATCTAACGGTGGTTATTAAGGCTTCTGCCACATCAGTTCTTGTATTAAGGTCATTTGTCCCTGTGTGAATGATAATATGGGATGGATTATACAATGAACCTTTTTGCAGTATGTCCTTTGCTGCTTGAGTGGTTGGACACCAAAACTTCTTGACGTGTCGCCTTGGAAAAAGTCTTCGTTGGTCCAAATGGTTCCCATTGGAGTCGCATAGAATGAAAATGTTGTCTCTTTCCACGCTACCAGACTTTATCCCTTGTTGGCCATGGCTGATGTTTGATGGCTTGAGGGCTACACTACTCTGGTGGTTGTTTTGGTGATGTTTTGGAGGTTGAAGATTTTGATGAGGTAATGCTGGAGATGTGAGTACTTCAACAGAGCTGGTGACACTGTCAGACACAATGTTATTTTTGTCTGATGGCTCTCTGTTCAGGTTGTCCAGGTGATGACCCTTTCGAGCCTGGCTATGCCGCTCTGTCCTCAACAGCTCCTCCTTCAGAGACCTCACCTCCTGTCGTAGTTCTTCATTAGCCTCCTCCAGCTGTCTGACTGCAGTGCAGAGTTGTCTCACCAAGTTCATGTCAGGATGGATGATTATATCTTGAAGCTGCTGCAAAGTGTGCATGGTTTCCTCTTTGAACATGATGTAGTTCTGTTCAAGTCCAACCAAGGTGTCTCTCAGTCCCTTAGTGTCAGGGGAGGGAGGAATCTTGGGGCAGGTGGTGCAGGTGGTGAAACTATGGTCCTGTGTAGTGCCTGGGTCTGTCACAGCTGTTGATGGAACAACTGAGGCCCTCATCTCCAGTTCTGTTCTGTTATTTAGAGTGACACTTTTTAGGTGTTTAAATTTCTCTTGAAAATGAATAAGACTGGTTTCGGTACCCTGTACCATCACAGTACCGTTGTGATACAGGTTGACTATCAGTCTAATGTCATTATCCCCCTCCAATGTAATCTGCCTTCCTTTACTAATTCCTCCTCTCTTAACACATGTCCAAGCAGAGCACAGGATGGTGTACCATGCTGTAGGGTAACTTGTAAAGAATAAGAGGTTGCATACAACTTTGTTGCCATCAGGTCCCATATAATCAGAGATGAGAGTTTCAGGATGTTCCCTCATCATGTTCTCTTTTATCTTTTTCTTTTCTTTAGTTGTTAATTTCACAGTCTCTGGGTAGGAAATTTCCAGTTCATCTTCAGTTTTAAAAGATGCCACTGCTGTGGCCATGTTTTGAACTACTCTGGCATCTGCTCTGGCATCCATTGTGATGTCATCAACTGACAGTTTGACAGTTTGACTAGGCTGCTAGCGATTAGCTTCTTGAGGCTACTTCAAGATTTTTGAAAACTTTCTTTTTTATCTTTTGCGCATATTTTAGAGGTCTTACCCTTGAAATCTTCTGCCCCTGTTGTTACTCCACACTTTCCAATTGTTGGTTATCACTTTGAGTAGCTAAAGCAACCTTTTTCTGACAAAAAATGTTATGTTATTCAGGAGCTCATATTTCTTGCTGCCAGTTGTCAGGAAGAATTCTAGAATTCTCTCATTGACTCTCTCTCAAACACACATGCAGTCAGTCATTATGCAGATTACCCACACACAAACAAACAGCACTAGCCCTACCAGTTCCTCACTCCACACACATACTTCCACACACTTACTGACTCTCACTCACTCCACACACATACTTCCACACACTTACTGACTCTCACTCACTTCACACACTTAAATCTACTTCCCCATCTCTCTCTCTCTCTTTCTCTCTCTCCCTTTCTTTCTCTCTCTCTCTCTCTCTCTCTCCCTTTCTTTCTCCCTCCCTCTCTCTCCCTCCCTCATCTCACATGGTGTTTGCAGATGAAGATTGGACTCAATCACATTTTCTCTCTCTTTCTCTCTCTCTCCCTTTCTATTTCTCTCTCTCTCTATCTCTTTCTCTCTCTCTCTCTTTCTGTCTCTATTGCTCTCTCTATCTCTGTCTCAATTTCTCTCTCTCTCTCTCCCTCCCTCTCTCTCTCTCTCAGTCTCTATCGCTCTTTCTCTCTCTCCATCTCTTTCTTTCTTTCTTGCTTTTTTTTCTTTCTCTTTGTTTAGCAAATTAGCCTAGTTCCATCATCTCTGTTATCTCCACCACAACTCTCTCTCTCTTTATCCTCTCTCATTAATATTCTATCACTCCATCCTGAGTCAGTCTGTCTCTTCTCATCTTCCCCCTTGTCCGCTCTCATTCCTATGCAGAGCAGAGAGAGAAAGAGAGAGAGAGGGGGGGGGGGGGGTGAGGGAGAGAGAGAGAGAGAGAGAGAGAGGGAGAGAGAGAGACAGTGAGTGAGGGAGAGAGAGAGAGGGAGGGAGAGAGAGGGAGAGAGAGTTTATTCCGTGCTTTGGTGGTGCTCTGTGAGTAAGAGGCGCGCTGAGAAGCTCTGGGAGCCCCACAGCAGGTGAACGGGGAGGAGAGAGAGAGTGAAAGAGAGAGAGAGAGAGAGGGAGAGAGAGAGAAAGAGAGAGAGAGAGAGAGAGAGAGAGGGAGAGTAAGAGGCTCTGGGAGCCCCACTGCAGCTGAGCTGGGAGCAGATGAGGGCAGGACTGTGATGGCTTTGCTCCCACCTGTAAGATAGTGCAAATGGAATTCTCTATTTGTGTGTGTGTGTGTGTGTGTGTGTCTGTGTGTGTGTCTGTGTTTTTGTGTGTTGAGTAGTCACAAAACTATCAGTGAACTCCAGTGATAAAAAGTGTGTGTGTGTCTGTGTGTGTGAGAGTGTGTGTGTGTGAGAGTGTGTGTGTGTGAGAGAGTGTGTGTGTGAGAGTGTGTGTGTCTGAGAGTGTGTGTGTGAGAGTGTGTGTGTGTGAGTGTATGTGTGTGTGTGTGGGAGAGTGCATGGGTATGTGTGTCTGTGTGTGAGAGTGTGTGTGTGAGAGAGAGTGTGTGTGTGAGAGTGTGTGTGTGTGAGAGTGTGTGTGTGTGAGTGTCTGTGTGTGTGTGTGACAGAGTGCATGGGTATGTGTGCCTGTGTTTGCCAGTGAGTTACTTTAATATTGTAACTGTGTGTGTGAGCGTGCAACACAAACAAACACACCAACAAACAAAAAGTGTTTTATGATTTTTACCTCTACCAGGGGGCCTATGCTTTCTTTATGATTTTTACCGCTACCAGGGGGCCTATGCTTCTGGTGACGTTGGATTCTTTATGATTTTTGCCTCTACCAAAGGGATAATACTTTTGTCAGCGTTGGTGTTTTTCTCTGCTTGTCTGTCTGTTTGCTTGTTACCGACTTTACGGCAGTTATAAACAGATTTGCATACCATTTCCACACACACACACGCACACACACACACACACAGACACACAGACACACACACACACACACACACACACACACACACACACACACATAGTTATAAACAGATTTGCATACCATTTTCACACACACACACACACACACACACACACACACACACACACACACACACACAGTTATAAACAGATTTGCATACCATTTCCACACACACACACACACACACAGTTATAAACAGATTTTCATACCATTTCCT
>CM059281.1:25281951-25284451 GCA_030347295.1 Setipinna tenuifilis | reverse complement strand
TTATCTTTCTCCCTTCAGGCTGCAATCTGCCATGTTGAAATGATGATAAATAAATAACAAAAGTAATGTTAAAATGATAATAAATAAATTACAACAGTAATATGGAGCTTCCTCATCATTTCTCCCCCAGGTGCAGTCCGAGATGGTAAAATAATAATAAATAAATAAATGAAAAGAAAAATATAAAAAAGTAATGGTGAGCTTCCTTCATCATCCATGTGCATTCTGGGCTATTGAAATAATAATAATAATAATAATAATAATAATAATAATAAAAAAATAAAACCTAAACAGAAGTAATGTTGATCTCCCTCCTCTTGTCTCCACTAGGTGCAATCTGATATGGTCACAATAATAAAAAAATAGATGGTGAAATGATAATAATAAATAATATAAATATAATACATAAACAGAAACACATACTGATCTCTCTCCTCTTGTCTCTCCTCTAGGTGCATCCAGAGATGGTATAATAATAATACAGTCCTGCTGATCTCCCTTGACTTGTCTCTCTCCGGCAGGTGCAGTCTGAGATGGTGAAATAATAATAAATAAGTAAACAAAAGTACTGCTGATCTCCCTCCTCTTGTCTCCTCTAGGTGCGGAGTTAGCTGGCATAATAATAATAATATAGTCCTGCTGATCTCCCTCCTCTTGTCTCTCTCAGGTGCAGTCTGAGATGGTGAAAAATAATAATATATGTCTACTGATCTCTCTCCTCTTGTCTCTCCAGCAGGTGCAGTCTGAGATGGTGAAATAATAATAAATAAGTAAACAAAAGTACTGCTGATCTCTCTCTTCTCTCTCCCAGGTGCAGTCTGAGATGGTATAATGATAATATATGTCTACTGATCTCCCTTGACTTGTCTCTCTCTCCAGCAGGTGCAGTCTGAGATGGTATAATGATAATATACATAGTAATGCTGATCTCCCTCCTCTATCTCTCCCTCCCTCCCTCTCCCTTTGTACCTCTGCCTCTCTCTCCTCCTTCTCCCTCTTTCTCCTCCCTGTCGCTCTCCTCCCTCTCTCTCTCCCTCTTTTTATCCTCTCTCTCCCCCTTTTTCTCCTCCCTCCCTCTCTCTCCTCCCTCCCTCTCTCTCCTCTCTCTCTCTCTCTCTCTCCTCTCTCCTCCCTCTCTCTCCATCCTCTCCTCTCTCCGGCAGGTGCAGTCTGAGATGGTATAATAACAATATACATAGTAACGCTGATCTCTCTCCTCTTGTCTCTCTCAGGTGCAGTCTGAGATGGTGATATAATGCTGATCTCTCTCCTCTTGTCTCTCTCTCTCAGGTGCAGTCTGAGATGGTGAAGCGGTGGAAGCGCTGGAAGCTGGGCAAGGACATTGAGGAGGAGTACCGCCACACGCACAGCCAGACGCCGCACGCCAAGAGTGCCAGCGTCGTCATGGCCACCGCGCCCAGCAGCGACGACGACCCCCGTGACAACTATGACGATGATGACGACCCCCCAGACCCGGATCCGCCCCCTGACCCCGACCCTGACCCCCAGCGCCCTGACCCCTCCCCTCCGGCGAGCTCCTCCTCGTCCCCTGCCACCCTGGCCTGGGAGGAGAGGGAGTGGCTGGTGGGGGTGGGGGTCCGGGTGGGGGTAGGGGTGGGGGTGGGGGGGCGCAGCTGTAATGGCAGGGGTGGTGGCGGTGGGCGTGGCGGTGGGGGTGTCGGAGGGGGGAAGAAGAAGCGCAGGGTGAAGTTAGCCTCCACACCACCAGGGGGCCACAGCTACGGGAGCAGCTCCCTGACGGAGGACATCTGTCTGGAGGAGCGGCCGCTCCCGCTCGGCCGTAGCCGTAGAGGGGGGAACGCCAGCGGAGATAACGATAACGACAACGGCATGGACGTCACCGACGACGGTACGGGTGGCCGCCCCCCCCTCCGACAGAAAGCTACAGAGAGCTACTTATGACCCCTGACCCCCCCAAACGCTACAGGAAGTTTAGCCTGTGTAGCTCGTGGTTACCATGGCAACGCCTGGTAACGTCCCCTCCACTCGCTGAGTGGGAAAAAAGAGAGAGAGGGAGAAAGAAAGAGAAAGACAATAGGAGAGGTGGAGAGAGAAAGACAATACGAGAGAGAGAGAGAGAGAGAGAGAGAGAGAGGAAATGGACAGACAGGAAGTTGATGCACTAGTGGAGGAAGCTGTCATTGTTTGCTCCCATAGTGCTGGACATGTTGACTGTTTGTGAAAGAATCTCAACAACGTCAAAGTAGAGGAGAGCACATGTTCTACTTCCTTCACCTGGAAGAGAAAAAAAAAGATAAAGAAGAAGAAGACGACAAAAGGATGTATTGTTTGGCAACAAATACTAACAACCAGCATTTTTACTTTACCGAGAAAAGCACGGCAAACGCTTCACTGGGCAGTAGGCATCTTCAGGTTGTTGTCACACCTTTTATTCTCCTCTGAGACGATAAAACTGAAATGAACTTATTAAAACGTGTTTGAAAAAAGAGATAATCAACATAAATCTTTGTTGCCAAAA
>CM059281.1:25274451-25276951 GCA_030347295.1 Setipinna tenuifilis | reverse complement strand
ACACACACACACACACACACACGCACACACACACAGCAATATCACAGACTCTCTCTCTCTCTCACATGCATACACACACACACACAACAATACCACAGAGTCTCTCTCTCACACATATACACAGACACACACACACACACACACACACACACACAGCAATACCACAGACTCTCTCTCTCACACATACACACAAATCATATGCAAATATAAACCTACAGGTTTGATAGCATGCAGGCAAGCAATACTTATACACACAATCTTTATTTTAAACATTATCAAATAGATGGAGAAACTTTAAACACGCGCACACACACACACACTCACACACACACACAGACAAACAGCACCATAAGTTACATCCACACACTTAAGTACCTAAGTGTTCGATCTGGTGATGTCAGTCTGTCCTTCTGGTCCTGTCCCAGACTGACTTATAACACACACACACACAGACACACACAGACACAAACACACCCACACAGACACAAACACACCCACACAGACACACACACACACACACACACACACACACACCACTCTCTTACCTCAGCGTTTTAAGTGCAACTTCATCAAGTCTTCAATATGTTTGTTTAAGCTTGTTTAACGCCATGTCTCAGTGATTAATCTGGCGCTTTTGGGACGAACCCCCCCCGCAAGGTTAGTGGAGGAGTGGAGCACTCAGAGAACACTCTCACACACACACACACACCCACACACACACACAAACACAAACACAAACACAGACACAGACACAGACACAGACACAGATCCATCTCCATTCTCTGGCCACAGTCCTATATCGTGTGTGTGTGTGTGTGTGTGTGTGTGTGTGTGTGTGTGTGTGCGTGTGTGTGTGTGTGTGTGCGTGTGTGTGTGTGTGTGGCCACAGTCCTCTATTGAGCAGCGTAGCTTCTTAATGGCAGCATCTCATCGATCAGCTAATGGAGATTTGTTTGGACAAGAGTTTGGACACACACACTGTGACGTCCGGTTTGACAGAGCTGCCCAACATTCACATTTTTATACTTTATTTGATCCCACATTACGGTAATATTCATTAGGAATCAAATATTCGGAATGTTCCAAGATTCTAGGCAGTAAGCACATTGCTTTGTGTTTGCAGCTTCAGGGGTACAGGAAACATCGTCTTTTCCATATATACATGCTTCCTATGACAGCTGAGATGGAGCAGTACTTTGCTAGCTGTCTGGCCCTAGCTCTACGTCTAGCTTTGCTAGCTGTCTAGCCCTAGCTCCCCCAATGCAGAGTCCACTGACCACCAGCCTATGTATATGACCTAGGCTACCAAATACCAGTACAATGAGCCGACATCTGTAACCAAGGCTCTCAATGACAGATATTACAGGTTGATATTTTGTGGTTTTTGCACAGTAGGAGTCCTCCATGAACAGGTCGAATGCACATGATATTTCATACAGTGTAACTGTTTTGTCAGCATCTGATAAGCATACAATGTCCGGTGTGTTGGGGATTCCTGAAAAAGTATTTGTAGGTGAATTGAACCATTGTGACTGTACAGTGGTGTGTTTGTATAGTTTCTTATCAGATGTACAGGGGATCTGGGCAGCGATGAGATCCACCAGTCTGTCATGTCTGGCAGTATACAGTCCTTTGTATGATGGGCACACACACTCACCCACACACCCACACCCACACACAGACACACACACACACGCACACACACACACACACACACACATATACACACACACATACACGCCCACATACACATACACACACACACACACACATTGTGTTTATTGTTCCTATATCTATAAGGACTTGAATGTCATCTCTACAGTGTGGCGATGCTGTCATTGAAGACTGGAGAAAGGTTTGGACACACCTTCTCATTCACACACACACACACACACAGTACAGTACAAGTCAAAGGTTTGGACACACCTCATTCACACAAACACACACACACACACATACACACACACACACACACACACACACACACATACACACACACACATACACAGACGCACAGTACAGTACAGGTGAATACGTTTGGACACACCTTCTCATTCACGCACACACACACACCTATACACACACACACACACACACACACACACACACACAGACACACACACACACTAATCACAGTAATGAATCAGCTGCTTTATGTGCACAGGTGCTCAGAGGGAGTCTCGCCTGGGGAGTAAAACACTGTAGATCCGCCACTGTGTGTGTGTGCGTGTGTGTGTGTGTGTGTGTGTGTGTGTGTGTGTGTGTGCGTGTGGGCTTGCACTGGCATAGTTGTGAGGTCCAAATGTCCTCACTATAATAGGAAAACTAAAAAAACACTGACTAGTGAGGTCATTTCGAAGGACCTCACTACTCTCAGCAGTATTTTTCTTGGTCATTTTGTTGTTATTGAAAAAAGTAAAAGTGCAAAAACATTTCTTTACTGACAGGTTGTGGTTAGGGATTGTTTTGGTCTGGGCACAGTTAAGCATTCTTTAGTTAG
>CM059281.1:25244451-25254451 GCA_030347295.1 Setipinna tenuifilis | reverse complement strand
CTCAAAAAAGGTTAAGGTGTGTCGAATTTTCTTGGGGTATTCTATCCCGAAAATAAAATATGTCTCCATGAGACTTTGGAGGGCATGAGTAATGTCCCATCTCCCCACTTGTGATGGTGAATCCATCCATCTTGATGGAGGCGCTGGAAGAGAGCAGGGGAGTCGCAGCATTATGCAGTACAATCACCGGCGATGGGCTGGATGGCTCCTGTATAAATACAGTTTTAAAAAGTCTAAGTAAAGTCCTGATAGACATTTGGATGCGATAACAAAAGGAAGAGGCAAATTACAATTACAGAAGGAATACATACCTCATCCAAGTAGTAAAGCAGACTTGCTTGTTCTTTGAAGAGCTCCGGTAATATCAGCACTGCAGCACTCTTCAGATGATCTGAAATGACAAACAAAAAAACTTGTAGGATATTTGTAAAATCATAGAGGTAATTGAGCGTGTGAGTGGGGAAAAAGAATAAGGAAACAGCTTGGAGCCACCCATACCGTCTGATTTGGCCTCAGCCGTCAAGGTAGTGAAGTGGTCCTTGTGGCTCCCCTGCTGAGCTGCCCTGGCGATGTTTGGCACCAATGTTGTCAGGGCGTTGTGAAGATTCACTTCCATGTCATGACCAAACCGCAGCCTCATTTCATACTGCATCTAGAGGGAAAACAACACGCACTCACACAGACAATGGGGGTGGGGGGTGGCTAGTGTGAGTAAGGTTATTCACAGTGTACCAGACTGTATTTTACCAGACCTACAAATAGCTTCTCACCAGCTCAGGCATCTGTAAAAAGGGGAACAGCTCCATCACCTCCTCTGTTGACTTGGCCATCATTTCCACTCTTTTGTAAAGAGTTCGCTTCATTCGGCTCATTATGTTGGGAAGGTCTGGCTGTCGCAGACGCAGCTCATTATTGATTGCATTGAGGTGCTCCTGGAAACTGAGATCGTCCTCTCCAACACACTCAAGTTGCACTAAAATCTAAGAACATCCATGATATACAGAAATTATGTGAATAATATTCAATATAATGTAGATAAATAATGTGAACAATGAACCATGTTTAAATCATTCACATTTTAGTACCTCTTGTGTTGGATCCAAGGACCCCCAACATGTCTGGACGACATCACCCCTGCGTCTCTTTGCCCTCTGAAATCAGTCACAAGATAATGGTTTACTTTCTGAACTGTAGTGGTTAGTAGTGACCACACTGACTAGAAAGCTCTGGCCCTGATACTAGTACCTGATCTGCAGGTGAGTCCTCCAGAGGCTCATTACTTGGTGTTTTTTTTACACCAAACTTCCTCTTCATTTCGGTGATTTTTGGGATACTCACCAAGGGCGACCTTTCTTTTTTAAATTTGTTCTTTAAGCAGTCATGCAAGGTGTCCTGTACATGTTGGCATATGGTTAAAAAATGAACTACATCTATAGATTTTGACATATAGAAAGTGAAAGAAATATAAGAAAGTACATACAAATCCAGTGCTACTCTGGTCTTTCAAGAAAGGAAATCTTGTTATGAGGCATCCAAGGACATCCGTGTACTTTTTATGGTTAGGGTACCTGAAAATTCACAGAATTAAAGTGTTCTTAAAAAAAAAACACCCATTTTGGCTATGCCAACATTTCCACTAAAACCACATGATGAGAACCTGGGTGTAGAACAAGGCAAACAATACCAAGTAAATGTAGTGATGTGGTCAAAGAGAACTTGAATCAGCAAAGCCCTCAGGTGGGATTTCCCTTTTTTTTTTGAATGATGGATCTTTTCTAGCCAGGGCCTCCTGTAGCTCTGGTGGTAGAACAGGCATGGCGTACACTGCTGGCCATGACACTTGAGCTTGCTGACTACACACATGAACAGAGACAGATTCCATTACCCCCCCCCCCCTTAATTATTACAAAAATTCTCAGAAGGACAGCGGTTTCTAAGTAAGATAACATTGAAGTGATGTGGACTTACTGAGTACTTGCATCTACAGGTGTGTCACATGTTGGATTGGATTTTCTATTGACAGGAAAAACAACATTTAGGTCCAACACAGCATTCATTACAAGAAGTCATTCATGCTTACAAGTAATTTAATTGTACTTACTGTGCAGATGAAGTGCTGCGAAGCTTATCCAGCTCCTTTAAAAACAGCACTTGTTGTTTCATTATTGGAAATAGTTTTTCTACCATGCGCTCTGTGAGGCCAAGCAGTGTTTCTCCATCAATCTGTTGTTCTGTAGATTTAAGAATTAGAAACAGTGCATTCACATTGTTAGAAATTGAAATAATAATAACAACAATAATAACAATAATACCGGTAATAATAATAATAATAATAATAATAATAATAATAATACTTTCATTTTATACAGCTCCTTTCAAAACACCCAAGCACTCTTTGCATGATATCAGTGTAAGTGTGTGTACGTATGTGGGTGTGTGCTTGTGGATAATGGGGTAGTCATGGGCCTAAAAACATAATTTTTAGCTAATCTAATTTGGTAGGATTTTACCTCTGGACACAATGGTGAAGGGGAAGGAACACGTCGTCATCGACAGAGTAACTGTCAAGTGAATAATGATCTTTTTCATCCCCTGGATGAACGACGATCCACTCCGCATGAGAGTGCACACAGAAAGCATGGTAGTGACTACTGAATGTCTTGGGGGTACACAGTTTGCCAAAGATAAGCCAAAGACCTCTAAACTGAATAATCTTTGCTATTCTCATAAAGATGGGAATGTCCTCCTCTACCACATCAATTATGATGTGGTCACCTTCTCTGTATGTACAGTTGTTGGTCAGTAGAGTGCTAACAACTCCTACTCTCTCATGTGCTGGAATGTCTTCAACACCACTCTTTAGTGCAATGCCTTCCTGGATGTCCAATGGAAGAGATGAGAATGGGACTTGACGTTCACCTTCAGTGTATGAACTCTGGCGGAGAATGTCCAAGGATGTCAACTCCCAACACTGGCGCAGCTGGTGTCTTTTAGCGAGAGTGTGGCAAATATTTTTGAAGTTGCTGGTGTTGTGGGATAACCTCTTAAAATACTGATGTTTACCCTCAAAGCGCATGCACCACAGGTGTTTCAGTGGGAAGGTCTCTGGGAAAACGGTCTTGAAAGAGGAGAGAAATTCACCTATTTGAAGAGTGAGGAAAGGAATAGTGCTTTTCCTGAAGGAGGGAGCGAGGATTATGTCACCTATTTCTCTGCACTTGAGATAAATATCCCAGTGTGTGTCACCCTCTGGAATGTAATGTCCAATGAGGAATGGTAGAATCCGAAATAAACACAGGTTTTGTGATGCTGATCCACTCAACTTCTGTTTCAGTACACTCTGTGGTAGTGTCTGTGGGACGTTACCTCTATCGTTTTTCCCAATCTTGAATGCTTCCAGCTCTGAGTTAATGTCATTCAGTCAGAGACCGCGAAAAATGTCGGACATGTCGGACAGTCCGCCATGAAATTTGCATTGTCCGCCTTAGGTCGCTGTTGTGGCGGACATGTTGTCCGGTATAGGCCTACAAGTCAATTTGGGAGCGAGGCGAAATTTGCCATTCATTTCTATGGAGGCAGGCAAACACATGCGCGAAGGCGAGTGAAGCGAAGCGAGGTTCTAGGGGCGAATTTCGCCGGTGTGTGAGAGTGCCGCGTCCAATGAGATCAAAATGTAAAGATTCCAAACGTTTCGATACGCCGCTGTGACCTAGCTGTCAGAATGGAACACTCGTTCAAATCGCCCTTACGAGTGTCAACTACGAGTTGTCAGTTGAAGGAAAAAAACCGCATATTGACACCCTGTTGTAACTGTGTCGGTATTGTATTTTGTGTCGGTATTTGTATTTTGTTCGGGCCTTTATGGAACGATTCCTTGTTTGGGCGAAGACGCGCCCTGAACCCACTCAACTTTCGACTTCTCCAGTGAGTACGTGCATCGAATCACCAGAGGCAGCGCCAAAAGCTAAAGTCGTGAGGAAATTCCAAGAGGCATGGCGTGTGGGCAGACCGTGGCTGCAATACGATGGCAAGCTAATGTTTTGTAACGTGTGCAGAAGTGACCCGGCTACGTACAATGCCCAAAAATCTAGCCATCTAACGAGGGGCAAGGCTAACTTTGTGAGGGGGTGTGATAACTTCCGAAAATCCACAGTGACCGATCATGAAAATAGCTCTGTGCACGTGAAGTTGGATACAGCAAAACGAGCTAAATCAGACGCAAACACGGAACGTCAAAGTGTGCCGCAATCTCAGGCTGCAAGAAGCCTGATGGCTTTAAAAGCACACCAGAGAGGGCGGCTCTCTATATTGTTCAGAAACGCCCATGGTGTAGCAAAAAATAACCGTCCGATCAGTGATTATGTGTGGCTGTGTGACCTGGACGAAGCCAAGGGTGTGCTGGGGAACGAGTCTACATATCGTAATGAAAAGGCCTGCCGTGAATTCATCAGAAACATTGCTCAGGTCACTAGTGATGAAACTAAAGACTTGTTGTCTCAATCGTCCTACTTTTCTCTCTCGATGGATGGTTCCACGGACTGTGGGACTGTAGAGCAAGAGACTCTGTATGTGCGGAGCGTGAAGGATGGCAACATAAAACACAGGTTCATGAGTGTAGGGAGTGCAAAATCGGCCTCATCCAGCGACTTGTATGAGTGGCTGCACTCAGCGATTATTCGGGCTGGGCTGGATACACGCAAACTTGTCTCATTCGCGACTGATGGGGCTGCGAATATGACCGGCAAACAGAATGGTGTAGCCGCACAACTGAAAACCCAATATCCCCATGTCATTCATGTCCACTGCCTCGCACATCGCCTGGAGTTGGCGTATAAGGATGCCATTAAGCAGTGTGTTAGCAAGCAGGAAAAGAAGCTGGCGACCCTACTTGTTGGGATTTTTTATTTCTATCGACGCAGCCCCAAGCAACGTAGTCAACTGAAACGCGCATTTGAAGTCCATGGAGCGGGAATCATGCCAACTCGTGTTGGTGGGACGCGATGGGTTGGGTACACCCTGACGGCAATTGAAGCATGTCAGAGAAGTTACAATCCTTTGTGTGACCATCTTGCAACAGCTTCACACAGCAACCCGAAAGCCGAAGGCTTGTTTAAGCTACTGACCGATGCAGACACGGTTGCCTACATGCTTCTGTTGAAGGTAAATCATTCATACCTAAATCCAATATATGCATTGAGTTACCAGTCCTGTGTTTTGCACACTGCTATATTAAATACCTAATTTACTTTTGAGCTGACGATTTGAGAGATTGACTATTTGTTTAAAATTAGAACTGTTGCGAAAAATAAAGTCAAATTTTCTCTGTTGATCTAGGATGTACTACGACACTTGTCAAGGTTGTCTGACTGGCTACAGAAGACTGAAGTGACAATAGCGGATGTTCTGCCTCTGACTGGTGCCACGATGGATCTCTTGGACGATCTTAAGATGGGGTAAATATTTAGGGGATTGTAACAAACGACACCTTGCGTTCAAAGTTAAAAATGAACGTGATTTCTTATCGGATGTGTTAAATTACACCAGTAACTAATAGAATACACTTGTATGTTGATGATCATATGGCAAAATAAATCTAATTTGCTTCACTGTCTTTGAAAATATCCGTTAAGTAAAAAGTGTTTCATTCGTCACGGCTCTCCCCTACTACCTAATAAAAAAGCTCATTAAAAATATGCTGTTTTTAAATTAATATTTGTAACAATATGGCGAATCCTCCAAATAATGTTCATTACTTTATGCTCATTTTAGTTCATATGGAAGAAAACAAAAACTATATTTTGTCATGCAGCAACAGTGTGGAACTACAAAAGGTTCTTACTGACAAAGCACTAAATGGACACAGCCTACGTGGTGCTACCCCCAAGATGGCATACAAGGAGCCATTTATCTCCAGCCTGTCAAACTGCATAAGGTCCCGCTTCGTTGACCTGGAGGAGCCACTGATGCTGGCCACGAAGATCGGGAGCCCGAGACTCTGGCCTAATGACTACAATGAAGGTTTTTTTTTTATATGATTATTAGGTTTTGTTATTATGATGGCTCTGCACTGTTGGTGACAGAAGAGTTGACACATGTTGGGTTGTCTTCGCATTTGTTGGACTTGCTTACTCACTTACTTACTTAAGACTGTGTTCAGTGTTAAATGTTGCCATGTTGGATTTTATTTTGGTCATATTTAGTTGTTTTTTAAATTTGTTATGTTGATGTTACGTTTCCTTTTGAATTATTTTTTTAAAGCCATTTTCTTCTTTCTTTCCACTTGTACACAATCTTCTTCCTGCAGAATTTGGGAAGGATGAGGTCTCACTGCTCGCTGGGCATTTCCAGCCAGAGTCCAAGAATCTACTACAGGAGTGGCAGACCCTCAAACGACTTGTTTACCGGAGGTGAGTCTAGTCAAGGAATCCATCCACCAAAGCCCATATGATCAATCCTAAACATGCACTGAGCCTGTACAATGTACAATGTATAGTCCGCGACTATATTACTCTACCTCTGAACAATTTACTATTCTTTGACATTGTGCAACTGTCATATGTCAGACATTTTGTCTGACATAGCCAAAAGTTTTTCGCGGTCTCTGCATTCAGTGTCACAATTTTCAACTGATGAAGTGCAGTGATGACTTTACAAACAACAATTGGTATAATGCCCTCCAAAAAATCATGCATTACATCTGGTGGAAATTGGCACGTGACGTCAAAGTAGTTCAGTTCAGCGAATGGACACTCCTTCACAACACCATAAGTCTGTTTTGTTAATTGGAGGTTTTCTTCCAGTGCAGTCACATGATATTTGTGTACACCTGAAGACCTTATCTGGACTTTGTCTTCGTTCACATGGGCCTTCAAGTTGTTGTATGCAGTCATGCAAAATCTGCAGACACGACCACTGCTAAAACAACAGGTAAAGCCAGCAAGGTAATGCGCAGACAAATTATCTGCTGAAATCGTGGCAAGAGCTCCCTTCAAAATGTGGTGTCTGCCATCCACAAATATGTCTATTCCATTTGTCTGAAGCTCCTGAAAGTCATGTATGAGAGGGCGCAGAATGTCCTTATGAGGGTATCTCTGAAATAGCTGGTGTCGAATAAGTAAACATAAATGTATGTGCCTCAATTGGGAATTGTATTTCTGTTCAAGATTTCCTATCGTGAAGTAAAAGGCAGTTACTTTGTGTATTGCTTTTTTCGCTCCTAATGGATTCACCACCTGGTATTCATCTGTATAAAGGTGAATGCGCAAAATACTTCGATCACCACCAAATGGTGGAGTTTGGAAAAAACTGCCATCTGTAAAATCTTCCAAAAAATCATTGGAAACCTTCTCACATCCTCTTTGAAAAGAATGAAAAATATCCTCCTTCTCCAAAAAAACCTTTAAAACACCATTCAGTGGCACATATTGGAAACGGTCTTCCTTTCCTTTGCTATTCACACCAAGGACATAGCGAATTGGCTCCACAAAATCCAGGTTCTCCTTACTAAACTGTACTAATCTGTACTCAGATTTCACATATTCAAACGCACGGTCAAAAACAGTTTCATCTGATAGTAGATTGTCCAATTTCTCATGGTTTTTTAATATAAAACCCGACTGATCCAAGTGGAACTTAATGAGATACGTGTAATGTTGCTGAAAAAAATGTAAAACAAACTGAAGATTTTCGACAATTGTGTCTTGAGTAATTTTGGGGAGGAGGTGCTTCTCTTGAAGATGTAGTATAAAAAGAGCCACATGCTTCTGAAGACCAGACAGCAAGGTATTTAAATCTGGAAGTCCATGTGTTGTTTGAGCATCATCATCTTCTACGCTATCGAGCTGGTCGCTGTCATTTTCATTAGGCCGAGATGGTATTGGACTGTCAAAACAACTGACTTCATTTTTCCGGCTGAGGGCATCCCTATGTTTCCTGTAAATATGTGTTCTGAAGGCAGGTATACTTCTGTAACTTTTCGTGCATCCTTGTATGTTGCACACAATGTGAAAATTTGGCAAATGATGATGTTGCAGTTGAAGGTGGTGTAGATATTTTGTGAGATGAAACTTCACAACGTTACAAACTGGGCATTTGAAAAATGTTTCCATGAGTCATACCTCTAAACACTTCTTTGCCATCGATTAAATGTATAGACTGGAGCCATTTGCACACATCCTCCACACCCCAGTGCTCAGTCATCTAAAACAAGAGAGAGAAAAACAGGTACAACATTATTTAAAATTCAGAACACTTTGTTATGCCAATGGGTCTAGTTTGCACACCAGACTAACAAATAGGTCTTAAACACATCCTTCCCTGCTTAGACATATCAACGCCACCTAATTATGCCCTGGGCTATTATTATCCCCAGACCTCTCTAGAGGGCGCTATTGCCTTTGCTTAATCGGAGCGACATGGTAGTCTGGCAGTCGGGTTAGATATGCTGACACATTTGCCCTTAACCAACTTCTGCTCGAGGTGCTAGCCAGCGTTCGTTTGGGTCGGGTGTTTATTCCCAATCCACCCATGAATCTTTTCACTGAGCTGTATAGTTTGGGCGCGTAGTGTTGTGTTCTCTTCTCACTTAACGGCGTGTATTTTATTTTGTTTACAATAGACGAGCCTTTCTAATGCTACATGGCAACTGGCAAGACTTGGGGTGGAAGCCCCACAGAACCTACACAATAAAAATAGTCCGTAATGTTGGCTAATGTTATCTCTGTGAAATCAACTAGTGCTTCGTTACACAGACTCGGTGTAGGCTACGTGTGGAATTGTGTTCTCCCTATGCTGGCGTTTATTTATTTAATGAGACATGTCGTAGCATCTGGCAAACACATATAGATTGTACAGGCTAACCACTTTGACTAGCCGTCATCCCATAACGGGAGAAACCCCACATACTACACAACAACAATAGAGGATAATCTGCCATTAAGTCCGTAATGTTAGCGTATGCCATCTTAGTGAAATCAACTACAAACTCTGTGTAGGATAGACTACATGTTGTGTTCTCCCCATTACTGCCGCTTATTTATTTCTAGAGACTAGACGAGGCTATCTATTCATAGCATCTGACAAAACCACTTTGAACAGCCGTCACCCTGTCGGGGGATAAACCCCACATACAACACAACAAAAATAGAGGATGATCTGCCATTAAGTCCGTAATGTTGGTGTTTGTTGTCTTTGAGAAATTAACCAGGGGCCTATTTCACAAAACCTGACAAAACACATCCAAGATAAGTGACGAAAACGGGGCTTGACCTAGCCTTGTCTATGTAAACACGCTGAATACGTTTCACTAACGCCGAGCACGGATGAGTTGAGGCGGCTAGGCCAAGCCAGGTGTAACAAATCCTGTTAAGAGCACGTTCACGTTATTCTATAAAAGACGGCATGGATGGATCCCAGAATGCGCGATGAAATGGAGAAGAAGCGTGCGCAGTACTTCACCCCGGCGGAGCAGAGCGTCCTCATGGAATGTTATGAGGTGAAGCACGTGCAGCCTGTCATATATTGCTGTGATCACCGACTTAATTGAGAACACAAGTGAAGTTGGTTTGCGTATTCATTCAATTAATGAAATAAATAAAAGAAACTATTCGATTACAATTGGTTCAGAAATTAAAAGCATAATAATAAGCAAACAAACAAATATAATAAACAGCAGAGATGTTTTATTTAGCCTATTCAAAGTGTTTCATACAGGCCATTAAAAGTTGGTTAACACCATTGCTGGCTGGCCGGCTGCGTCTGACAACTCTGAGTGACAGTTCATTGAGCCAATAAGGGGCAAGAATTAACTAATCCTGGTTCTTAGCCTGGTCGGGAGCAGGCTAGCTGCAAGGTATAAATCCCCATGGTAACTTATATGCGATTTCTTCTGTGAAACGACTTCAAGGCTAAAGTCATCTAGGATGACCAAGTAAACCCGTCTTAATCCCTTATCTTGGTTTTGTGAAATAGGCCCCCGTATTTGAGCAACGTTAGTGATATA
>CM059281.1:25184451-25206951 GCA_030347295.1 Setipinna tenuifilis | reverse complement strand
TGAAAAGGGTCTCTATGGAGCGAAAGGCCTAAAATTGTTCATTAAATATCATTCAGAGTATATGCTTTTTACATTTGGTATTTTTAAATATTGCATTCAATACACGGGGTAAAAAGAATGCGTTGGACTCATGTGCAATGTTGTGCTTTAAGGTATTGTTAAATCACTCTTCTATGCACTCTAAATCACTCTTCTATGCACTCTAACTATGCTTTTGAGGCTATATGCCTATATGTCTGTCTGTCTGTCTTAGCCAGCAAAACGACCCAGGATGTCTCTCCAGGATGCCTCCCCCTTCAAGACACACACAACCAAATCAAAACCCAGTCAAGCCAATAAGTGTGTTGATAATACAGGTAAATGGTATTTTTAATGCATTAATGCAAATCCCTTTGGAAATGTAAATGTGTACAAACATGCAGCTTATTGTTTACTCGTAACCTTACTAAATGTAATGAAATCTATCATTTGAATTAAAAAAAATCCTAGTCAGCCTAGTTTCATGGGCAGCCCACTGCTACATTCCCTCCCAGAAAAGGTGTGCCTCTTTTAGTTTTCCTCATTCAGCATTTTCACCCTGTGCTACAGACCTTCACAACTTTGATCTGGAAGAGGACTGGAGAGGGTCCGAAAATGTGGCGACTCCTTCTGATGCAAGGACTCCACCCAGAGGTAGGGCATCACATCTTACACACATTTTGAAAGTGAGACGGTGACAGCGGGCCGTGTACAAAAGAATATGAAGTATGTTTCTGGCAACTTTCAAAGCATGAATTCTAATGCTTGAACATTACATCGCATTACATTACACTTAGCAGATGGTTTTATTTAAAGCGACTCACAATAGAGAATTTAAACAGGCTACAGAGGTGCAGAGGAAAACAGTAAGAAAAGGTCAGAGAATGATAGCCAGTCATTACAGTTTTTTTGTGATCGCTTAAGCACATTTTTTGTACCTATTGGCTATTTTTACAAAACTCTACACACAAATAAAAAAAAAACATTTTACCAAATTAGCAAAACATTGTAGATGCCTTTTAAAAGCTAACACATCTTGCTTAACTGTGCAACCTTTCTTTTGTACCAGTTTACACAAACCATAATATTAATTAGTACAGCCAGTCATTAGTCATGACACCCAACTTAAACAGTTCATATAAAGGCTAGTAATACATTGCAAGTCCGACCCAGGTGTTTGAATGTGGTTACTATAAAAGTGTAATAAGCAGTGGTAACACATGGATGCCAGTATGCCATTTTGTTTAATGTAATCATGTTTTATTATTTTTAAGGAGTTCCATTACCGGAACATCCACTTTCCACCTCAAGAACATCTCAGTTGTTTGAATGCAGTTACTATAAAATTGTTATAAACAGTGGTAACACATGGAATGCCAGCATGCCATTTTGTTTTGTTGTTATGTTTTATTATCTTTGAGGAGTTCCATTACCTGAATATCCACCTTCCACCTCAAGCACTTCTCAGTTGGACATTAAATCACCTCCCCTCAACAACAGTCACCTTACTAGTCAACAATTGGATAGTCACCTTATTTTTAACCAACCAAGTTTTGGTGAATGGCGATTTTGTTTTTGTAATCATGCTTTATTATTTTTTAGGAGTTCCATTACCTGCACATCCACCTTCCACCTCAAGCATTTCCCAGTTGCGGGCTGATAGCGGGGGCGTTATTAATCAACCTCAAATCTCACAGTGCAATTTTACTGGAAATGTTACGTTCAGTAATGTGGTGGGCGACAAACCGGGTAAATACATGTGTTTTTGTTTGAATTATGTGTGATCACTGATATTACGTTAGTAATTACTGATAATAAATTGCCCATTTCTATGCATGTTGTTTTTTTTTATTTTTTATTATATTTACCTTTTTGAAACAGATGTGTCTGAAAATTCATCATGGACGCAAGAGAACATTTCAGGAGTCTTGAAGGAGAAACTGAAAAAACAAGTACGATATATCAGGGAGGGCAATGAACCTAGACAGGAGAGGAAACCCTTAAACGAAGTCTACACAAAACTCTACATTACTCAGGCTAGGGCTGTAGAAGAGCATGAAATATGCGAGATAGATTCAAGAGTTCAACCATCACATGGTAAGGAAATTGAATGCAACAGCATCTTCAAGCAAGCTGGTAACCCGAGAACTGTCTTGACCAAAGGAAATGCCGGCATTGGGAAAACAGTTTGCATACAAAAGTTTATTCTGGATTGGGCAGAGGAACATGCCAATCAAGACATTAAAAACGTGTTTGTATTACCTTTTCGGGAGCTCAATTTACTTCAAGAAAAAGACTTCAGTCTTCACTCACTTCTCAGTAAGTTGTACCCAGAACTTGCTGAGCTGAAGGATGCAAAGTTCTACAACAGCAATGAAACTGTTTTTATCTTTGATGGCCTGGATGAAAGTAGATTTCGATTGGACTTTTCAAAAAAGCTTGTAGCGGACATACACCAAATGACAACAGTGGACGTCCTTATCACTAGCCTAGTCAAAGGGAAGCTGCTTGACTCTGCTCTCATTTGGATAACATCTAGACCAGCGGCTGTCTCCCACACCCTCTGTGAATACATCGACCAGATCACAGAGGTTCAAGGTTTCAACGACCCACAGAAGGAGGAGTACTTTCAGAAGAAAGTCATTAATTCTGAGCTTGCTGAGAAAATGATCACACACATCAAGTCATCCCGAATTCTCTACATCATGTGTCAAATCCCACTGTTTTGTTGGCTTGCGGCAACAGTTTTTCAAAGAATGCTCATTAAGAGTGCAAAAAAGGAACTGCCAAAAACCCTTACCAGCATGTACTGCCACTTCCTACTCATTCAGGCTTACAGGACACACAAAAAGGACCATGATTCAGATGAAAGAGACAAGAATAAGCTTTTGAAGAGTCACCAAAATATCATTTTAAGAGTTGCTGAGCTGGCTTTCCAACAACTTGACCAGAACAGAGTCATTTTTGAAGAGAAAGACCTTGAGGAATGTGGAATAGAAGCAAATGATACTCTTTTTTCTGACATGTGCAAAAAGATCTTGAAGGTGGACCGCACCTGCTATGTTGAATTCCATAAGAAGATGTACGAGTTTGTTCATTTAAGCATTCAGGAATTCCTTGCTGCTTTCTATGCATTTCATTGCTTTTCAAACAAGAACCTGGATCCTCTCAAACCATTTCTGCCTCTGGGGAAGAAGACTGTTCCTGAATACCTGAGTATTGATGAGTTCTTGAAGATGGCAGTCAACAAGGCACTGGACAGTAAAACTGGACATTTTGACCTCTTTGTCAGGTTTCTTCATGGATTTACATTGGAGTCCAATCGAAGCATTTTAGATGATCTTCTGCCTCAGATACAGGTCGACACAGAGACCATGGAAAAAATCATCAGAAACCTCAGAAGAGTCCAGCGTAAGAATATCTCAGCAGAACGGTGTTTGAATCTCTTTCACTGCCTCAGTGAAATGAACGACTGCTCGGTCCAAGAAGAAGTGCAAAGATTCTTAAATTCAGAGAAGGGCTGCGTGAAAACCTTGTCAATGGCACACTGCTCTGGACTAGCCTACATGCTTCAGCTCTCTGACGTGCAGGAGGAGTTTGATCTGACTAGGTACACAACATCTGACGAGGGCCGCAAGAGGCTGGTTCCAGCGGTAAAAAACTGTGTTAAGGCAAAGTGAGTTGTTTGATTTATTTGATCATTCCTACCCTATGTGAAGCATTGGGAAGGGGGGGGGGGGGTATTGCAGGTATTTAAATGTATCTACTTACCATTCCAAAAAAATATGCTTATTTTTGACAGACTTGCTGGCTGTAAACTCACAGAGAACTCCTGTGACATTGTGGCCTCGGCATTACAGTCTGAAAATTCACCGCTGCGAGAGCTGGATTTAAGCGACAATGACCTTCAGGATTCCGGAATGCAGATTCTCTGTTCTGGACTGAGAAGCACGAATTGTAAACTGGAAAAACTGAAGTAATTATTTGTTATTTGTCTGTTTATTTATTTATTTATTTTGTGATGACTAGAGAAATGGGCATGACCGTCATCACTATTGTCCTGTTGCCTTTTTTTTTTCTTCCTTTTTGTCGTCCCTTTTCCTAGGTTATCTTGCTGTGGTATCACAAAGATTGGCTGTGAGGCACTGGTCTCTGCCCTTCAGTCCAACCCTTCCTGCCTAAAAGAGCTCGACCTGAGTCGTAATTACCCTGGTGGTGAGGGAAGGAGAATGCTCTCTACAGTGCAGAAGACTCTACAGTGCACAATGAGGCAAGGCAGTCTATGTGGGCAAGGAAGCTTTCTCCTTGCTACTCAGAGTAATGTAATTTTAAAAAATACTAAGGAAAAAAAATCTAAATTTTGCCTATATTTTTTTCTTTTTTCCCTCCCTAGTTTTCATGATGAAGCAGAGTACTGGCTGAAGTCTGGTCTACGGAAATGTAAGTCGTATTCTTGGTTTTGAATTATTATTATTATTATAATAATAATATATGTATATGTAAAAGTAGACCTTTGTTTTTGAATGGAGGTGCGTAGTATGTTTATCGTATTATATTTTGGATTGCGGGGTGGGATTTAATAAGATAGGCTTCTTCCCACTCATTTTCAGGTGTGTTTAGGTTAATCATTTTAAATGGCATTTTGTTTCCCAATTTTGTTTTGTTTTGCTTTTGTTGACTTGGTTGTTAAATTGTACTCACAGCATCTGAAATAAATAAATAAATAAATGACAAACAACAAATTATTATTATTATTATTATTATTAACAACAATACTGCTACTACTACTACTACTAATAATAATAATAATAATGCTATCACATTTAAATATTTCTGTAACTATTTTCTGTACCATTTTCTGTACTAACTTCAGAAGTTTATATATGCTACATATATGTAAATTATTTCATCTCATGTAATTATTTTTGGTTGAACATGCAATGACTTTCAGTTGTCACTTTTTCAGATGCCTACAAAATTACTTTAGACCCAAGCACGGCCCACAGAAAGCTACGTTGGAAGAACCAAAAGGTTTACGTGGACACACAAGAACAAACACAGCCCGATTACCCAGGACAATTCCAGCACTGTCAGCAATTCTTATGCAACGAGGGCCTGAGAGGTAAAGCTTACTGGGAAGCAGACTGGAACAAACACGCCAAACTTGGTGTTGCCTACAAGACCATTCAGAGGAACGGTCAAGATGAGAGTAAGTTCGGATGCAACAACAAGTCCTGGAGTCTGGAGTGCTTCATTGGGTCGTATGTTGCCAAACACAACAACCTCCCAGTAACCGTCCCAGCTCCTCGCTCCCGCTCCGGACGAGTTGGCGTTTTCCTAGACTGGGAGAGTGGAACTCTGTCCTTCTACAGTGTATCCTCCGGAGCTCTGTCTCACCTGCACACATTCCGTGCTAAATTTACTGAAACTCTTTACCCAGGGTTTGAGGTTTCAAACAGTGTGACCCTGTGGCAGCCTACCAAGAAACAAGGTAGTGAATCCTGAAGCTGTTTTAACCTAAACAGAGAACTGCTGACTCCTGTATACTGTGATTATGTAAAAAATTGTACGTCTGTTGTCTATGCACTTCTGTGCATTTCTCTCTTGGTTAGATTGATTATTTTTTTTAAAAATCATTTCTTTGTTGTTTTTGTGTTTTGTATTTTTTTCTTTATATTCTGATTACAAGCTGCTAGTGTAGCTAACACTTAATGGTTGATGAGTAATCCCAGATAGGTGTTGCTTCTTGGATGATTACACAGATTGAACTGTACGTACAAGATGAACTGCTTTGTAGGTGGTGTGCAGTGCCCTGATGAAGGGCTCGACTGACACTCGAAAAAGAACTGAACACGTTTTTTTGTTTTGCTCCGTGGACCTAACCAGAGGTGGACAAAGTGGATTGAGAAAGTAAAAGTCCTCCCACACAGCAAAGCGACACCGTGGCGGAGGTAGCACGGCTTCTGGAACGGATCCGTGAAACGGGCCCGTATCGGCGTCCACTTGCACACCATGACGGATCCACTCAGAAGACGGATCACGGATCCACGGTGGCTCCGCACTGTATCCAATCCGCATCCGCGCTTCAAACCTCACCTCCGTGGCGGGCCATGAAAACACAAAGGCAATGTTTACTGTCCGTGTCGCAATATATCAGTAAACCAATACTTACTCAAGAGCTCAGTCGAAGACGTCGGTCCAAGAAAACATCTCCCCTGATTGATGTACCTCGAGGTGCTCAGTCGAAGACGTCCCTCTAAGACAAAATCTCACCTGATTGGTGTACGGAGTAAAGGCCCGTCCGCATCAGTGGATCAGATATGGGTGCACTCTGGGATCGCTGTTTGACAGTAGAATTCAGAGGGCGGAGCAGATACGCTCAGGGGCGTTAAAACAAATGTGACAGTTACGCGGATTTGGCGATTTGAAACCGGATCTGCATAGGAGTCTCCTGCTGTGTGGACACTACACCATTATCGCACACACACACACATGCACACGCACACACACTCACACACACATGCACACGCACACACACACACACACACATGCACACGCACACTCACACACACATGCACACGCACACACACACACACACACACGTACTCACGCACACACACACACACATGCACACACACGTACTCACGCACACACACGCACACACACACACACATGCACACACATGTACTCACGCACGCACACACACACACACACACGCACACACGCACACACACACACACTCTGCACCATGGGATCCGCATAGGAGTCTGGTCCAGTGTGGGCTGTCATGTATTCCTCCTGCCTGTGGTGATTTTCCTACCTAGGGTCAGCTGGTTTAGTGAATTGGCTGGAACAAATATGGGGCACCACCTCTGGCACCTCTGGCACATTACCACAGAATTCATGTTTTGACAATCTAAAAAAAATGTAAATATATATATATATATATATTTTTACATTTGTATTTGTACATGTTTACAATAGTAGACATTTCCATGTCTACTATTTTGGAATGTTGGGCATTGGCTATCTGTTGTTATCAGTTATTTCTGTTTTTACTGTTCATGTCCTGTGATGTACATACTGATGACCCCCCCCCCCCCCCCCCCCCACCCTCCCCAAATAAACAAATCACTGAAATAAAAAAATAATGCTTTATGCTTTTTGTAATACTTTGTGCCATAATACATTGATTATGTGGAAGATGGTACATGAGTCTTAACATACAACCACAAATAACATATGACTAACACAGCTTTAAGAGCAGATAACTTTGAACTCATACCCTTGCCAAAAAAAATGTGAAAAAAAGAAACTGCTAAATGACGAAACTCCTAATTTGTGGGTTGTAGGTTGTATTTTTGTTATTGTGCATTTGCTATTCCATAAATCCTGGACAAACTTGGGTAATTCATCAGGGACATATTTGAAACAATCATTCCTGACCATTCCTCAATCATGCCTGACATTGTACCAGTAGGCTAAAGTCAGATTGTATGATACCACATAACATAATCGAAATCAAACAAACATGAATAACTAAATACATATATTAAATAGCAGTATGAAATATCCATTGTGCGCATGACAAAAAAACATCCTTAAAAATGCATTATAAGACATCTGACAGATAATAGGTGTCAGGAAAATCTCCTGCTCGAACACTCTAAGTGTACAAAGAAACACACAATCAGTCAGGCGCGTTTTCTTGCTACGCTTCTTTGACAGTCAAAGGAGAGGTCACATTCGGGGAAGTCCTGTGCGCGAGCTCTGGAGATGTACTGTCAGAGAGCAGCCTTTTATTCACACAAGCGTTTTGCAGAGGTTACATGACAGGCAGGTAGGCCTACATATCCTGTTTTCTAGCTTTGCTCTTTGCGGTTAGCTTTGCTCTTTGCACAGAGAACATGTTGCAGTTGATAACTGTCTGTGGCAGGGTTCCTGTTTTCAGTTGACTGCAAAACAGCCTGAGGCAAACCTTATCCTAGAGCTTGCCAATGCTGTTTTATATGATTACCCTTTTGCACATACACACACACCTGTGACCTTTATTAGTCAAAGTACATTTTGTTCTCCACAATAGGGGACCCATACATATTACTAAAAGTGTTGCTTGTGTCCTTGTGTCTGTCTAACATCACTGCTTAGAAGAGCACAAAGACTGGAGAAGAAAAAAGGAGATCTTTCTGTTCACCAGGTCTTTAATGTGGATCCACTACCATATAGAGGCACACACTCCTATACAGATAAACAGCATGATCCCTTTACGGAAATTACGACACTCTCGGCTGTCAAAATAAACAACATGGCATCTTTACAAACTACTGGGCCTATGAATAAAATTACGGTGTTGCTCCCTGTGTGGTTGAATGACGTGGTGTTTTCAGTGACGCGGCACATAAGGAACATACCTGTATACAGGGGCGAATCTAGACCATTTTTAGGGGTGCCAAGGCACCCCCGTGAAACTGCTCGGCACCCCCTGGCTCAGTGCAAAATGAATAATATATTATATATAATAATAGTGTTGTGTGATAAGCACTGGGAGCCGGGCACCCCTAAAGACCAGATGCTAAAATCGCCCCTGCCTGTATATATCAGGAAGTGTTGCTGCCACTGTTCTGATCTGGTTTTGACGCAATTATATTCGTTGGATTTTTTTGGAACAAACTGTTGCTTGTAGACGTCGTATAGGACTTAACTGTAATCTACTATCATTCCATTGTGCGAAGCTTCAGAAAAAGGTCCATCTTCCATCATTCCATTGTGCGAAGCTTCAGAAAAAGGTAAGGCATGCTGCTGCTTTGCGTGGTTTACTGTAAGTTGTAAGTTACAGCGCCCTAGAGTTATGGCGCCAATTCATAGGCTACTGATCACAAATAAGGAAACAATGCACATGTATAGGATTTATAGAGATCAAATGTGATATATCGAAACCATTGTCAATTTATTTTTTACGTTAGAGATTTGTGGGGTTTTCGCGGCTGTTAATGTATTGTAAAAGTGAAATGGTTCATGTAACCTACATGAGATACACCGGGCATAGTTTGGAATGGAAACCAATTGGTTCAATAAATATAGTTAATAAATAAGTGTCCGAATCACCACAAGTGTTCTGCCAAAAGGTCCTACTTGCGCGAAACGTCCTAACATGAGTTCTGCCGGAGGCATATAGGCTACTGATCTGTGCTTACGCGCGCTTTCAGTGTCGTTCTTTTGCAGTCACAGAATCCTTTTTAAGGTTGTTTAAATTATGGTATCGGAATGTTATGTCGAAGATTGTAGATATCCACCATCTCTGGTTATGTCATGTGTGTCCAAATCCACGTAAAACATTCTGGTAATCATTAAAGCCACTCTGAAATGTTTAGTAAGAAAGAGCCAAGATTTGGCTTAGTTAACCGGCCCTTTAACATTACTCACGAACCACGGATCTAGACGTCTATTTATCAGGTTCAGTTGAGTCCTTCCACATTTGATATAGCCTGTAATCAATAAACGACACCAATTAAACATTTTGCATCTCAGTCGGCAGACAAATGAAACATACAGGACTTGAGCACAACTAGTGGATCCAAGCAAGCAGCGCAAATATACGCACTCCGCCGAGGCTTCTCTCGCTGCAGCTTGCGGGAAGGCGAGGCTTGACGTCAAGCCTCGCTCACATCAAGTAGTAGAGCATTCTGGGATTGTGACGTCATTTTTCGTTCGTGCTGGGCTGTGTACCAAACGCCAGAATCAAATGAATGAGTTTCAATGAGACGAGTCAAGCGGTTGCCTGATATCAGTGAGATTTAAGCCTGGTTATGCCCAGTTAAGGCTGTTGCTTCAGTGTTTTGAATGAACTAACATCTCGAGGGTTTAGATAAGTATTCCCCAATTAATTTCTTTTAAGTTTAGTAACGTTTTAACGACAGTTTTCACAAGCACACACCCGTACTTTCGCATAGCAACCCTGGTTGCTATGGACTCAAATGCCCTCGTTGTCAGTTTATGTCGTTATTTAGGAATCTCTCGTCTTTTGAGTGTGACAAAGTTACCTTGGTATTTTACTTTGTTTTAAAATACACTAACTTTTAAAGCCCCATAGTGTATATTAAACAATCAATGCATTTCAATATAATGCAAGTACTACAAAGGACTATGCATTGTCCATGGCATGGAAGAAGGTGGGGTATGTTTCAGTGCATATTAAATCACATGTGCAGACTATAGGCTTCGAGAAAATATATAGATTAAGCTCTTTTATGTTAAAATCAATTTGTACATCAAATTCCAGCAATAATCTCTTTTCAGTAAACAGTGCACCGTACTAATTATTGGCCTTCGGCATGTACGTCATCGAGACCACGTGATATATCGTGGTGTATGGCGGAAGTCCATTCAGATTACATTACGTGGAGAAAAACGTCTGTACCCTTGTATTTTCGTTTATTGAAGTAATTCGAATCTGGTTGTAACACAAAGCCATTGTTGATGTTTTTAAGGTAACTTTGTCACACTCAAAAGACGAGAGATTCCTAAATAACGACATAAACTGACAACGAGGGCATTTGAGTCCATAGCAACCAGGGTTGCTATGCGAAAGTACGGGTGTGTGCTTGTGAAAACTGTCGTTAAAACGTTACTTAACTTAAAAGAAATTAATTGGGGAATACTTATCTAAACCCTCGAGATGTTAGTTCATTCAAAACACTGAAGCAACAGCCTTAACTGGGCATAACCAGGCTTAAATCTCACTGATATCAGGCAACAGGAACGAAAAATGACGCCACAATCCCAGAATGCACTACTACTTGATGTGGGCGGGACTTGACGGTCAAGGCGCGCCTTCCCGCGGGCCGCAGCGAGCTGTACTTGACTCAGCCACACACTCACTCAGCAGAGAAACGAAACTTAACTTCTCTGACTCGACTACAAGTATCCAGCCGACATAACTGAACCCAGACCGTCATCGTGGTGAATCTTAAGTTTTGTTTCTCTACCCGACTCATAACCGTTGATCCCAACTCATAGCCACTGGTGACTCCCTGCTTTCAGTTGGCTCATGGCTTGACTACTGAATCCAGTGGCGGTTCTATAGTGATTTATGCCCCGGGCGAGAGCACCTCTCAGCACCCCCCCGAGCAGAGAGACACGCTGCTTCTGCTGCTTCTGTGCATGGTACTTCTCTGCTTGCTTGCTGGGAAGCGCCTGCAGTTCACTTAGGGGTCGCCAATGTGCCGATTGCAGCGATATATATATATATATATATATATATGTGGCATATAGAAAGCACACTAAAAGACTGCAATTTTCTGATGTAGGTAATTACCAATTAATGAGGTAATACTTGTAAATGAAAAAAATAAATAAAAAAATAAACAAGATTCTTAACAGACAGCTCAGAAAATTAAATTGAAATAAATTTAGACCCTTCTTAGGGCTCTCTTAAAAAGCAAATGTGTTTCCTAAGATGCTTCTTAGCCTAAGAAGACCTGCAGTTAAGAAGGACCTCTAAGAAGGGTCCGGAGCGCTCTTCACAACCGTTTTAGCGACAAATCAGTGGAAACAGCGCCATGTCAGACAGGCAAAACAATGTGACACTAAGGGCCTGTTTACACGAGAACGCATACGAACAAAATATTTTATCGGAAGTGCCTTTCGTTTACATGGTGACAGCGTTTTTGGGGCCTAAAAATGCAAAAATCTGAAACCACCCTCCAGAGTGGAACAGCTAAATGCACGTTTCCGTGTAAACTGCCCAAGACTCAAAACTGGTCAGATCTGCTCACGTCAGATGAGAAGAAAGAAGATTTTGCTCATGCACGGGGACATGGCGGTGTTGTGTAATAATGTATCACAGCGCCACCTAGCCGCCTGGCATGCATACCCAACTGAATTCCACACACTTTTGCGTCACCGTATGCACGCAGATTTCCTCCCGAAAACGCTCGTGTAAATGTGGAATAAAAAGTGAAGACGCGACGCCACTTTTGCGTCTTCTGTTGATTACCGTCATCATGTAAACGTAGCCTAAGCAAGGAGACATTAATGCAGTGTGTCTAATCTGCACAGGAAAAGGCCACCCTTTAATGTCAGTTATGTACTCCAATTTCTGTATTTTCAGACACGACACACATCACAATGTCTTCATTAAATGATCTGCTACGAAAGACACTCGACGATCTGGAAGAAGCTACCTTCAAGCGATTTAGATCCATTTTAAAGGACAAGACTGCAATCCCGTTCAGAAAGCTAGACCGTGCTGATGTAGATGATACTGTTGACCTTATGGAAAGGTACTTGACGGATGACCGTCTGAATGTCACGCTGGAAATCCTAAGAGAGATGGGGGAAAAAAAGTTGGCTAATGACTTAGAGAAGAAATACGATAAAAGTAAGTGTGCACATTTCCTCTGTGTATGTGTTTACATGGACATTATGTAAATCTTTATATGGATGTAAAGATATTACAATTTTACAATATGATAATGCTATGTTAAAACTTTATGTGATGGCTTCCTTTGAAATAGTCAAATGAAAATTGTAAAATAATTTGAAAAGTACAGTGTGTATATAAATAGATACATATTCTATTACTTCTTGTATTGCACAAATATTTTCATTGTGTCTTTAGTAACAGTAATGGTAAAATGATCTCACCCTGAAATTTAGTTTTTAGAGTGGCTCTAATTTGGATGTCTGTGCTAGCTAGACTAGCATTGCTGTAGTATCTCTTTTTAATATTGTATTTTGCTACAGTACTCCATCAAAGGGCGATCTCTAAGTTTAGTCTTCACTAGGCCCTCCTGAAATACACCATGCATTTGTGTTGGTGAACAGACAATTTGTAGCAGTAAACAGGTGGCATTCATTTGACAACATAAAAGAATTCATAGAAATCATGTAAAATTCTACATGACTTAGATCTGTCAATTACCTGTGATGAAGCCAGACCCCAAAGCGAGGCAGGAGGGTTTTCTTAAAGTGCCATGACACCCTAAAAGAACAAAGATAACTTCAAGTCCACGTTATTTTGTTAATCCTGTACCAAAGATGACAGGTCTCTGATGACATCTGCCCATTATTGATGGCATCCTTAGATAAATGACTGCAAGCACAATAGAAATATTTGGTGAAGTAATAAAAATACATATTTATCTTCTAAAATTAGCAGCGTATGTCACCTATTGGCTGATTGTGACTCGAAAAATATCGGTGTCTCTAATTCAGTTGTTATATTTGTAGGTTACCAAAATGCAGTAAATGGGGCATCTGTAAGCTTATTACAAGATGTAATGCTTCAGTCATTATATTTATGGATGTGGCTTCTCCTAAAACGAGTGTAATAAGCAGTCCTGTAATATAACAGTCAACAAAAACTCAGTTAATGACCAATCAATGTAAAATTAACAGTGCAAGGAAAATGCATCTTATTTGTAGTTCTTACTTCCATTCACTGTGTTCTGATGTAGTTGAAAAAAAGATTCATATAGTAACATATCCATGGAAATAGACCCATTTGTTCTGGTAATATCATGAAATTACCTACATTCATGATGAGTTTTTTGTGTGTTTTTGTACTTATGTTTGCATCTATACCTTTTCTTTCAATCTTAAGCAGATGGACATGTGGATTCTGCACTTGAGAAAATATCAGGAAAACTGAAGGCAAAACTGAAGACACAAGTGCAATACATCATAGAGGGCAATGGGACTAGACCGATGAAAAAACACTTAAACCAGATGTACACAAAACTCTACATCACTAAAGCCAAGGCTATTAAGGAACATGAAATATCTCAGATGGATTCAGCTTTTCAACCACCACCTGGTGAGGAAATTGAGTCCAATGATATATTCCAAAAAGATGCAGATACCAGGGTTGTGTTGACCAAAGGAAATGCTGGCATTGGCAAAAGTGTTTGCACACAAAAGTTCATTCTGGACTGGGCAGAGGGACAGGCCAATCAAAATGTAAAACTCATGATTCCATTGCCTTTTCGAGAGCTCAGTTTACTTACAGAAGAATATAGCCTTCACACACTTCTCATGGACCGTTACCCAGAACTTAAAGAGCTTCAAAATCCAGAGATCTACAACAGCAGAAAAACTCTCTTTGTCCTTGATGGCCTAGATGAAACCAAATTTAATTTAAACTTGAAATCCAAGACTGTAGCAGACATGAACAAGATCACCACAGTTGATGTCCTTATCACTAGCCTCATCAGAGGAACGCTGCTTGACTCAGCCCTCCTTTGGATAACCTCACGGCCGGCAGCTGTCACCAAGGCCCTCGCACAATACATTGACCAGGAAACAGAAGTCAGAGGTTTCAAAGACCAAGAGAAGGAGAAGTACTTTTACAATAATGTCAGCAACCCTGAGCTTGCCAAGACAATTATCTCACACATCAAGTCATCACGAATTCTGCATATCATGTGCCATATCCCTCTGTTTTGTTGGCTTGCTGCAACTGTTTTTCAGAAACGCAAGAATGACTTGCCTACAACCCTTACCACCATGTATTGCCACTTCTTGTTCATTCAGACTGAACTGGCGTACGAGAAGAAGCATGGTGAACCAAATGAAAGTGACACAAAGCATCTTCTACAGCACTACAAAGACATTATTTTAAGAATTGCTGAGTTGGCGTACAGACAGTTTGTCAAGGGAGCTGTCATTTTTTACAAGGAGGACCTTGAGGAATGTGGGATTGATGCGAATAATTGTATTGTTTCTGACATGTGCAAAGAGATGTTGAAGGAAAATCCTGTCTATTATGTTGACTGCCATGTAAAGATCTACTCCTTTGTACATTTCAGCATTCAGGAGTTCTTTGCTGCTTTATATGCATTTAATTGTTTTTTAAACAAGACCATGGAACCACTGAAATCCTGCCTTGCTCTGCAAAGAGGAAAAAAAGCTCTGCCTGAACAGATTTCTATTGAAGAGTTCCTGAAAATGGCAGTAAACAAAGGACTTGACGATAAAACAGGACATTTTGACTTGTTTGTCAATTTTCTACATGGCTTTACACTGGCGTCCAATCAAAAAGTGGTAGATGGTCTGTTGGACCTAACGTGTGACACAGAAACCAGAAGCACAATTATAAGCAACCTTAAAAAGATTCAACGGAGGAATATCTCAGCAGAACGTTGTATAAATATCTTCCATTGCTTCAATGAAATGAACGACTGCACTGTCCAAGAGGAAGTTGAAGGATTTTTGAAAGCAGAGAAGGGCTGTGTTAAAATGTTGTCGCTGGCACACTGCTCTGGACTAGCCTACGTGCTTCAGGGCTCTAAGGTGCAGGAGCAGTTTGATCTGACTAAGTACAACACATCTGACGAAGGACGCAAGAGGCTGGTTCCAGCGGTAAAAAACTGCTGTAAGGCAATGTGAGTAGTTTGTTTTAAATGAATTATTTGAATAATCTGGGAAGCATTATGGTAACAAAAAACAGCAAGGTAGTTTTCTTTGTTGTGCAAAAAGAACACTGTGAAATTAAAAGAAATACAATTGTGTGCATTTTTGACAGACTTGCTGGCTGTAAACTCACGGAGAACTCCTGTGACATTGTGGCCTCGGCATTACAGTCTGAAAATTCACCACTGCGAGAGCTGGATTTAAGCAACAATGACCTTCAGGATTCCGGGGTGAAGATTCTTTGTGATGGACTGAAAAACTCACACTGTAAGCTCAGAAAATTGAAGTAAGTAGTGAAAAACATTTCCATCACTAGTACACACTACTTAACACTTTTAAATGTATAGAGGCTCCAGTGAGAATTTTTATGTTGAATGCAATGATTTCACTTTTAATAGACCCAGTTTTAAAAACGTACATAGTAGACTGCCACTAAAGACTTTTGGTAACACTTTCTATGAAGCTTGTATTGCATTGCTTGCATTCATAAAGGCTTATAATGCATAATGCAAAATATGTAAGTGTTCATAACTATTTATACATACTCATGACTGTATTCCTAAGGGATTATAATCATAAGTCATAAGCCATATTCCAACTTTAAGTGACACAGTACATTCTTGGTTATAAAGCTTCACCTGCATACGAGTGTAGTCACAAGTATGTATAAATAGTTATGAATACTAATTTCAACCATTATAAAGCTTTATATAGGCATTATAACCATTTGTGAATGCATTTATAGAGTCTTCTGAATACAAGCTTCATAGAAAGTGTTTTTCAGACTTGTTATGCCTTTTTAAAACAATCAACAAATGGCATGACTTGGCCGTGAATGTGAAACATTTTATGTAAAGAGCTTCAGGCATTCTACTGAAAATATATAACGGGCTATATAAATGCAAATGTCTGTACTCTGCTTGTGGAAGTTTGTGGAAGTGCTATATAAACAGCTGTGTGTTACATTATGCAGTAAAATGTAAAAAAAAAAAAAGTAATTATTGAGAATCTGCTCAGTGTTTCCCCCCATGTCCTTTGTATTCCCTAGATTATCCTGCTGTGGCATCACACAAACTGGCTGTGTGGAGCTGGCCTCTGCTCTTCGCTCCAAACATTCTTGCCTGAAGGAGCTTGACCTGAGCCGCAACTACCCAGGGGCTGGTGGAAAGGACGTGCTGTCTAAAATACAGAGGAGTCGACGATGTAATATAAGGTAAGGCCATCTGTTTGCTTTGTTTGTTTGTTAACCCCAGAAATATATGTTGTAAATGCCTCTAGAAAATATATACATTCTGACTGTGTTTTCTCCAACAGTTTTGATGATGAAGCAGAGTACTGGTTGAAGTCCGGACTACGAAAATGTAAGTCATATCTTTGTTTTTTTTTTCCTCTTGAAGAAATAAGCTCATTAGGGCTAAAATTGGTTACAGGCTCCGATAAGTAATGTTTAATGACCACGGCTAATAATTCATTCCTCAGATGCCCGCAAGCTCACTTTAGACCCAAACACTGCCCACAGATGGCTATGTTGGACCAACCAACCAAAAGTAAACCAAAAGGTTAGTGTGGACAAGCAAGACCCGACATATCCTGACCATCCGAAGCGGTTCCAGCACTGCCAGCAATTCTTATGCCGTGAGGGCCTGCAGGGTAAAGCTTACTGGGATGTGGACTGGAAGGGACATGCTGCAATTGGCATTGCCTACAAGAGCATTCGAAGTGATGGTCAAAATGAGAGCAAGCTTGGATGTAATGACAGTTCTTGGAGTCTAGAGTGCTTTATTGGGTCATATGTTGCCAAACACAACAATCTCCCAGTAACCATCGAAGCTCCTCGTTCCCACTCTGGACGAGTAGGAGTTTTCCTAGACTGGGAGAGTGGAACTCTGTCCTTCTACAGTGCATCCTCTGGTACCCTCTCTCACCTGCACACATTCCATGCTAAATTTACTGAACCTGTCTATCCAGGGTTTGAGGTTTCAGACAGCATTACCATATGCCAACCTATGAAGAGAAAGGCTAGTGATTCCTGAGGTGTTGGTGTTCGTGTTGAACTATGCAGAGGACTATCATCTTTAAGGTAATGCAGAACTGAACAAATCACTTGTACCCAGCACAACTCTAGGCTAGTTATTGTATTGGTTTGTTTATTTATCTTTTGTTCGCTGGTGGTCAACAATGAAAACAATTTTGTAAGTAAGGCACTTTTAAATCTGGTCTGAAACCATCATGCATTATGTTAGTACTTTTTTTAAATGCAGGCAAACTGAAAACATCCACTGTGTCCACACCTGTAATACTAAAGTCTGGTCGGATACAGTTTCTTCTGTATTTTTTTGTATATTTCCACAGCAATTGTATATGAAAATCAATATATTTTCTTGATCAGCCTTTTTATCTATCAGTAATGTATATTTTATGATTTTGTAAATATGTGTACCCAGTTTTTTTATGGTTTTAGGATTAAATACATGTTTTTGATTGCTTGTCAAGGTAGTACAAAGATTTAGGCAAGAACAAAGATTTCTCATTGATCTACATTTATAGGACTTTTGTCATCTCACCACCTTATATCGATTGTATATAAAAATCAATATATTTCCTTTATTAGCCTTTTTATCTATCAGTAATGTACAGTATGTCACAAAAGTGAGTACACCCCTAACATTTTTGTACTTTGTTTATTATATCTTGTTTATTAAGTCTAAAGATATAACACTTTTCTACAACGTAAAGTAGGCAGTGTACAGCTTATATAACAGTGCAAATTTGCTGTTCCCCCAAAATAACTCAACACACAACCATTAATGTCTAATAAAAAATGTACAAAAATGTGAGGGGTGTACTCACTTTTGTGACATACTGTATATTTTATGGATTTGTAATTGTTTAAATATGTGTGTCCAGTCAGTTTTCTCATGGATTTAGGATTAAATACATGTGTTTTTTGGGGCTTTTGTGCCTTCATTAAGAGAGAGGACAGTAAAGAGTGGGACAGATCTGTTGTGTAGGTGTTGATATCCCAGTAGATACCTAAGGCACCGACGAGACACTGTGGCCATCAAGTGAGTGATCCTTTGAGTTCTTGGGTGTTTCGCTGAAAGGCCCATGAAATAAGACTCATGAGATGTAAGTGAGTTGAATTTAAGTAGGTTTATTTAGAAACGTTTGAGACAGAGTGCACTGACCAGGATTCAAATTTAAAGGTAAACTGTGTAGGATTTGGCGCCACTCAGGCCAGAGTAGGTATTACAGCCAAAGATGTCTATGTTGACTGGAAATGAGTGGAAAAGGGAGATAAAGTAGGGTTGGGAAATGACCCAGGTTGGACTCAAACCTGGCACCCAAGGCAAAACATGGGTTTCTTCCTTTGCATAATGTTGATTTCTGTGGGTCATTTTTTTCTGTGGGACATTTTTAATATCGTTTTTTTTCTTTCTCTCTCATCAGTGGATTGTGTTTGTGTGATGTGGCATGAGGGATGGTATGATGGGAGGTTATTAATTCCTTTTTGTAACATGATGGTAATACCTAAGAATAAAATTCAAAAAATCAATACAAATGTACTGTTTCAAAGTGTACTGATTAATTCCTATAAAAAATGGCTAACCTCCACTTCCTAACAAAGCTAACGTCCACTTCGAGAACTCAGAGAACACTGTCCTGTACTCTGGCTGTACTAACTTTGTGACGCTTTTGCTTACTCTGTTTTCCTCTGGATAAAAGGGTCTGCATACCGTAATGCACAGACAGTTTATGACACATTAAAATGGTGAGAAGGCAGAGATCATCTTCTCACAGTTTCCTTGACCTTTGGAAAACAGTAACTCTCGCCACATCCAAACAGCCATGAGCATATGCCCCCCAGCAGAAGCGGGTTTAGGCATGGGCGAACAGGGCAGCCGCCCGGGGCGCCATTTCGTGGGGAGCGCCACGAGCGCTTGGGGAAAAAAAAATAAAATAAAATAAAAAGCTCCGTGTGTCATATCGGAATATTGGCGGCCCCTAAGTGAACTGCAGGCGCCCTTGCTTGCTGAGAAGGTGCCATGCACAGAAGCAGCGTGTCTCTCTGCCTCGGGGGGGGGGGGACTGCTGAGATGAGGTCTCGCCCGAGGAGTAAAACACTATAGAACCGCCAATGTCCTCTACGCGCGCTTGTTCCATTCTGCCAGCAGTGCAGTGCCCCCTACCATCAGCACCAGGCAGTGCAGGTAAAGGTAGCCACGGTCCACACTGCAGCCCACCTCTCTGCACATGCCCAGTAGTGACTGCTCCTGGCGGATGTTGCGCAGGTCTAGGCGAATGCGTGCCAAGTCCCTGAGCAGAGAGCCCGAGAGCCCCGCGGCCTCATGGGACTCCACAGCGCCCCCTGGTGCCCGCTGTCTGCCTGAGTCTAAGCAAGGATAGAAAAATAATATGAATGCATGTGCTATTATTATTATTATTATTATTATTGTTATTGTTATTATTGTTATTACTATTATTATTATTATTATTATTATTATTATTATTATTATTATTATTAAGGTTGTTGTTGTTGTTGTTATTGTTATTATTTAAGAGATCAATAAATATTATGAATGTATTTAGGGGTATTATGAGATATTAATGATCTGCAAAGTTCACAAACTTTGAAAGCGACATTGTCTAAAACGTAGGTGTTGGTGTTATTATTATTATTAATAATAATAATAACATTATTATTATTAATAATAATAATAACAATAATAATAACAATAATCATAATCATAATAATGATGATAAAAGGATGGTAAACCTGTCATCAAAGTTTCCCAGTGACTCCGCCCACTCAACAGCAATAGGCTGGGGAAGATGTTCTTCCTGAACCACTCAGACCTCCCATTGGCTATCTGGAACACCACAGCCGTTTCCATGGCGCCGCATGCTAGCAGACCGAGTGAGCCGAACAGATAGACCTCTGGGTGTGTTACAGAGCAAAGGAAAGAAAGTTTATAATGCGTAAAGTACATACAGTATGTCACAAAAGTGAGTACACCCCTCACATTTTTGTACATTTTTTATTAGACATTAATGGTTGTGTGCTGAGTTATTTTGGGGGATCAGCAAATTTGCACCGTTAAATAAGCTGTACACTGCTATATATACACATATAAACAAGATATAATAAACAAAGTACAAAAATGTTAGGGGTGTACTCACTTTTGTGACATACTGTACTACTGTATGTATCATGTCTTTCACAAGCTATGTGTATTTAAAAACGAGTACTCTTTACAATAATTAATCTGATTAATCACAATGGAGTTTAAAAGTTAATAATGATTAAGCACAATTAATCGCACAATTAATGTTTCAGAATTCTCCTTTTTTTGTAAAAAAAAAAAAAAATGTCACACATGCCCATCCAAAGTATTTTTAAAGAGCCAGTTGCCAGGAAAACAACATTTAAAAACACACCCTATGTTTTTTTTTTTTTTAAATACAATTACAAAAACATGGTGATGACATTGCCGATTATATACGTATCATTCATACAGATCGATTTTTCGATTTCATTTTCCAAAAGCTAGATGTTATTGCAACCAACCCCAGTAACCAAATATAAATATACATTTTTTTTGTTGTGCATTTACTGTGAGGAGTCCTAAAGCTTACTTTGACTAAACTTCTCCACAACATTTCACATACTACCAACTACGAGACTAGAGGAAGAGGAAAGGTAATGATGTTCACTGCAGGAACTACTAGGTAGGATGGACAGGGCCAAATCCAAAATGTACACTCGCTCACTACGTAGTCCACTATGTAATGAATGAAGCAATGTAACTCACATGCTATGTAGTGCGCTAGGCAGGGGCGAATCTAGACCATTTTTAGGGGTGCCAAGGCACCCCCGTGAAACTGCTCGGCACCCCCTGGCTCAGTGCAAAATGAATAATATATTATATATAATAATAGTGTTGTGTGATAAGCACTGGGGGCCGGACACCCCTACAGACCAGATGCTAAAATCGCCCCTGGCGCTAGGTAGGGAACAAAACAATGTAATTCACACCCTATGTAGTGTACTATGTAATAAATGAAACAATGTAAGTCACATGCTATATAGTGTACTATGTAATGAATGAAACAATGTAAGTCACATGCTATATAGTGTACTATGTAATAAATGAAACAATGTAAGTCACATGCTATATAGTGTACTATGTAATAAATGAAACAATATAACTTACATGCTATATAGTGTACTATGTAATAAATGAAACAATATAACTTACATGCTATATAGTGTACTATGTAATAAATGAAACAATATAACTTACATGCTATATAGTGTACTATGTAATAAATGAAACAATGTAAGTCACATGCTATATAGTGTACTATGTAATAAATGAAACAATATAACTTACATGCTATATAGTGTACTATGTAATAAATGAAACAATGTAAGTCACATGCTATATAGTGTACTATGTAATAAATGAAACAATATAACTTACATGCTATATAGTGTACTATGTAATAAATGAAACAATGTAAGTCACATGCTATATAGTGTACTATGTAATAAATGAAACAATATAACTTACATGCTATGTAGTGCATTATGTAGTGAATGAAACAATGTAACTCACACCTGATGTAGTGTACTATGTAATGAATGAAACAATGTAAGTCACACCCTATGTAGTGCATTATGTAATGAATGAAACAATGTAAGTCACACCCTTTGTAGTGCATTATGTAATGAATGAAACAATGTAAGTCACACCCTTTGTAGTGCATTATGTAATGAATGAAACAATGTAAGTCATACCCTTTGTAGTGCATTATGTAATGAATGAAACAATGTAAGTCACACCCTTTGTAGTGCATTATGTAATGAATGAAACAATGTAAGTCACACCCTTTGTAGTGCAGTGCACTATGTAGTGAATGAGTGAACATTTCGAACGCCCAAAATACATTCAAGCGAAATTTACCGCTTTCGCCCGGCTTTCTCCGCTTTGAGTGGGCATGTACCAACCGTCAGTTGAAGAGACATGAAGTTTAAAATGATAAACAATCCTGAATGGTAATGATTAT
>CM059281.1:25156951-25181951 GCA_030347295.1 Setipinna tenuifilis | reverse complement strand
TGTGTGTGTGTGTGTGTGTGTGTGTGTACTCACATCTCATAGAGAATGACGTCTGGCCCCCAGAGTTTGTGTGCAGGGAGAGTAACCCGTCGGATCCCCCCAAACAGGCTGGGATCCCATCTCAAGAACTCATTCAGCCAGGACTCACACACACACACACACACACACAGGATAGTATTTACAAGGACAGCATGACACCACAATGGTTTCCAGTGATACCTCACAAACACACACACACACATACACACACACACACACACACACACACACACACACACACACACAATGTAATACAGATACAGGACTTAGTGGAGAGAGCAGAGCACTGGAGTGGCCTAACATGTTTAGATGTACCAAATAAAACAAATATTTAAAAAATGCAAAACAAAAGTGTTTGACAGATACCTCTGTATAGAGAACATAGAGAAGCAAGCGTTCGTTTTTTTCATCCTGTAGACAAAATGGTATTTCACAAAAACATCACAGTTGTTTTTTTTTTAATCTAATACATATGTGACATATTGACAGACAAATCAATATGACAAATTGACACAAAAAAGGTATCCTTGTCTGTTATCCTATTCTTAGTGTTAAGACCAGTTTTCAGATGTATATCGTTTCAATGTCTTGTTATATTTATTATACTACCAATCTAAAGCATACTTTCTTACTTTCTAAAGCATACTTTCGTCATATTTTCTATATCATATCCTTTTGCCACAGTAATATAGATTTTTTTTTCAACTTAAGTTGCTTATTTGTTCTGTGCTTTCATTTGTAGAGTGCAATGACACAATAAACTGAATTTTCAGTAAAAAAATGGAAAAAGTGTGGTGTTCTAAAACTTTTGACCGGTAGTGTATGTCGTTTCAATGTCTTGTTATATTCATTATACTATCAATCTAAAGCATACTTTCTTACTTTCTAAAGCATACTTTCTAAAGCATACTTTCATCATATTTTCTATGATATCATATTTTCTATGATATCATATCCTTTTGCCACAGTAATATACAGTCTGCCTTCATTCTGAAATACATGACTCATATACCACATCAAGCACACTCCGAATGGTCAAGTCAAGTCTGACGGGCACACTCCTCTGCCAATCACGGACAGGCCTGAGCTGGGCAGCCTCTGAGTCCAGAAAGGAGGACAGCCATTGGCTGAGTGCTGGAGGGGCGGAGTCAGTGCTGGCATCTGCTGTGGGCATGTCTATGAGAAACAAGTCAAGCACTGTAGAACAGGTTGGACAATGGAAACCCCCAGCACTCCCATAACTACGGGAAATGTGTGTGTGTGTGTGTGTGTGTGTGTGTGTGTGTATGTATGTGTGTGCGCGCGTGTGTGTGTGTGCGCGCGTGCACGCGCGTGTGTGTGTGTGTTGTGGGTACAAATTTGCATTTTGTATGACAGCAAATGTGTAATGTATTTTTATATGTACATAGTTATGTCTTTCTCTCTCTCTCATTATATGTGTGTATGTGCGTGTGTGTGTATGTGTGTGCCCACGTGTGCATATGTGTGTGTGCGTGTGTGTGTGTATGTGCGTGAGCATGCCCATGTGTGCATGTGTGTGTGTTTGTGTGTGTGTGTGTGTGTGTGTGTGTGTGTGCATGTGCATGCCCATGTGTGCATGTCTGTGTGTGTGTGTGTGTGTGTGTGTGTGCATACCCACGTGTGCATGTGTGTGTGTGTGTGACTGTGTAAGAGACACACACTGTGTACTTAGGCAAGTCAGTGCTGGCATCTGCTGTGGGCATGTCTTTGAGAAACAAGTCAAGTAGATCAGGTTGGACAAGGGAAATCCCCAGCACTCCCATAACTACGGGAAATGTGTGTGTGTGTGTGTGTGTGTGTGTGTGTGTGTGTGTGTGCGCGCGCGCATGTGTGTGTGTGTGTGTTGTGGGTACAAATTTGCATTTTGTATGACAGTCTGTATATCTTTAGCAAATATGTTATGTACTTTTATATGCACATAGTTATTATGTATCTCTCTCTCTCTCCCTCATTATGTGTGTGTATGTGCGTGTGTGTGTGTGTGTGTGTGTGTGTATGTGCGTGAGCATGCCCACATGTGCATGTGTGTGTGTTTGTGTGTGTGTATGTGTGTGTGTGTGTGTGTGTGTGTGTGTGTGTGTGTGTGTGTGTGCATGTGCATTCCCATGTGTGCATGTGTGTGTGTGTGTGTGTGTGTGTGTGTGCATGCCCACGTGTGCATGTGTGTGTGTGTGTGTGTGTGTGTGTGTGTGCATGTGTGTGTGTGTGTGACTGTGTAAGAGACACACACTGTGTACTTAGGCAAGTCACCTGTAAAGCAGGTAGTCAGATGTGTCACCCACAGCAGCATGGCACAGCATGGCAGCGTCCCTGTGTGTGTGACCACGCTGTACGAGGTGACCAAGAAGAACAAACACACACACACACACACACACACGCACATTACTGATGCCCACTCCCCAATACAGCTCCATCTCCCCTACTAATACACACACACACACACACACACACACACACACACACACACACACACATTACTGATGCCCACTCTCCAGTACATCTCCATCTCCGCTACTGATACACACACACACACACACACACATATGGCATGGCACAGCATGGCAGCGTCCCTGTGTGTGTGACGGTGCTGTTTGAGGTGACCAAGTGTGTGTGTGTGTGTGTGTGTGACCGTGCTGTACGAGGTGACCAAGAAGAACAAACACGACTGTAACTATAACTCCACATCCTGCTGACTAACCAATCCTTTTTGTAAGTTGCTTTGGATAAAAGTGTCTGCCAAATGCAATGTAATGTAATGTAATGTAACCTGGCTTAAACACCAGGTCGAATTCAAGCATTCAGGCAACACTTTAAAGTTAACACTTTAGACTTTTTAAATTTAACACTTTGGAGACTTTAAATTCAACACTTTGGACACTTTAAATTCAACACTTTGGACACTTTAAATTCAATTAAATATAAAATTTCCACCGTCCAAATCTGCAGTCCGGCATGAATGGAGAGAGGGAGTAAAGAAGGACGCATGAAAGAAAGCACTGTGAACAGTAGCCAGCACTGATGGAGGGGAATATCCCAGAAAGCGGGTTTAGCCACTTTACGGTAACTCTGCGCAGGTGGTAAACCTTCTAATAGAAGCACCCTCTGACTTGGTTTTACTAGGAGAATTAAACCATGAGACTCTTTTGTTAGTATATTTACCAGATTAGGTAGTACATTTAACTTATCTTGGGTTGTCACTAAACCACCTACTTGGAATATTCCCCATTACTGTTTTATAACTTTGTTTTTTTAATACTAATTTTGTCTTTTAACCTGATAATACTGATTTTGCAGTTTCCACCATGTTGTCTTTAACCTTCTTTCATTATTAGTTTTATCTTTTCTTAATCGTCTTTGAGCATCTAGAATAGCAACATACACATAACATGTATTGTGTGTGTTTAATTGGTGTATTATTAAAGCAGCTTAACTCATTGACTGCCAGCCATTTTCAAAATTGTTCCACCCGTGGTGCCAGCCATTTTTCACCATTTTGGGTGTTTTTTGAAGCCCAACAGAAAATTGAGTTATTTGTCTATGTCAACACCAAAGACATCAAAATAAAGCTTAAAGTCTCATCTTTCATCTAAAAAAAACGGTGTGTTGATAGCTCTTTCCATTCCTTTGCAATCATGCATAGAACAGAGGTGGGTTTCCCCAAAATGCTGCTTTCAGACCAAAAAACTGAGAAAAATGGCTTTTTGTGAAAACCAACATTTTAAGCAGAAAATGTTTTTTGATGGCCATATTTTTGCATTACTGGCATCTAAAACATTTCATCCAAATGTAATACAACATAAATACGAATAAAAACACTGAAAATGGTTTTAGACAGTAAAAATAATAATTTGAATTGTACATGATGAATACATTTCTTCGACATTTTACTTGGCAAAATAAAAAGTTTATTTGCCTATATACATAAATCCTGTCACAAAAATATGATTCATGTCTGTCATAACTGTCCACCTATACAAACAATACTGTACTGTAACCATGTAAATATAACATGACAAAATTCAGCCACCAGGGGGCTATATTTCATAGTCAAAAACAGTAGTAGCTAGTAAAAGCAAAATGCAAAAAAACCTAGCATTCATTCAAGTGTTTCTTTGTGTGTGTGTGTGTGTGTGTGTGTCTCCATTCCTACAGCAAGTAGCGGTAATAACTATGTAAATACTACATACACAGGCAAAATAAGTAAAACACAAACATATGCAAGAGTATGTTCTCCCGTCCACCACGAGTGCGCTTCACCATTGTCGTATGCTAGCTACATCTGATTGTCTTGGGTTTATATACACAAGCATCTTCCTCGACGTGAAAAAACATCAAAATACAGACAAACGCAGTGCTGCCATCTATGATCGGATCCCTTTCCGCAATGTGAGCATGAGGTGAGCTCTCCAGACCAGACTAATCTGAAGACTGTTTTTATTTCATCTATATTTTATTCCTTTATCTTTTGTTTATTTGTTTAGCACGGTTGCAAATGAAGTGTAGGCTATAGCCAGTGCATCTTTGATCTTACTCATACAGTGTTTCATCACAGTGATCGGATTCGGTAGCGTGCATATTACAAAATATCGTAACATTGATAGCAGTCCCAGAGGGTCAGCTCTACCATCTGGTGGCCACCAGAGAGTGACCACATGAGTGACCACATGAGACTTCTGACTCTTATAGGATCAGTTCCGAAAGCCGTAGAAGCCTGAAATTTCTACACAACATAGATGAGGTGCCCCACGATGCGTAACTGTAAAAAAACGTGTTTGACGTCGGAAGACGTCAATGGTAAGCGCCGTTACTTTTTGAAATGACGTCTGCAGACGTCAATGGTAATGAATGAGTTAAAGGCTTAAAGGTGCCGTCTTACCTTAGGAGCATGTCAAAGCCTCCTGGCGTTTTACACCGCTGGCCTGTCTGCTAAGTATTAACCGCACACACACACACACACACACACACAGACACACACACACACACACACACACGCACACACACACACACACACACACACAGTGGAGACTACTGCACACATGCGCGGTGTCCATGGTGACTATCAAGAGAATTGATAAGAAGGCAAATGAAGCATAACTGTAAGAGCGATGTGTAGTCTTTTCTTTCTCTCTCTCTCTCTCTCTCTCTCTCTCTCACACACACACACACACACACACACACACACACACACACACACACATTCACCATAAAACTAAATGACGACTTGTGCAATGTTGAAAACCCTGCCAACCTAGGCACTCTGTCACACCCACTTTCTTTCACACACACACCCACACGCACACATGCAGGCCTGCACACACACATCACATTCTCTTTTGTCTCTCGAGGGCATACCATGCTCAGTGTACCTCAGTGTGTGTGTTGTGTGTGGGGTGGGGGTGGGGGCGATGGTGCCATGCTCAGGGTACCTCAGTGTGTGTGTGTGTGTGTGTGTGTGTGTGTAGGCAGTACCATGCTCAAGGTACCTCAGTGACACTTTTGGCAGTTGGTGGATTCAAACCCATGACCCCCTTAGTGTGTATGTGTGTGTGTGTCTGTGTGTATGTGTGTGTCTGTGTGTATGTGTGTGTGTGTGTGTGGGGGGGGGGGGGACACTTCTGGCAGTTGGTGCATTCAAACCCATGACCTCCTGGTCACAGGTCTCTTCCCTTAACCAGCACTGTGTGTTATTGAACAGAAAACAAGGAACACCACATGCATTTTGAACTTGTGTTTATTTTAACAATGGACAAAAAAAACAACACAAAATGACTTCAGAGACTAAGCATTAAAATACAATAACAATGCTTTAAAAGGGGCATGGACACAAAGGTAGCCTGTGAGTGACATCTGTGTGTGTTGTGCATGTTGTTGTCTTGTTGCTCTAAGAACATAGTTGTTGTGTTTATATCGCAAATCAACAAATTCCGAGTAAACGACATAACATCTCTTCTCTCTGCAAACATTTAAAGGTGTTTGTCTCAACTGCTACAGTATGTCACAAAAGTGAGTACACCCCTAACATTTTTGTATTTTTTTTAATTATATCTTTCCATGGGAGAAGTCTTACTACAGACTTCTCACATGGAAAAATATAATAAAAAAATGTACAAAAATGTGAGGGGTGTACTCAGTTTTGTGACATACTGTATGTATGGTACAAAATGTAATGTCAATCAACACGTGATTGTAATATCAATCAACACGTGTGAAGTATCAGAGCTGTCAGTCATTATGATAATGTCAAAGTAGTTCTCAGAGGGAAAAACGCAGTTGTATACAGTGATCCTGAGTTCAGAAAGTAGGCATTATAAAACTAAATAAGGTGATGTTTTAAACTAGGCATTATAAAACTAAATAAGGTGATGTTTTAAACTAGGCATTATAAAACTAAATAAGGTGATGTTGTACAAGCAGACATAGAGGTGCACAGTTTGTGATATCACTATTTCTGGTGCATGTAAAACTAACAATCACTAAACCAACTAAACCTCTCTTACTCTGTCCCCATGTGGGGAATATGTGTGTCTGTAGTGTCCCTGCTCTGGGAAACTTACTTAGGCACATGCATCTCCCTGCATGGATAAAGGTCATCTGCTTACTCTGTGTTCCTCTACACCTCTGTCAGCTTATGTCCTCCTTTTTGTAAGTCGCTTTGGATAACAGCGTCTGCTAAATGTAATGTAATGTTGCTGTCTTCCTGCAAGCACTCTAAGAACAGGGAAGTGTTGTGTATGCATCGATTACATTACATTACACTACACTTAGCAGATGTTTTTTTCTGCATTACATTACAATACTTACAAAAAAAGGACATAAACAGGCTACAGAGGGACACAGAGTAAGCAAAGGCACAAGACAGGGTATGGCAGAGCGTTGGTGAGTGGAAGGTAGTTTTGTTAGTAGGGGATGCAGTCTCTAGAAAAAAAAAAAAACGTAACGAATCTTAACGAGTTTCTTAACGAGTCTTAACGAGTTTCTTAAAGGTCATGACCCTACTCTCATAGCAGCACACCAGCGTGTGTGTGTGTGTGTGTGTGTGTGCGTGTGTGTGCTGAGCTTGTGTGTGAGGATCTCGAGATCGTGTTGCCATCTTCTTGCGGGCGCTCTAGAACAGGGTGTGTGTGTGCGCTCTAGAACAGGGAGGTGTTGCTACAAGCTGCATCCATGGGTGCTGAGTTCGTGTGCCAGGCTCTCAATGTCCACCAGGGGGGCAGCGTACTGTGGTGACTGGCCCTCCACTGGAGTTGGCCAGTATTCCAACCAGGTTGTGTGGCCAAGCAGGTACTTAAAGCTGTGGATACATGCACACACATACATACACACACACACACACACACACACACACACACACACACACACACACACACACAGATATAAAACACACACATGCGCAAAGATGTGTTTGCATATACACACATAGATCAATACATATTGAATCACCTTCATACACAACTACATACTGACATAATGTACAACTAAATCTACTGAAATGTTTCCACACACACATATGCAAAAACATACAGATTTTTTAAACATACAACTTTAAATGCATTTAAAAAAAAAAAAAACCTCATACAGATATTCACTGGTCGTCTAATCTGTAATGGCATGGTTTTTGCAATGACATGAAAAAACAAAGTGTGTTCCCGTTGCCATCAGAGGAAATCATCGAACAGGAGAAGAAAGCGGAGCGGATGGACTCGCCATGAACCTCTGGTCTGCCCTATGCACTCTACATGCCACACGCATTGCCTTTTTTCACTAGCCTGGGCACGCCCATACTTCCTGTGACACTGCATTTGCATTTCCTGTGCAAGTAAGTCTGGCCAAGCTGCAGTTCTCATACGTCAGAGGACAACAGAGGGGTGTGATTGGTTGAAGCTTCGTCCAGTAGCAAACAGAGGAATTTGAAAGAGGCGGATTAAGCCCGCCCTCTGAGAAATGGGTTAACAACACAGCGTGGCCAGACCGATGCTCACAAAGTGGCCAGACCAATGACAGAGGCTATTTTTTCACCATTTAATCTTACAAATCTTACAAATCTTTTATCTTCTGAATTCGGAACAAGTCTGTATTTTACAGAAGGGCTGGCAAGCCTAGTTTCCACTGCACTCACTTACTTACTCACGCACTCACTCACTCACTCACTCACTCACTCACTCACTCACTCACACTCACCCACTCACTGACTCATTCACTCACACTCACTCACTCACTCAATCACTCACTCTCACTTAATCACTCACACTCACTCTTACTCATTCACTCACACTCACTCACTCATTCACTCACACTCACTTACTCACTCACTCACTCACACTCACTCACACACTCACTCACTCACTCACTCACTCACCTGCTCCCGGCCTTCATGACGTCCTGTCTGTGGCCCATGATCAGGTAGGTCTTGCCCTGCTCCAGAGCCACCTTTTCCCTGCAGTTAGGATGGGCAATGAACTCACGAGTCTGGCCCTCCACACCAAAGTCAGAACCTGCAGAAAGACAGAGAGAGAGAGAGAGAGAGAGAGAGAGAGAGAGAGAGAGAAAGGAGAGGGAGGGAGAGCGAGAGAAAGTAAGAGAGAAACAGAGAGAAAGTAAGAGAGAGAGACAAGGAGAGACAGCGATACAGAGAAAGGCAGCGATAGAGAGAGAGAGAGAGAGAACGAAAAACAGAGAGAGAAAGTAAGAGAGAGAGAGAAAGGGAGACAGAGATAGACAGAGAAAGAGAGACATGGATAGACAGAGACAAAGACAGAGAGAGTTACAGAGAGAGAAAGTAAGAGAGAGAGAAACAGAGAGTGTCAGTCAAAATGAATGTCAGAGCCAGCTGTATTATCAATTAATACAGCCATACTGTATGTACAGGACATCAATTATGGTTCTCTAAAACCTACAGCATGGTTTTATAGATGTAAAGATATGAAAGATGTAAAGATATAAAAGATGAGTTAAAAAAAGAAAGCAATCATCAAAGAGCTGAAGACCTTAAGCTACTGTAAGTATAAAAAGAGCTTAGGATAATGAGGAGGCTTGAGGTTTGGCAAGTAAGAGACACACACACACAGTCTGCACCATGGGATCCGCATAGGAGTCTGGTCCAGTGTGGGCTGTCATGTATTCCTCCTGCCTGTGGTGATTTTCCTACCTAGGGTCAGCTGGTTTAGTGAATTGGCTGGAACAAATATGGGGCACCACCTCTGGCACATTACCACAGAATTCATGAATGTTTTGACAATCTAAAAAAAATGTAAATATATATATATTTTTTTTTTTTACATTTGTATTTGTACATGTTTACAATAGTAGACATTTCCATGTCTACTATTTTGGAATGTTGGGCATTGGCTATCTGTTGTTATCAGTTAATTCTGTTTTTACTGTTCCTGTGATGTACATACTGATGCCCCCCCCCCCTCCCCCCCACAAATAAACAAATCACTGAAATAAAAAAATAATGCTTTATGCTTTTTGTAATACTTTGTGCCATAATACATTGATTATGTGGAAGATGGTACATGAGTCTTAACTAGGGCTGTCCTCGACCAAGGATTTTCTTGGTCGACCAGTGGTCGTGCATTCACTCCGGCTAATCGATTAATCGCCCCGTCCCCTCTAAAAAAAAAAAAAAAAAAAAAAAAAAAAAAAAAAAAAAAAAACGAAATAACGTGATGGGCTACACAACTGCGAGGCGACCGTCTCTCTGCGCATTTACCACTAACGGCGAGGGTAACATATGTTATGTTGTCTGATTGCCTGAAATATGTGATGTAGGCCTACAAAATGTTTCCTGGTTGATTTACATAACTTAACTAACCTACATAAAAATCAGTTGAATGCCTAGTTCTCCCAGTCGGAGTTAAAAGGAAAAAAACAACGTTGTGACCTTGGCTGACATAGTACACTAAGCGCACAGCACAGTCTGCCGTCTGTTACACGGCAAATTATTTCAGATTCTGGTATTCAGGATGTGTCGAAACAAATTAATCAGAAAGACTGGCAGACTTTTAACATTCTGATGAATATTTATTTAAAACACGTTAAATCCCCCCAAACCTCTGCGGGTCATAGAAGTATGGGAGGAAATATCTTCAATAATTGTGTCCTCCTTTGGCAAGAAGAGAACTTTCGAACAGTGCCCAAAGCGGCAACGTTAGATTGATAGATAGACGTGAAACAAAAGCTTTAAACTCAAAGGAAACATCAAAAATAAAAGGTGGAGGTCCATTAAACCATAAGTCCACTAGTTTTCTTTTTGATGATTAGTCCATTTCATTTCTTACAACTTGCCACGCTGTTTATTAAACAAACTGCAGAGCATTGCAATCGCTGTTTATTTAAAAGACAAAAGAAACTGCAGAACATTGCTATAAACTGCAAAACATTGCTATACTCTTATTATTTGTGCCTGTTTGCTTATTAAAACATAAAAATACATGGCTATACAGGCTATATACGTTGCAACTTTTCTGCCAGTTCAGCTCGCCTCTCTGCGGCAGCAGCAGGTACATCGGGGTTCAACGCGCTGTGCGCCGAAAGCGGTACAACAACGTTAGAAGACGGGAAACAAAGCCTTAAACTCAAAGGAAACATCAAAAATAAACGGAAGGTATAGGTCCATCAAACCATTAGTCCAATAGTTTTCTTTTTGATGATTTGTCCATATTATTTCTTACAACTTGCCACACTGTTTATTTAAAACGACAAAAGAAATTGTAAATAAACTGCAGAACATTGCTATAAACTGCACAACATTGCTATATTCTCATTATTTGTGCATGTTTGCTTACTAAAACATACAAATACATAGCTATACAGGCTATACATGTTGCAACGTTTCTGCCAGTTCAGCTCGCCTCTCTGGCGCAGCAGCAGGTACATCGGGGTTCAAAGCGTTGTGCGCCTCTAAAATAGCTTTTCAACAATGCGCCAGTGACGAAAAAGCACCTTTTTATTAATCAAAAGCGCAAATGGTTTATACGTCCTCATAATAGCATCTGGTGCGCTTTGCGCCAGACCACACCTCTTCTTTTCGCTGACCGCCCGTCACGGCGCAATGTCACCTGCTATCTAGACAACGTGATTTTTTGCTTGAAAAAATGAACATTGCGCTGGCACAGAATAGCAATGACAGCATGCGCATGTCCCGAATGCACAATGCGCCGCGGCAAAATAGGGCCCATGGTGTATGCCGTCAAGAAAATGCCAACAGTAAATTACTGGCACGACGACTTCCTCTATCATACTCGTCAAATTAAAAGCCCTTCAGCCCTTCGAAAAGACGCGTTTTTTTTTTCCCTCCGACCAATCGACCAATAGAATTTTAGTCGGCTAATATTTTTTTGGTCGACCAACGACTAATCGATTGTTTGCCGTCAGCCCTAGTCTTAACATACAACCACAAATAACATATGACTAACACAGCTTTAAGAGCAGATAACTTTGAACTCATACCCTTGCCAAAAAAAATGTGAAAAAAAGAAACTGCTAAATGACGAAACTCCTAATTTGTGGGTTGTAGGTTGTATTTTTGTTATTGTGCATTTGCTATTCCATAAATCCTGGACAAACTTGGGTAATTCATCAGGGACATATTTGAAACAATCATTCCTGACCATTCCTCAATCATGCCTGACATTGTACCAGTAGGCTAAAGTCAGATTGTATGATACCACATTACATAATCGAAATCAAACAAACATGAATAACTAAATACACATATTAAATAGCAGTATGAAATATCCATTGTGCGCATGACAAAAAACATCCTTAAAAATGCATTATAAGACATCTGACAGATAATAGGTGTCAGGAAAATCTCCTGCTCGAACACTCTAAGTGTACAAAGAAACACACAATCAGTCAGGCGCGTTTTCTTGCTACGCTTCTTTGACAGTCAAAGGAGAGGTCACATTCGGGGAAGTCCCGTGCGCGAGCTCTGGAGATGTAGGCTACTGTCAGAGAGCAGCCTTTTATTCACACAAGCGTTTTGCAGAGGTTACATGACAGGCAGGTACATATCCTGTTTTCTAGCTTTGCTCTTTGCGGTTAGCTTTGCTCTTTGCACAGAGAACATGTTGCAGTTGATAACTGTCTGTGGCAGGGTTCCTGTTTTCAGTTGAGTGCAAAACAGCCTGAGGCAAACCTTATCCTAGAGCTTGCCAATGCTGTTTTATATGATTACCCTTTTGCACATACACACACACCTGTGACCTTTATTAGTCAAAGTACATTTTGTTCTCCACAATAGGGGACCCATACATATTACTAAAAGTGTTGCTAACAATGTGTCCTTGTGTCTGTCTAACATCACTGCTTAGAAGAGCACAAAGACTGGAGAAGAAAAAAGGAGATCTTTCTGTTCACCAGGTCTTTAATGTGGATCCACTACCATATAGAGGCACTCACTCCTATACAGATAAACAGCATGATCCCTTTACGGAAATTACGACACTCTCGGCTGTCAAAATAAACAGCATGGCATCTTTGCAAACTACTGGGCCTATGAATAAAATTACGGTGTTGCTCCCCGTGTGGTTGAATGACGTGGTGTTTTCAGTGACGCGGCACTTAAGGAACATACCTGTATATATCAGGAAGTGTTGCTGCCAGTGTTCTGATCTGGTTTTGGCGCAATTATATTCGTTGGATTTTTTTGGAACAAACTGTCGCTTGTAGACGTCGTATAGGACTTAACTGTAATCTACTATCATTCCATTGTGCGAAGCTTCAGAAAAAGGTCCATCTTCCATCATTCCATTGTGCGAAGCTTCAGAAAAAGGTAAGGCATGCTGCTGCTTTGCGTGGTTTACTGTAAGTTGTAAGTTACAGCCCTCGTGTTATGGCGCCAATTTATAGGCTACTGATCACAAATAAGGAAACAATGCACATGCATATGATTTATAGAGATCAAATGTGATATATCGAAACCATTGTCAATTTATTTTTTTACGTTAGAGATTTGTGGGGTTTTCGTGGCTATTAATGTATTGTAAAAGTGAAATGGTTCATGTAACCTACATGAGATACACCGGGCATAGTTTGGAATGGAAACCAACTGGTTCAATAAATATAGTTAATAAACAAGTGTCCGAATCACCACAAGTGTTTTGCCAAAAGGTCCTACTTGTGCGAAACGTCCTAACATGAGTTCGGCCGGAGGCATATACTGATCTGTGCTACCGCGCGCTTTCAGTGTCGTTCTTTTGCAGTCACAGATTCCTTTTTAAGGTTGTTTAAATTATGGTATCGGGATGTTATGTCAAAGATTGTAGATATCTACCATCTCTGGTTATGTAATGTATGTCCAAATCTACGCAACACGTTCTGGTAATCATTAAAGCCACTCTGAAATGTTTAGTAAGAAAGAGCCAAGATTTGGCTTAGTTAACCGGCCCTTTAACATTACTCACGAACCACGGATCTAGACGTCTATTTATCAGGTTCAGTTGAGTCCTTCCACATTTGATATATAATCAATAAACGGCATCATTTACAATCATTTACACATTGTGCATCTCAGTCGGCAGACAAATGAAACATACAGGACTTGAGCACAACTAGTGGATCCAAGCAAGCAGCGCAAATATAGGCTACGCACTCAGCCACACACTCACTCAGCAGAGAAACGAAACTTAACTTCTCTGACTCGACTACAAGTACCCAGCCGACATAACTGAACCCAGACCGTCATCGTGGTGAATCTTAAGTTTCGTTTCTCTACCCGACTCATAACCGTTGATCCCAACTCATAGCCACTGGTGACTCCCTGCTTTCGGTTGGCTCATGGCTTGACTACTGAATCCAGTGGCGGTTCTATAGTGATTTACGCCCCGGGCGAGAGCACCTCTCAGCATATATATATATATATATAAGCTATATATATGGCAAATACAAAGCACACCAGAAGACTGCAATTTTCTGATGTAGGTAATTACCAATTAATGAGGTAATACTTGTAAATGAAAAAAATAAATAAAAAAATAAACAAGATTCTTAACAGACAGCTCAGAAAATTAAATTGAAATAAATTTAGACCCTTCTTAGGGCTCTCTTAAAAAGCAAATGTGTTTCCTAAGATGCTTCTTAGCCTAAGAAGACCTGCAGTTAAGAAGGACCTCTAAGAAGGGTCCGGAGCGCTCTTCACAACCGTTTTAGCGACAAATCAGTGGAAACAGCGCCATGTCAGACAGGCAAAACAATGTGACACTAAGGGCTTGTTTACACGAGAACGCATACGAACAAAATATTTTATCGGAAGTGCCTTTCGTTTACATGGTGACAGCGTTTTTGGGGCCTAAAAATGCAAAAATCTGAAACCACCCTCCAGAGTGGAACAGCTAAATGCGCGTTTCCGTGTAAACTGCCCAAGACTCAAAACTGGTCAGATCTGCTCACGTCAGATGAGAAGAAAGAAGATTTTGCTCATGCACGGGGACATGGCGGTGTTGTGTAATAATGTATCACAGCGCCACCTAGCCGCCTGGCATGCATACCCAACTGAATTCCACACACTTTTGCGTCACCGTATGCACGCAGATTTCCTCCCGAAAACGCTCGTGTAAATGTGGAATAAAAAGTGAAGACGCGACGCCACTTTTGCGTCTTCTGTTGATTACCGTCATCATGTAAACGTAGCCTAAGCAAGGAGACATTAATGCAGTGTGTCTAACCTGCACAGGAAAAGGCCACCCTTTAATGTCAGTTATGTACTCCAATTTCTGTATTTTCAGACACGACACACATCACAATGTCTTCATTAAATGATCTGCTACGAAAGACACTCGACGATCTGGAAGAAGCTACCTTCAAGCGATTTAGATCCATTTTAAAGGACAAGACTGCAATCCCGTTCAGAAAGCTAGACCGTGCTGATGTAGATGATACTGTTGACCTTATGGAAAGGTACTTGACGGATGACCGTCTGAATGTCACGCTGGAAATCCTAAGAGAGATGGGGGAAAAAAAGTTGGCTAATGACTTAGACAAGAAATACGATAAAAGTAAGTGTGCACATTTCCTCTGTGTATGTGTTTACATGGACATTATGTAAATCTTTATATGGATGTAAAGATATTACAATTTTACAATATGATAATGCTATGTTAAAACTTTATGTGATGGCTTCCTTTGAAATAGTCAAATGAAAATTGTAAAATAATTTGAAAAGTACAGTGTGTATATAAATAGATACATATTCTATTACTTCTTGTATTGCACAAATATTTTCATTGTGTCTTTAGTAACAGTAATGGTAAAATGATCTCACCCTGAAATTTAGTTTTTAGAGTGGCTCTAATTTGGATGTCTGTGCTAGCTAGACTAGCATTGCTGTAGTATCTCTTTTTAATATTGTATTTTGCTACAGTACTCCATCAAAGGGCGATCTCTAAGTTTAGTCTTCACTAGGCCCTCCTGAAATACACCATGCATTTGTGTTGGTGAACAGACAATTTGTAGCAGTAAACAGGTGGCATTCATTTGACAACATAAAAGAATTCATAGAAATCATGTAAAATTCTACATGACTTAGATCTGTCAATTACCTGTGATGAAGCCAGACCCCAAAGCGAGGCAGGAGGGTTTTCTTAAAGTGCCATGACACCCTAAAAGAACAAAGATAACTTCAAGTCCACGTTATTTTGTTAATCCTGTACCAAAGATGACAGGTCTCTGATGACATCTGCCCATTATTGATGGCATCCTTAGATAAATGACTGCAAGCACAATAGAAATATTTGGTGAAGTAATAAAAATACATATTTATCTTCTAAAATTAGCAGCGTATGTCACCTATTGGCTGATTGTGACTCGAAAAATATCGGTGTCTCTAATTCAGTTGTTATATTTGTAGGTTACCAAAATGCAGTAAATGGGGCATCTGTAAGCTTATTACAAGATGTAATGCTTCAGTCATTATATTTATGGATGTGGCTTCTCCTAAAACGAGTGTAATAAGCAGTCCTGTAATATAACAGTCAACAAAAACTCAGTTAATGACCAATCAATGTAAAATTAACAGTGCAAGGAAAATGCATCTTATTTGTAGTTCTTACTTCCATTCACTGTGTTCTGATGTAGTTGAAAAAAAGATTCATATAGTAACATATCCATGGAAATAGACCCATTTGTTCTGGTAATATCATGAAATTACCTACATTCATGATGAGTTTTGTGTGTGTTTTTGTACTTATGTTTGCATCTATACCTTTTCTTTCAATCTTAAGCAGATGGACATGTGGATTCTGCACTTGAGAAAATATCAGGAAAACTGAAGGCAAAACTGAAGACACAAGTGCAATACATCATAGAGGGCAATGGGACTAGACCGATGAAAAAACACTTAAACCAGATGTACACAAAACTCTACATCACTAAAGCCAAGGCTATTAAGGAACATGAAATATCTCAGATGGATTCAGCTTTTCAACCACCACCTGGTGAGGAAATTGAGTCCAATGATATATTCCAAAAAGATGCAGATACCAGGGTTGTGTTGACCAAAGGAAATGCTGGCATTGGCAAAAGTGTTTGCACACAAAAGTTCATTCTGGACTGGGCAGAGGGACAGGCCAATCAAAATGTAAAACTCATGATTCCATTGCCTTTTCGAGAGCTCAGTTTACTTACAGAAGAATATAGCCTTCACACACTTCTCATGGACCGTTACCCAGAACTTAAAGAGCTTCAAAATCCAGAGATCTACAACAGCAGAAAAACTCTCTTTGTCCTTGATGGCCTAGATGAAACCAAATTTAATTTAAACTTGAAATCCAAGACTGTAGCAGACATGAACAAGATCACCACAGTTGATGTCCTTATCACTAGCCTCATCAGAGGAACGCTGCTTGACTCAGCCCTCCTTTGGATAACCTCACGGCCGGCAGCTGTCACCAAGGCCCTCGCACAATACATTGACCAGGAAACAGAAGTCAGAGGTTTCAAAGACCAAGAGAAGGAGAAGTACTTTTACAATAATGTCAGCAACCCTGAGCTTGCCAAGACAATTATCTCACACATCAAGTCATCACGAATTCTGCATATCATGTGCCATATCCCTCTGTTTTGTTGGCTTGCTGCAACTGTTTTTCAGAAACGCAAGAATGACTTGCCTACAACCCTTACCACCATGTATTGCCACTTCTTGTTCATTCAGACTGAACTGGCGTACGAGAAGAAGCATGGTGAACCAAATGAAAGTGACACAAAGCATCTTCTACAGCACTACAAAGACATTATTTTAAGAATTGCTGAGTTGGCGTACAGACAGTTTGTCAAGGGAGCTGTCATTTTTTACAAGGAGGACCTTGAGGAATGTGGGATTGATGCGAATAATTGTATTGTTTCTGACATGTGCAAAGAGATGTTGAAGGAAAATCCTGTCTATTATGTTGACTGCCATGTAAAGATCTACTCCTTTGTACATTTCAGCATTCAGGAGTTCTTTGCTGCTTTATATGCATTTAATTGTTTTTTAAACAAGACCATGGAACCACTGAAATCCTGCCTTGCTCTGCAAAGAGGAAAAAAAGCTCTGCCTGAACAGATTTCTATTGAAGAGTTCCTGAAAATGGCAGTAAACAAAGGACTTGACGATAAAACAGGACATTTTGACTTGTTTGTCAATTTTCTACATGGCTTTACACTGGCGTCCAATCAAAAAGTGGTAGATGGTCTGTTGGACCTAACGTGTGACACAGAAACCAGAAGCACAATTATAAGCAACCTTAAAAAGATTCAACGGAGGAATATCTCAGCAGAACGTTGTATAAATATCTTCCATTGCTTCAATGAAATGAACGACTGCACTGTCCAAGAGGAAGTTGAAGGATTTTTGAAAGCAGAGAAGGGCTGTGTTAAAATGTTGTCGCTGGCACACTGCTCTGGACTAGCCTACGTGCTTCAGGGCTCTAAGGTGCAGGAGCAGTTTGATCTGACTAAGTACAACACATCTGACGAAGGACGCAAGAGGCTGGTTCCAGCGGTAAAAAACTGCTGTAAGGCAATGTGAGTAGTTTCTTTTAAATGAATTATTTGAATAATCTGGGAAGCATTATGGTAACAAAAAACAGCAAGGTAGTTTTCTTTGTTGTGCAAAAAGAACACTGTGAAATTAAAAGAAATACAATTGTGTGCATTTTTGACAGACTTGCTGGCTGTAAACTCACGGAGAACTCCTGTGACATTGTGGCCTCGGCATTACTGTCTGAAAATTCACCACTGCGAGAGCTGGATTTAAGCAACAATGACCTTCAGGATTCCGGGGTGAAGATTCTTTGTGATGGACTGAAAAACTCACACTGTAAGCTCAGAAAATTGAAGTAAGTAGTGAAAAACATTTCCATCACTAGTACACACTACTTAACACTTTTAAATGTATAGAGGCTCCAGTGAGAATTTTTATGTTGAATGCAATGATTTCACTTTTAATAGACCCAGTTTTAAAAACGTACATAGTAGACTGCCACTAAAGACTTTTGGTAACACTTTCTATGAAGCTTGTATTGCATTGCTTGCATTCATAAAGGCTTATAATGCATAATGCAAAATATGTAAGTGTTCATAACTATTTATACATACTCATGACTGTATTCCTAAGGGATTATAATCATAAGTCATAAGCCATATTCCAACTTTAAGTGACACAGTACATTCTTGGTTATAAAGCTTCACCTGCATACGAGTGTAGTCACAAGTATGTATAAATAGTTATGAATACTAATTTCAACCATTATAAAGCTTTATATAGGCATTATAACCATTTGTGAATGCATTTATAGAGTCTTCTGAATACAAGCTTCATAGAAAGTGTTTTTCAGACTTGTTATGCCTTTTTAAAACAATCAACAAATGGCATGACTTGGCCGTGAATGTGAAACATTTTATGTAAAGAGCTTCAGGCATTCTACTGAAAATATATAACGGGCTATATAAATGCAAATGTCTGTACTCTGCTTGTGGAAGTTTGTGGAAGTGCTATATAAACAGCTGTGTGTTACATTATGCAGTAAAATGTAAAAAAAAAAAAGTAATTATTGAGAATCTGCTCAGTGTTTCCCCCCATGTCCTTTGTATTCCCTAGATTATCCTGCTGTGGCATCACACAAACTGGCTGTGTGGAGCTGGCCTCTGCTCTTCGCTCCAAACATTCTTGCCTGAAGGAGCTTGACCTGAGCCGCAACTACCCAGGGGCTGGTGGAAAGGACGTGCTGTCTAAAATACAGAGGAGTCGACGATGTAATATAAGGTAAGGCCATCTGTTTGCTTTGTTTGTTTGTTAACCCCAGAAATATATGTTGTAAATGCCTCTAGAAAATATATACATTCTGACTGTGTTTTCTCCAACAGTTTTAATGATGAAGCAGAGTACTGGTTGAAGTCCGGACTACGAAAATGTAAGTCATATCTTTGTTTTTTTTTTCCTCTTGAAGAAATAAGCTCATTAGGGCTAAAATTGGTTACAGGCTCCGATAAGTAATGTTTAATGACCACGGCTAATAATTCATTCCTCAGATGCCCGCAAGCTCACTTTAGACCCAAACACTGCCCACAGATGGCTATGTTGGACCAACCAACCAAAAGTAAACCAAAAGGTTAGTGTGGACAAGCAAGACCCGACATATCCTGACCATCCGAAGCGGTTCCAGCACTGCCAGCAATTCTTATGCCGTGAGGGCCTGCAGGGTAAAGCTTACTGGGATGTGGACTGGAAGGGACATGCTGCAATTGGCATTGCCTACAAGAGCATTCGAAGTGATGGTCAAAATGAGAGCAAGCTTGGATGTAATGACAGTTCTTGGAGTCTAGAGTGCTTTATTGGGTCATATGTTGCCAAACACAACAATCTCCCAGTAACCATCGAAGCTCCTCGTTCCCACTCTGGACGAGTAGGAGTTTTCCTAGACTGGGAGAGTGGAACTCTGTCCTTCTACAGTGCATCCTCTGGTACCCTCTCTCACCTGCACACATTCCATGCTAAATTTACTGAACCTGTCTATCCAGGGTTTGAGGTTTCAGACAGCATTACCATATGCCAACCTATGAAGAGAAAGGCTAGTGATTCCTGAGGTGTTGGTGTTCGTGTTGAACTATGCAGAGGACTATCATCTTTAAGGTAATGCAGAACTGAACAAATCACTTGTACCCAGCACAACTCTAGGCTAGTTATTGTATTGGTTTGTTTATTTATCTTTTGTTCGCTGGTGGTCAACAATGAAAACAATTTTGTAAGTAAGGCACTTTTAAATCTGGTCTGAAACCATCATGCATTATGTTAGTACTTTTTTTAAATGCAGGCAAACTGAAAACATCCACTGTGTCCACACCTGTAATACTAAAGTCTGGTCGGATACAGTTTCTTCTGTATTTTTTTGTATATTTCCACAGCAATTGTATATGAAAATCAATATATTTTCTTGATCAGCCTTTTTATCTATCAGTAATGTATATTTTATGATTTTGTAAATATGTGTACCCAGTTTTTTTATGGTTTTAGGATTAAATACATGTTTTTGATTGCTTGTCAAGGTAGTACAAAGATTTAGGCAAGAACAAAGATTTCTCATTGATCTACATTTATAGGACTTTTGTCATCTCACCACCTTATATCGATTGTATATAAAAATCAATATATTTCCTTTATTAGCCTTTTTATCTATCAGTAATGTACAGTATGTCACAAAAGTGAGTACACCCCTAACATTTTTGTACTTTGTTTATTATATCTTGTTTATTAAGTCTAAAGATATAACACTTTTCTACAACGTAAAGTAGGCAGTGTACAGCTTATATAACAGTGCAAATTTGCTGTTCCCCCAAAATAACTCAACACACAACCATTAATGTCTAATAAAAAATGTACAAAAATGTGAGGGGTGTACTCACTTTTGTGACATACTGTATATTTTATGGATTTGTAATTGTTTAAATATGTGTGTCCAGTCAGTTTTCTCATGGATTTAGGATTAAATACATGTGTTTTTTGGGGCTTTTGTGCCTTCATTAAGAGAGAGGACAGTAAAGAGTGGGACAGATCTGTTGTGTAGGTGTTGATATCCCAGTAGATACCTAAGGCACCGACGAGACACTGTGGCCATCAAGTGAGTGATCCTTTGAGTTCTTGGGTGTTTCGCTGAAAGGCCCATGAAATAAGACTCATGAGATGTAAGTGAGTTGAATTTAAGTAGGTTTATTTACAAACGTTTGAGACAGAGTGCACTGACCAGGATTCAAATTTAAAGGTAAACTGTGTAGGATTTGGCGCCACTCAGGCCAGAGTAGGTATTACAGCCAAAGATGTCTATGTTGACTGGAAATGAGTGGAAAAGGGAGATAAAGTAGGGTTGGGAAATGACCCAGGTTGGACTCGAACCTGGCACCCAAGGCAAAACATGGGTTTCTTCCTTTGCATAATGTTGATTTCTGTGGGTCATTTTTTTCTGTGGGACATTTTTAATATCGTTTTTTTTTCTTTCTCTCTCATCAGTGGATTGTGTTTGTGTGATGTGGCATGAGGGATGGTATGATGGGAGGTTATTGATTCCTTTTTGTAATGTGATGGTGAAACCTAAGAATAAAATTCAAAAAATCAATAAAAATGTACTGTTTCAAAGTGTACTGATTCATTCCTATAAAAAACGGCTAACCTCCACTTCCTAACAAAGCTAACGTCCACTTCGAGAACTCAGAGAACACTGTCCTGCACTAACTTTGTGCCGCTTTTGCTTACAAAATGAATAATATATTATATATAATAATAGTGTTGTGTGATAAGCACTGGGGGCCGGGCACCCCTACAGACCAGACGCTAAAATCGCCCCTGGCGCTAGGTAGGGAACAAAACAATGTAACTCACACCCTATGTAGTGTATTATGTAATGAATGAAACAATGTAACTCACACCCTATGTAGTGCAGTGCACTATGTCGTGAATGTAGTGACACAGCCAACTCAGAACTCAGAGAACACTGTCCTGTACTCTGGCTGCACTGACTTTGTGACGCTTTTGCTTACTCTGTTTTCCTCTGGATAAAAAGGTCCGGATACCGTAATGCACAGACAGTTTATGACACATTAAAATGGTGAGAAGGCAAAGATCATCTTCTCACAGTTTCCTTGACCTTTGGAAAACAGTAACTCTCGCCACATCCAAACAGCCATGAGCATATGCCCCCCAGCAGAAGCGGGTTTAGGCACGGGCGAACACGGCAGCCGCCCGGGGCGCCATTTCGTGGGGGGCGCCACGAGCGCTTGGGGAAAAAAAATGAAATAAAATAAAAAGCTCCGTGTGTCATATCAGCATATTGGCGGCCCCTAAGTGAACTGCAGGCGCCCTTGCTTGCTGAGAAGGTGCCATGCACAGAAGCAGCGTGTCTCTCTGCCTCGGGGGTAGTGGTCTCGCCCGGGGAGTAAAACACTATAGAACCGCCAATGTCCTCTACGCGCGCTTGTTCCATTCTGCCAGCAGTGCAGCGCCCCCTACCATCAGCACCAGGCAGTGCAGGTAAAGGTAGCCACGGTCCACACTGCAGCCCACCTCTCTGCACATGCCCAGTAGTGACTGCTCCTGGCGGATGTTGCGCAGGTCTAGGCGAATGCGTGCCAAGTCCCTGAGCAGAGAGCCCGAGAGCCCCGCGGCCTCATGGGACTCCACAGCGCCCCCTGGTGCCTGCTGTCTGCCTGAGTCTAAGCAAGGATAGAAAAATAATATGAATGCATGTGCTATTATTATTATTATTATTATTTTTGTTATTGTTATTATTGTTATTACTATTATTATTAGTATTATTATTATTATTATTATTATTATTAAGGTTGTTGTTGTTGTTGTTGTTGTTATTGTTATTATTTAAGAGATCAATAAATATTATGAATGTATTTAGGGGTATTATGAGATATTAATGATCTGCAAAGTTCACAAACTTTGAAAGCGACATTGTCTAAAACGTAGGTGTTGGTGTTATTATTATTAATAATAATAACAATAATAATAATAACAATAATCATAATCATAATAATGATGATAAAAGGATGGTAAACCTGTCATCAAAGTTTCCCAGTGACTCCGCCCACTCAACAGCAATAGGCTGGGGAAGATGTTCTTCCTGAACCACTCAGACCTCCCATTGGCTATCTGGAACACCACAGCCGTTTCCATGGCGCCGCATGCTAGCAGACCGAGTGAGCCGAACAGATAGACCTCTGGGTGTGTTACAGAGCAAAGGAAAGAAAGTTTATAATGCGTAAAGTACATACAGTATGTCACAAAAGTGAGTACACACCTCACATTTTTGTACATTTTTTATTAGACATTAATGGTTGTGTGCTGAGTTATTTTGGGGGATCAGCAAATTTGCACCGTTAAATAAGCTGTACACTGCTATATATACACATATAAACAAGATATAATAAACAAAGTACAAAAATGTTAGGGGTGTACTCACTTTTGTGACATACTGTACTACTGTATGTATCATGTCTTTCACAAGCTATGTGTATTTAAAAACGAGTACTCTTTACAATAATTAATCTGATTAATCACAATGGAGTTTAAAAGTTAATAATGATTAAAGGTCAAATATCATGACTTTTAAAATATTCACGTCTTTGCCCGTTCCTAGTTTAACTTATTATCATTAACAATACAGCATAATGAATAAATCGAAATCTCCTGCCGATTTTCTACAGTCTGCATTTTTTATAGTGGCCAGCCGAAAACAAAAACTCAAATATTCCTCATCTGTGACATAACTGTGACGTATCCACCGGGAGTCGACAGGCTACTATGCATAGACTGTATATAAGAACTATGTTGTTCAGCAACGATTTAGCAACTACGAGCGGTTCGGAAATTTGCAATGGACAGTGATTCAGAGATTTCAGACTTTGACTTTTCGTCAACTTCAAGTGTCAGTTCTGACGAATCCGAAAAGAGGACTTTGTTTCAATCAGAAACAGGGTATGAAGATGACACATACTCTAGCTGGGATAATGCCAAACGTCATAGGGCCATACATGTACGAGCCCGAAGCACCACCACCTGCCGATGCAGCAGCCGGCGAAAGTGATGAGGACATGGACAGAGAGAGAGAAAGAGAGAGAGAGAGAGAGAGAGAGAGAGAGAGAGAGAGCAGCTGGTTTTGGAAACGTACTTCTTGCTTACTTGTTACTTGGCAACGATGCTAGGTGCTAGTGATTAGCAGCGCTTCACAACATTGCAAAGACTAACGTAATCAATGGCTAACTCAATCTACGTAGGGCTACATATATTACCAACCTTGTATTAAGCATGGACTCCCGACGACACTCCAGCACAGACACCGATGGCACATCAAAGCAGTCGTCCCGAAAGTGTCGCGAACAAATAACTGCTCCAGGTCCTGGTTCAGCAAAGTCCGCTCGGGTTTGCCTAACAAACCTCACCCAGGACCGCCTTATCGCCGTGTTTTTAGGAAAATAATAGGTAGAAATACCCAACGCCTTATTAGCCACACTTCTGCAGCCTCCCACTACACAATAATTAGGCATGGTTGAAATAATTAACCGGCACGAATATAAAAACTTTACTGCAACTATCAATGAATGAAGCGAGAACAACACCACCGAGCTTTTCGACTCCCTGTGAATACGTCATCCACCGGAGATGTCCGAAGATTTCCGAACGTGCAGATTTGGTTTCCGTTTCTTAGCAGCCACGCAAATAGTTCATACAAAACTGCGACTAAAATAATTATGACACTGCATATTATTATATGGATAGTAAAAGTAGGATGTTAAAAACATTATTTATCAATGACTAATTTTTTTTTTAACAGGAATGTTGACCTTTAAGCACAATTAATCGCACAATTAATGTTTCAGAATTCTCCTTGTTTTTGTAAAAGAAAAAAAAAATGTCACACATGCCCATCCAAAGTATTTTTAAAGAGCCAGTTGCCAGGAAAAC
>CM059281.1:25144451-25146951 GCA_030347295.1 Setipinna tenuifilis | reverse complement strand
GTAAGTCGCTTTGGATAAAAGCGTCTGCTAAATGTAATGTAATGTTGCTGTCTTCCTGCAAGCACTCTAAGAACAGGGAAGTGTTTTGTATGCATCGATTACATTACATTACACTACACTTAGCAAATGTTTTTTATGCATTACATTACAATACTTACAAAAAAAAGGACATAAACAAGCTACAGAGGGACACAGAGTAAGCAAAGGCACAAGACAGGGTATGGCAGAGCGTTGGTGAGTGGAAGGTAGTTTTGTTAGTAGGCGATGCACTCTCTAGAAAAAAAAAACGTAACAAATCTTAACGAGTTTCTTAACGAGTCTTAACGAGTTTCTTAAAGTTCATGACCCTACTCTCATAGCAGCACACCAGCGTGTGTGTGTGTGCTGAGCTTGTGTGTGAGGGTCTCGAGATCGTGTTGCCATCTTCTTGCGGGCGCTCTAGAACAGGGTGTGTGTGTGCGCTCTAGAACAGGGAGGTGTTGCTACAAGCTGCATCCATGGGTGCTGAGTTCGTGTGCCAGGCTCTCAATGTCCACCAGGGGGGCAGCGTACTGTGGTGACTGGCCCTCCACTGGAGTTGGCCAGTATTCCAACCAGGTGGTGTGGCCAAGCAGGTACTTAAAGCTGTGGATACATGCACACACACACATACACACACACACACACACAGATATAAAACACACACATGCGCAAAGATGTGTTTGCATATACACACATAGATCAATACATATTGAATCACCTTCATACACAACTACATACTGACATAATGTACAACTAAATCTACTGAAATGTTTCCACACACACATATGCAAAAACATACAGATTTTTTAAACATACAACTTTAAATGCATTTAAAAAAAAAAAAAACCTCATACCGTATTTTCCGCACTATAAGGCGCACCTAAAAGCTTTCAATTTTCTCAAAAGCCGACAGTGCGCCTTATAATCCGGTGCGCCATATATATGGATCTATGGTAAAGACCCCAAATTGGCACCTTTGAAGAGACACACTTACGACGCGCGAGTTTAAACTATCAGTCATGCAGTAGAACATGGGAACAGGGCAGCAGCAACAGAATTCAACATTAACGAATCAATGGTGCGGAAGTGGAGGAAGCAACAAGATGAACTGCGCCAAGTAAAGAAGACTAAACAGAGTTTCTTCGGACATCCTGAAGTTTTCAATACACTGCGCGTTCGTGAAACAATTACATCCCAGAATTCGTAGAGGATGTTGCACTACAACTCTTTATACTGTAACACAGGTAGACAGGAAGTGTGACTTGTTTATGTAAAGTCTGGCAGCATTCGTTGAAGATGCTCCTGACATGTTTGTGTATTGTCATTTCACTGATACCGTCCATGCAAGTGAACAAATGGAATATTGTTCTTATCTAATTCGGAGGTTCGGTCTATATTTTAGTACTTTGCATCGATCTACAACTGTGTAACAAATAGCTGAAAAGCTACAAACTCAATCGTTAGCTTACACGTCGTCTCTTTGCAGCTCTTAGCCGCTTGTCTTCTGCTTCATAGTCCTGTATGGTTTGCAAAAGTTTTCTTTTCTTCTCAAGTGTCTTTTGCCTCGCCTCTTCTATACGTTTCTTGCTCTGTTTTATCTTCTTTTACTGTCTATGGTTTTTTGGCGTTTTCAGTGATAACAAGCCACTGCGCAGTGTCGAAGCAACTCCACACACTTCAACTAGTCCCGACTAGTAACTGCTGGCAGTGGAAAAGGAACAGGACCGGTTCGACAAGTGTGTAGAGTAGTGCCGAGCTAAATCGTGTAGTGCCGTGCCGTACCGGTTCTGCAGTAGAAAAGCGCCATTAGAGGACAAACTTGAACAGTGGGTTGTTGAACAGAAAGCAGCAAGTAGAAGTGTCTCTACACAGTCACTATTCAAATGAAGGCAACAGCGCTAGCACGCGAACCTGGACGTGAATATGGGCATTAATCTTTGAACAACGTCGAGTTGTTGTTATATTGTTATTGCTTTGCACCATTTCGAGAGTTACTATATTGTGATTGCACTAACGTTTGATTTGCCGTAACGTATCAGACTGTTTCTTTTACGTGTTTACTGAATCGAGGAAAAGTTCCCCTCCACTACGTGATAAAAGCGTTGCATTTCCTGTTATACCATGCTGTTGTTAAAAGATAAACTGTCTCACAATATTCAGTCACTGACATTACCTCAGGAAAAATAATAAAACAGCTGTTTATTCTTTTTAGAAGTAAACGGAGTTGTCAGAACGTTGGTTTGTATTCTATGAATAACGTTTGACTGACTTATCTGACAGTTTCCTTTAGCGCAGCTCCATCCAGTGGATGCATAACGCAACCCCAGCCACTACTGTAGCTTCGATTCTATGCGCCTTATAATGCGGTACGCCTTATATATGAAAAAAGTTATAAAATAGGCCATTCATTGAAGGTGCGCCTTATAGTGCGGTGCGCTTTATAGTGCGGAAAATACGGTACAGATATTCACTGGTCGTC
>CM059281.1:25114451-25139451 GCA_030347295.1 Setipinna tenuifilis | reverse complement strand
GCAGACAAGCCGGCAGACAGACAGACAAACCAAGACACAGACAGGCAGAGATACAGATAGGCAGACCACAAGACAGACAAACAATCAGACAGACAGACAGACAGACAGATAGACAGACAGGCAGACCAAGACACAGACAGACAGACCACAAGACAGACAAACAATCAGACAGACTGACAGACAGGCAGACAGACAGACAATCAGATGGGCAGACAATCAGATGGGCAGACAAGCCAGCAGACAGACAGACAAACCAAGACACAGACAGACAGGCAGAGATACAGATAGGCAGACCACAAGACAGACAAACAATCAGACAGACAGACAGACAGACAGATAGACAGACAGGCAGACAAGCAGGCAGACAGACAGGCAGAGATACAGACAGACAGACCACAAGACAGACAAACAATCTGACAGACAGACAGACCAAGACACAGACAGACAGGAAAAGATACAAACAGACAGATCACAAGACAGACAGACAATCAGACAGACAGACAGACAAACAGACAGACAGATAGACAATCAGATGGGCAGACAAGCCGGCAGACAGACAGACAAACCAAGACACAGACAGACAGGCAGAGATACAGACAGGCAGACCACAAGACAGACAAACAATCAAACAGACAGACAGACAGACAGATAGACAGACAAACAGACAGACAGACAGACAGACAGACGGACAGACAATCAGATGGGCAGACAAGCCGGCAGACAGACAGACAAACCAAGACACAGGCAGACAGGCTGAGATACAGACAGACAGACAGACAGACAGGCAGACAAACAGACTTGACAGACAGACAGACAGGCAGACAGACAGGCAGACAGACAGGCAGACAAATAGACCTGACAGACAGACAGACAGGCAGGCAGGCAGACAGACAGACAGACAGACAGGCAAACAGACAGACAGACAGATAGACAGACAGGCAGGCAGACAGATAGACAGACAGACAGACAGGCAGACAGACAGATAGACAGACAGACAGACCTGACAGATAGACAGACAGGCAGACACACAGACCTGACAGACAGACAGACTGACAGACAGACAGACAGACAGGCATACAGACAGGCAGACACACAGACCTGACAGACAGACAGACACACAGACAGACAGGCAGACAGACAGGCAGATAGACAGACAGGCAGACCCGACAGACAAACAGACCTGACAGACAGACAAACAGACCTGACAAACAGACAGACAGGCAGACAGACAGACAGACAGACAGGCAGACCTGGTCCAGGTAGAGGATGAGTGACCCCTTCTCAGACAGCATTTTATCCATCTCAAACTTCTGGATGAACCTGTCCGGACCTGTGGACAGCTGCTCAGGCACACAATACAAAGAACCTTTGTACCACTCAGAGTTATGTGTCATTCATTCATCCATTCATTCATTCATTCATTCATTCATTCATTCATTCATTCATTCATTCATTCATTTATTCATGCTTTCACTCACTGATTCATTCATTCATTCATTCATTCATTCATTCATTCATTCATTTACTTATTCATTCATTCATTCATTTACTTATTAACTCATTCATTCTTTCACTCAATAATTCATTCATTCATTCATTTATTCATTTATTCATGCTTTTTATCTTTTTCTTTCTTCCTTTATTTCTCTCTCATGATTTTGTAAGGTCATGTCACCTACTTTGGTGAGATCAGTTTCATCAACAACAAATCCAGTCAGAATGCTGATGTCCAGAATTGACATGGTGGAGTGTCTCTCCGTGGACAGATACCTGCAGATGGTAGCCATTGGTCAGGGCCGTATTAAGCCAATGTGGTGCCCCCTGGCACTATACTGCCCTTCAAAGGCAAAGTGCAGTAACTACTCAAACACTGAAACTGAGAAAAATGCCTTTAAAATTGTCATACTGCCTAGTCAAACAGGTTGTAGTTATAATGGTGGCAAAGCTTTTATGTACTTTCTTAATAAGAAGATGCAAGAGATTCAATCACAAGCCAAAGGAGGACTTATGAAGTCAGTTTAAAGTCTAAACTCAGTTTTGACAAAATATGTAGTTACTGCCTTTTGGCTTTGTAGGGCAGTATACTTCACAGGTGCCCCCCCCCCCCCCCTTCAATATTATCATTGTTATTGTTGTTCATGACGAGTTATGTATGGCCATTTAACACATACAAATTTACGAAAAAATATATTTAAAGTTTGTCATGTGGTGCCAACCCCCCGCAAGTGGTTGTGAATGGTTGGTGCCCCTGGCCCTTATGGATAATCCGGCCTTGGCATTGGTCAGTTACAGGTCACAGGTTACAGGCACTTAAAACCGTTTACATTTGACAGACAGACAGACATTAAAAAGACTCATAGTCTATATAATTTTCAAATTCACTCCTTGCAAAAAGACAACTTAACCACATCATACATAGAGATCTCTCAACATACAGAAATTAAAACACTTACAGAACATCGATGGTCATCTTAACCACATCATTCATAGAGATCTCTCAACATACAGAAATTGAAACACTTACAGGACATCGATGGTCAGCTGATACGACTCCTTAGCTCCTTCATAGGTGACTGGAATAGAATGAAAAAGATGAAAAAAATGAAAAGTGAAAGTAAACAGATGAATACACAACTCTGTTCTGACACTGTCAGTGTAAATTGCACCTTGTGCTTTTGTGCACAGTACACTGGGAGCATCATCACCATTTTGTAATGCCATTAGTGAGTATTTGGTGCATTTTATAGGCCTACATTACGCACACAGTGCATCACATACCATCTAACTGTTTCCATTATGATATCTCCCAGTAGGATATCTCCCAGTAGTATATCTCCCAGTAGGATATTTCCCAGGATGCGATCTCCCAGTAGTTTATCTGCTAGTAGGACATCTCCCAGTACGCTATCTCCCGGTACAAAATCTCCCAGTACGCTATCTCCCAGTAGAAAATCTCCCAGTAGTATATCTCCCAGTAGGATATTTCCCAGTAGGATATTTCCCAGTAGTTTATCTCCCAGTAGTAAGTCTCCCAGTAGTATATCTCCTAGTAGAAATTCTCCCAGTAGTATATCTGTAGTATCTATCCTGTTTAAACATAGCCTTACCACTGTCCTGCTTGTCCAGTGTCACCTTCAGATCAAACGTCTTGCAGTCAGCAGAGAGCTGCTCAGGCATGGCGTAGTAGACAGTCATCACCTGAGACAACAACACACACACGGGTCAACAAAAATGACAAAATTGACACACACACACACACACACACACACACACACACACAGGTCAACAAAAATGACTAAATCAGCCAGCCTGGCAGTCTGAAGCGTGTGCACACACACACACATGCACAAACACACATACACACACACACAGACACACACACACACACAGGCACACACACACACACACACACACACACCGGAGGGGGGGCAGTTGTGTTTAAGCAGTCCTACAGATATTATACTGTACTTTCTTGTTTTTGGACAAAACAGTAACTCACAGACAGCGTGGCTTCGCCTGTTCCAGTGGCGTTTACTTTTAGGTTCTGGGTCAGATCCATCTGTAAACAACAACAACAACAACAGCATAACAACACATAAGCAATAATACATATACATAAACATCTGCCAAACATACCTGCTAACAGCCTTTGCACCTTGCAGCACAAAGAACTGCATCGCCTAAATGGTACACACATTACCTACACAAGTATAGTAGCAAGCGTGTTAATACATTAGTTAATAATTTAATATTTAGCTAAATGGTATCGACATGACCTACACAAGCATAGTAGCAAACGTGTTGACAAGAGTGACTGTGAGCCGGTATTCATGACTCCCGATTCATGATTCATGATTCACGATTCACGATTCACAATTCACGATTCACGATTCATGATTCTTGACAGGCAGAGGCCAGGAGGAAGGGGGTACCTTGTCTGAGCGCGTCACGTAATCGTTGCTGTTGTCTATGGTCCAGCGGATGGGGGTGGAGCGTCCGGACACCTGGATGGCCACTTCCAGGTTCCTCTCCTGCTCCTGCTGCCTCACCTGGCTGCTGTACTCCGCCACTGCCTGGAACACCATGATGGTGGACTGTGTGTGTGTGTGTGTGTGTGTGGGGGGGGGGGGGGGGTTAAAGAGGTGTTACAAACAAAAAAACACTGTACTGCCTGGAACCACCACTATGATGGTGGACACACACACAAACACACACACACACACAGACAGTACGCTGCAAACAGATACAACCTGTGTGGATCCGTAGCCTCCTCCATAAAACTGCTGTTCATTCATCCAGCTCATGATGGGCCCTGCCTTCTCAAACTGCCCAGCCTTCACCAGGGCCAGCAGGGCATACGCCGTGGCCTCCAGGGAGAAGAAGTTGTTGCTCCGCACTCGCCAGTGAGATCGATCTGGAATGACACACATATACAGTATGTCACAAATGTGAGTATACCCCTCACATTTTTGTACATTTTTTATTAGACATTAAAGGTTGTGTGTTGAGTTATTTGGGGGGAACAGCAAATTTGCACTGTTATATAAGCTGTACACTGCCTACTTTACGTTGTAGAAAAGTGTTATATCTTTAGACTTAATAAACAAGATATAATAAACAAAGTACAAAAATCTTAGGGGTGTACTCACTTTTATGACATACTGTATATATTTAGGCACCATTAATGGAGCACGAGAGACAGACACACACACACAAACAGAAACGTTTTATCCAAAGCGACTTACAAAAAGGAGGACATAAGCAAACAAAGGTGTTAAGGGACACTGAGTAAGCAGACAACCTTTATACATACAGGGAGGTGCATGTGTCTCAATAAGTTTCCTGGAGCAGGGACACAACAGACACACATACTCCCCACATGGGGATAGAGAAAGAGAGAGTTGGTTTAGTGATTGTTAGTTTTGTTAGTGAGCTCGATCTGGAATGACACACATATTTTGGCACCATTAAAGGTAGCACGAGAGACAGACACACAAAGAGACAGAGAGACAGAAAGCTGGTGGTTAAATATGTCTATTTTGTGGAATAATGGTATGTCTTAGGCTTTCTTAGTAGGCAATTATTGGGCATAAGATACACAATAACTTTAGGCATCATTAATGGCCCCCTCAAACCACAATTTGGTAAAAATTCCCATGGTGATGTGTTGTTTGCAATTTTAATTTAACCCTTAGATATCTGCACACCTGTGATATAGTCCCTGTTTCCCAACCACATTATACCTGTATATTGACCTCCGCAGTTAATGGTGGACTTGAAATAAACTGTAAAATGGTGACAGCTTTACCACCTCCAAAGTGCATTAACTTCTAAAACCTAAAGGCGGTGCCATCCATTATTCATTATTCACCTGCTGAACTAAGATACACATGAAGAAATCAAGCATAGTACAGCACTCTTCAGATTTTTTACTAATTTTATTCGCGAATTCATGGGCGAGTGGGCTGAAGAGTGCTGTCCTATGCTTGATTTCTTCATATACACGTTCGGTGGGATTCAGCGCCCAGTTAAGTATAAGAATATTTAAGCAACAGAGTGAGCGCGTCTCCTACACACTTCTAAGATACACATGACCAGGGTGACAGGAAATTGGTCACAAAGAGATCTCCTAATTGTATCAACTTCATCGGCTACCTAGTTAGATACAGTATGGGAAATCTGTTTTAAGATTCAAGACTTAAGAGTCAAGAAACTTTATTGTAATTGAAGAGCTGTGTGTACGGTGAAATTAGACAGAAAGGCCACTAAGTTGCAAGGTGAAAGTGTCAAGTGAGGAAGCATTGCAACAAAAAAGTTGAAGAAAAAGAGTGAACAGTAATGCACTTGGCAATATGTAGACCAATATAGCGTTTACAGACCAAACTGTTAGTATTCAAAGGCACTGAAACACTGACATTCATGGGGTTTCCCTTTAAAGTAGACGGATATCATTCAGTAACTAACAGTTGTGTAACAGAGTGTAAAAAATCCTACTGTAAATAACCTTGTTTGTGAAATATATGTACTTATGGAAAATCACCCTGTGTAAAGTCCATATGTCAAGTAAACCTAATCTGTGATGTTCAAAGTGACTAACTGCTAACATCGAACAATCAAACATACCTTCAAAGGCATGTTTGAAGAGGACTTCCTGGTTGAGTTTGTTGACATTGGCAAGAGCATAGGATACCATAGTGACGGCGTAGGGATTGGTCAGAGTTTTAAGTCGACCTTCCAGATAGTCAGTGGCTTTCTTCATACTTCCAGGCAGGCTCTGTTGTCAAATCGTACATATAGACGCACACTGTAGCATAATCTCATGTAATATTGATATTATATAACAGTAAATTAATTTTATGACTAGTCTGATATTTTATTTACTTGCAGTGTATAATAAGGGTACAACTTACTACCTCTATAGCTTTGTTGGGAGAAGGGCTCTCCCATTATTAGATTAACTACATACTCGGTGTTAACCTCTGTAGGTTTGTCAGTAAATATAAAATATGAAATATGTTGCTGTATTTTTCTGCTGTAAAATTGTATATGTAAATGTGTTTTGTCTCTACAGATGGTCTGGCAACAGTCCATGTCCTTGTACTACACATCTATGGGCAAATGTGTGTTACACACAGTTCATGTTCTTGTACTATGTATCTATGGGCAAATGTGTGTTACCTCACAGTAATAGTTCATGTCCTTGTACTACAGTATGTATCTATAGGTAAATGTGTGTTACTCACAGTGACAGTTCATGTCCTTGTACTACAGTATATATCTATGGGCAAATATGTGTTACTAACAGTAATAGTTCGTTACTCACGGCGACAGTTTTGCTGCAGTATTTGCTTCCTTCCTGCATGGCGATCAGCACGAAAGCAGTCATGGAAGCATCCGCATCGCTCCCTCTCACGTCGCCCTAGTAACACATCCCAGTTTGACCCCGTTTAACACACATTTGAATGTAAAGAGGCAGCTACTGTACGCTAAATTAAAAGCATCAGTGTCCCTTACCACCATCTCTGCGTGGTACACGTTGAATTTCTCTTTGAAAGTACCATCGGGCTGCTGGGAGTTCAGCACCAACCACTTCAGAGCCTCACAGATCACTTTCTCATCAATGCTGATAATGTCACTGGCCATGGAGAAGACCTTAGCCACATATGCTGTTAGCCTGGATGGATGGATGGATGGATGGATGGATGGATGGATGGATGGATGGATGGATGGATGGATGGATGGATGGATGGATGGATGGGTGGGTGGATGGATGGATGGATGGATGGATGGATGGATGGATGGATAGATAGATAGATAGATAGATAGATAGATAGATAGATAGATAGATAGATAGATATGCTGTTAGCTTGTATGGAATAGAGGGGCAACAGCAAAGACAAGAGACAGACACTATTCTATTTCAAGCTGTGTTACTTACAACTATACAGAACTTCAAATAGAGTAGTTACATTCACGTAACTCGTTTGAGGCAGCAAGTTTACACCCATTTTTTGAGTAAGCTAAACTTACTGTTTTTTTTTTTGTTTTTGGTTTTTTTTGCACAGTGCATTGGTGTAATGTGGTGGTAGCTGATAAAGCATAGTAATGAGTCATCTGTGGTGTCAACTTACCAAGCGCTGCCTGGTTTGTCAGCCCACACTGCAAAAGCCCCATCCGCCTTACGGAAGGCCAGCTCCTGCTGATAACCTGGTAACAACAGGGACGGCAAGAAATAGAAATGCTGAGACCTTTACTGACCTTCAGCTTCCCTAGTCTGCTGAGCTTAACCCTGTATGGTACGGGGATATGCACTACAACCAATGACACTGCTGCTTAAATGGCACCATTTAAGCGTTATAACACTACACATTGTGTTTTTACTTATTTGTATTATATACAAGCCTATTGTACTTTTTGTTATGTTCATATTATTATGTTTGTCATCATGTCTCCCTGTCTTGTTTATAAGATGTTTAATGTTCACTGTGGGCCTAGGGAGCATTGCAATTTTAATGTCTGTGTGTGCAACCTGTACATATGGTTTTTGACAATAAAGCTGACTTTGACTTTGACTTTGACTATGGTACGGTGTTGCCTTAAGGCAACACAGATTATTTGACCTTTTATTTAAAAAAAAAGCGAGGCATCACTGGCAGTGGTGTACAGCACTTTAAGACCCTGGCAACCCTACAGTAACCAAAGAAAATGCAGATTAGTAGTCACATGCCCCACAGCAGATCGAAATCACGGCCATTCTGCAACACTACAATGGCTGTAAAATGTAGGCAGTTGTTTGACATTGGCTCTTTAGAAGGACAATCTACAATTACACTTCCACTAATTAGTTCTCTTCTTTGACCCAATATTTTTTTTACAAGCCCTTGAGCACAAATCATTTTAATGGCTCTCGTAACAACCCTTAATTTTCTTTTTCTGTCTTATTATTTAATGGCTATGACTCTTGATGTCTTTAAACCTCACACTCACCCATGTTGATGTATATGATTCTCTTGACTCACCCATTTTGATGTATTTGACGGCCGTGGCCCTCTTCTCCAGCCCCACCTTCTCCCACTGGGCTGTGGTGTCCAGGTAGTGGGTGGCAATGAGAGGCAGGGTCATGGTGATCATGTTCTGCTCCCCACAACCTCTGGGCTGCACAATGAGGGAGCCCATGGAGTCCCCTGTGATGGCCTTCTCGATGGTCTGACTGATCTGACTGGCTGAAAAACCCAACATTCCCATGTTCACATCTCTTGGTTGTGTTGTTTATGAACTCAGACATAAACTTTGTAAAAGTAACAATGAGCTTGTGCTCAACTCACAGCTTACATGGTCAAGATCACTTGTTCGATCACTTACTACTGACTACACTGTAAACCCGGATTGTCAATACAACTCAAAACTTTTGATGTAACTGATTACGTCAATAGTTTTGAGTACATTAACTATATATTTTAATTAAAGTTAACTTTAAAAGTTTAAGTACAAATTCATGTATTTAAATTTTTAAAGTTAACTTTACTTAAAATATATAGTTAATGTACTCAAAACTATTGATGTAATCAGTTACATCAAAAGTTTTGAGTTGTATTAACTTATCCGGGTTTACAGTGTACTAATGTAAGGTGACCTTTTACTATTTTCTAGGTAGGTCCATCTAGTGGTCACATTTGGAACTGCTGTTGATGCATGCTGCTTATCAGCACATTGGTGATGTCTTGAGCTCTCTATTTGTTAAGAATTATTGGCTTATTGGTATAATTCAACCTTTAAGAAGCCTGTAAAGACCCTTCTCTTCCGAGACTGCTTCCCTTCCTTCCTAACAACACTAACAACTACTAAACTACTACTAACTACTTTTTCTCTAGCTGCTTCATGCTTGTATAGTTCTGCCTGTGTAGGAAGTATGTGTGTCTGTAGTGTCCCTGCTCCGGTAAACTTACTTAGGCACATGCATCTCCTTGTATGTATGAGGGCACTCTGCTGACTCTGTGTTCCTCTACACCTCTGTTAGATTATTATGTCCTCCTTTTTTGTAAGTCGCTTTGGATGAAAGCGTCTGCTAAGTGTAATGTAATGTAATGTAATTAGACACTGTCATGTTAACATACTGTTGCCTCCATATAACCATGTGACATTCACTTGAATAAAGGCTAGCAGTTGTTAGCAAAATTAATATTAGCCAGTAGTGTGTGTTTTAAGTGGTAACAGCTGGTAACAGAATTAGCATTAGCCAGTACAGTCATTACCACCCCCTGTAATACTGTATATTATACAATGCCCCTGTATTAAAGTATCCAGTATTACATTGACTCACACTTTTGAGGGTTTAAATAGCTCCACTCTCTCCAGAGCTAAAATAACATTTGAAATGTGGAATAAGCCAGACTCTGGACACCATTGAAATGTAAAATGGTTAAAATTACACTTTGGGACTTAAAATCAACTCCTAACCTTTCAATTCAGAAATTTTAACACAATTTTTTTTTGCTGTGTACATGTGGTGCAGGTTGTATAGAGTATGTGTATAGAGGTTGTACTGCATATGTTGTAATGTGTGGTTATTACATGCATTAGCAGGTTGTATAGAGTATGTGTATAGAGGTTGTAGGGGAGAGCCGTGACGAATAAAACACGGGACGTAAGACACACAGCTATTTTCTCAAAAACAATACACATCTGTTTCATTCGCGCCGACAATGAGGGACAATTGTAACAAACGACACCTTGCGTTCAAAGTTAAAAATGAACGTGATTTCTTTTTTATCGGATGTGTTAAATTACACCAGTAACTAATAGAATACACTTGTATGTTGATGATCATATGGCAAAATAAATCTAATTTGCTTCACTGTCTTTGAAAATAACCGTTAAGTAAAAAGTGTTTAATTCGTCACGGCTCTCCCCTACTGTATATGTTGTAATGTGTGGTTATTACATGCATTAGCATTAGCATGGCATTAGCATGGTAGTAGCTGTACCTGAGACTGTGAAGAAGGTGTTAGCCGGTGTGCCAGGCACCTGTTTCAGAGGCACTTGGTTGACGATGTCCTCTATCTGAATTCCACCTTGGTTAACCACAGACAGCAATACATCATATTGCATTTCATACTGCATGCATTTTGGCGCCCCCCCCCCCCCCCCCCCCGCCCTTTTTATTCTACATTAGTAATATAAATTTCCTGTTTCAATGGAGCTATACTACTGGTTATGCAGTTATACTAATATTATCATTGTGAATCTGTGCTATTTAGGGTTGTTTATGAAACCAGAGACAATTTGTTCAGAAATCAGCTTTAGATGTATAGCACTGTAGCTTTATGTGACTGAAGACATGTCCTTTACTTATCAATACACCATATTTAGACTGCATATGATCATAGTCAAGCACACTAGTCACATTCTAAAAAACATAATTAAAGGGGTCCTTCTATCGTTATTTTTTTTCATATTGCTGTGTCGCCATTATGGTTGAATGCATTGTGCGTCATTTCTGTGAAAAATTATGTCCTAGTTCTCTTGCTTGACGCTGTTTTCTGTAAGCTAGAACAGGTCTAGTGGTTCAACGACTGGCTTTTCCGGTGTCCCTCGTGACGTGTCAATAAGGCACCTCTGATTGGGCAAATTCGCTGTCTTTCCCTCACCTAGCTTTTGTCCACTGTTCTTCCTCTGGGATGTTGGCGTGCCATATATGGCTCTGGGCGGGGCTTACGACATAGTGACATAGATAGGTTTAGCATGCTCTGGTCCGCTCGTTCTGGTTAGCTCGACTCTTCAATGACCAGTAGAACCATGAGGGTCGAATTTCACGTCTTGGAGTGCTGCGTGCATATACTGCTTGTTGTGACCCACCACATTGTAAATAGAGCTACTCAAAGTGGTTTTTAGCGGAAGGACCCCTTTAACAATTCATTCATGCAGGGTGATGATCTTCCATCACAAAAAATAATGATTTATGATACTAATATCATCAGCTTCATCAGGCTGAATAAGACCTATACTTCCCCACATACACTACCATTCAAAAGTGCTTATAGTGTCCTTAATTTTTAAAGAAAATCACAGTTTTTTTTCAGTGAAGATAACTTTAAACTAATCACAAATACACACTCTATACATTGCTAATGTGGTAAATGACTATTCTACCTGCAAATGTGTGTTTTTTGGTGCAATATTTACATAGGTTGTACATTGTACACATGGTGGTAAATAAAAGTGTGACTTTTCATGGAAAACACAAAATTGTCTGGGTGACCCCAAACTTTTGGACGTTAGTGTACATGCTAGTGTATTCCCCCTTGCCACTCTAAATGCCTTCCGCAGAACCGGGTTAGACCACCTTATCATCAACAATTCACACACACCGCTCGAATGTTCACAATTCTCACAACACTGGTTTCCGTATGTTAAGATTAGTATCCTACTGCTCGCACACTCACCATGCTTGGATGGGTTGAGAACTACTTTGGCCACCTGCATTTCTGACCGCAGTCCTTCCGCCTACATGAGGGAAGTGATAAATGGGTATTTAAGACACAATTATTAAATATTATTTAGCATTTAGTAGATGTTTGTTTTATTTGGCTTGCACCCAAAGTAAGATCATTGCGCTTTGGAGTTGAGCACACTTGTCGCCAGTAGCATTTAATCATTACTATATAATAGTAATAATATTTTATTACTATAACTTCATATTATTAACGTTGATTGATTCATTTCAATTAATATAATGCACTTTTCAGCTCTGAATATGTTTTATATAATGATTTCTTTTAAAAATGTATATATATATACTTTTTTTTGTTCGGGATGCTCACCACGACCAGTAGGTTTTTCTTCACACCGTCTGTGATGATCTCGTCGTACACGGCTGCCTTCACCTCAATGGTGTGCTCGCCCAGCTCCATGGGGATGATGACGTAGGGAACTGCTCGTGACGTCATGGGGTCCATCTCTATGGTGGTGCGGTACTTGGTCTTCTTGGTGGCTACGCTGCACACGTGCTCGGTCTCCAACAGCTCCACACGCACCTACGGAAGACATGAAGTCACTACAGTCAGGGTCAATGCATGGGAGTGTGTGGGCAGACAGACAGACAGATAGACAGACAGGCAGGCAGGCAGGCAGATACACAGGCAGACAGACAGGCAATCAGACAGACAAACAGGCAATCAGACAGACAGACAGGCAATCAGACAGATAGACAGACAGACAGGCGATCAGACAGATAGACAGACAGACAGACAAATAGACAGACAGACAAACAGATAGACAAACAGACAGACAGACAGGCAATCAGAAAGATAGACAGACAGACAGGCAATCAGACAGATAGACAGACAGACAGACAGATAGAGAGACAGACAGACAGATAGACAAACAGACAGACAGACAGACCAGCACTTGGAATGAACATGTTTTTGTTTCAATTTCCTTAAAGGTTTACTGTATACCACAAGTTCTTACCTTCATCTTCATGTTAATGTAGTTGTATAGTATGGCCTTAATTTCAATCTGCTCGTTACGGACTGCTGAGTAGGGCAGCTTCAGGTCGATGAAGAAGTCTTTTTTCACAACCATCTCATAGGGATCTGCCACACATATGCCTGAAACACAATGGGAATTATGCGTAGAGATCATTCTGCTTCAAGGCGGATGCTTCGATACACTTGATATTCTTTGTCTTTTTCTCTGGCATTGAGCATACGTCACTGTGGCAGTGAGCTCCGGTTTATACAGATGAAAAATGATTATGAACAAGATATTGGCACTCACGATCCCCCTGAGCGTGTCAGGTCGAGTCAAGTCAAGTTTATTTGTATAGCGCGTTTCCTACACCAAGGCAGTTCAATGTGCTTTACAAAAAATTTTAAAAAGCAAAGAACAATATAAAAGCATAACAGATAAAATAAGCATAAGTATAAGGTAAATTAAGTACATGCTAGAGAAAAGCAAAGAGCAATATGTAAGCACAAAAGGTAAAACAGGTAAAATAATAATAAAATAATTAAAGGTACATCACCAGCAGAAAGCATCTGAGAACAGTTTGGTCTTAAGTCTAGATTTGTAACTTCCGACAGTATGAGCATTTTTACTCAGGCATGTAATGAAGGAGGACTGCTGACCTACCATGAGTTTTGGAGATGCCAATTGACATGACTTGCCAACTAGTAATGGAATCTTCCATGAATCTTGTCTTTGTCATAGAGGTAGATGAACTGTAAGACAAAGAGGAAAACTGTATGTATGTGTGTTAACTGCATAAAACAGTATCATATTATGAAATAATATAGTAAAAAATAATGTAATATAAAATATATGTGAATATTTCTTATATTCAAACCATTGAATATATATATATATATATATATATATATATATATATATATATATATATATATATATATAGTCATATATACTATATATATTATATATATAGTCTGAAAATTACACTTCACCGATAATAATAATAATAATAATATATGTTGTTGTTAGCATTTGATTATGACTCACTATTTAAATGTTAAACACACCAGTGTTTGTTGTCTGGGGGGCAGTCAGGAAGGTCTTCCTCATCCCACAACCAGCTCTCTGGGAACTTTGACCTGGACACAATCTCCTCTGACTCAATGTAAAACTCATCTTCCTCCTCATCGACTACATTAATAAGGAAGAGCATGCACATGTAAACACACACACACACACACACACACACACACACACACACACACATCAGTATCAGTACACATACTGATACACATACATTTGCTAATTGAGGTACATTTGCTAATATTTCAAGGAAGAAGAATAGTTCAGACTATGGTGGAAATATACTCTTAAGCAAAAACTAGTGATGGAAAAAATGTAGCCTTGTGAAACATTGATGCCTCACTCAGAAAATTGTGTCAAATGTTTCGAAGTGTCTGAGGCCTTGGAGAAACACTGACCTCTAGTGGACAAATTTAATCATCTCAAACCATGCATCGCTTTTTTCCATTTGTGGATGCCAGGGCCGTTGTTAGACCTGGGCATTCGAGGCTAAAGCCCTGGATCTTTTGGGAATAGCCCCGGATCAGTGGCGGCTGTACGCACAAAATGTATGTTGGAGAGAGTTTTTTTTTAATAATTATTATTGTTACCGCAATGCTATATGATGTCATGCAAATAAACCACATTTAAATTTAAATTGAATTTGAGAGAGAACTGAACGCAATTCAATACACCGAGTTTAAACAAACACTTAGTATGCTTTCGGTGGCTACCCCTCCCCCACTCTCATAAAAAATGATACATCAGTCAAGAATTACATCGCAGGCTGCCTCCAGTCAGCTACTTACTACTAACTAGACATGCACAACTGGCTGAATCCCGAGTTCTGGTTGCTCAAATAGCAAGGATTGCTCGCATACAGAATATACCAACATGCTTGGCCTACAATAAAAGAAAAATAAAAGAACTAAGGTTGATGTAATAAAAGTGCAATTGCAATTGTGAAATTAAACTAAGCAAGATGTCAGGATAGGTTAGCAAGAAGACAAATGGATCATACCTGCACCAACTTAAGGTAGGACAGCAGGTTTCCTTTATCATATGCCTGCTGTGGCACTAGTTACCAAGACAGTCACAGGAAATATTATTTTCATTGCATAAGTCATTTGACGTAGGATTTATCATGTACTTATTGTGACTTCTACTAGCGCCAAATTCTTTCATTCATCACAGGCTAGTCACTGTCTGACAGCTAGCACCACCCTAACAAACTTTTGACCACGCATGTAAACCTATTTAGCTAGTAATGAATTGACTGGTTGGTTGGTCACACACAGGCGCATTTGAGAAGAAGAAGAAGAAGATGAAAAAAATACTAATAAAAATAGCCCTGTAGAGGAGCCTTTTGTGTCGTTGCATTACCAGCAGCCACAAGTGCAGCATTTGTAGCCAGTAACCACAGGAAAATCTGACCTGACCATAGGCTATATGGGCAAATGTAGATTTTTTTGTGCTGCTGATGTATGTGGTGCACTTTGGCAGAAGAGACGTTCACAAGCTATCCTATCTTTAATGTAAACTTGGAACTATTTGTGCAATGGCCCGTGAGTCGTGACGATTAACCTTTCCTTTCATTCTTAAACTATGTTAAAATTGCTTGTTTATCAGCCCAATTTTCAAAAAGAATGTTCTAAATACCAAGCGACGCCCCTGCTGTAGCAGTTTAGCGCTCGTCAAACCACGGAAGCGCGGTGACACGCTGAAGCGCTTCGATACATTGAAGCGACTGACACGCAGAGCGAAGCAGTCGGGGGAGGGACCGACACTTCAACACTTTGGTCACGTGAGCGGCAGCTGCGAGACAAAGTCCAAGACAGTGCATCGGAGCAATTTGTTTCAGAAAGAATGGGACGTGCTCCGGAGCTCCATCTCATTTGCCCATCACTACCAAAAACTATACCCAGTAGGTCGAAACCAAGTTTTAACCCTGACCCTGACCAAAGGCAGTGGATAAAGTGACAATAAGGCACTTGCACATTTCAGTCATCCATGTTGTGGTGTGTTACGGCTGTATGTGTGTCCCACTGTGGTTTGTGTCTCCCATGCTGTTTGTCCCTCTTCTCTGTCCATGTACCTGCTCGGGATGTGATTGGCTTGATTGAAAGCACCTGACCCTGCAATCAAGCTATGCTTAAAAGCTCCTTGATCCTGCTGCTGGGGAGAGGCTTCTGGTGTGGGACTGCTGGCTGTTTTTCTGTTTTCGAAATGGTGCCTAAATGCCTAAAACCACTACTGGACTCACCATTTGTAAGGGGGGCCTTGTCTTCCACCTCCACAGTGTGGGGCTCTGGCAATTGCACAGCAGGTTTCCACGGAATCACGTCCACGGAATCATCAGACGCAGACATGGTTCTGAGGCTGAGTCGTACCTGTGGCCTGATGCCATGCTGGTGCCATTGGGTGCTGGTAACGGCCAATTATCTCGTGATTGGCTCAGATTGAATGCACTATTTAAGGTGTGCCTCATTTCTCACGAGAGAGACAAAGAGAGGAAAGAACGAACGAATACCTCATAGTATTTTTGGTCATAGCCTTGGTCATTAGTTGTTTTGCCCCAGCAGGGCCAGCCTAGGTGGGGCATAACATGGTCACTCACCATTTGTAAGGGGGGCCTTGTCTTCCACTTCCACGGTTTTGGGCTCTGGTAATTGCACAGATTTCAACGGAATCACGTCCGCAGACATTCTTCTGAGGCTGACTCGTGCTTGTGGCCTGATGCCATGCTGAATCCTTCTAAAATGTGTCACCTTTGTCGCCTTAGTCGCCTTGGGCTTGGGTGGAGGACGTGTGCACTTGATGCCTACAGGAATCATGAATCAGAATCAGGAGGAACGAAAAAAAAAAAAAAATACAGTTTGTCATCGAAGGTATATTACTATATATGGTCAATACACAGGACATTTTACTGATTTAACTGTAGTGACTGTTAGGATTTTTTAAATGGCAGTGACTGGAAAATTACCCCAAGGTGCTATTTGTATACACAGTCATTTCAATAAACTATCTGTACACTTACATTGTTGCCACTGCCTCCTTATAAAAGTTAGGAGTAGTGTCATTGTACCACAACCAAATATGCAGGGCTACTTTTTTTTCCACCCAAGCGCTTGTAGCGCCCCCTGCCAAATGGCACCCCAGGTGGCTGCCCTGTTCGCCCGTGCCGAAAACTGCTACTGGCTGGGATTAACACAACTGCCAGTTTACCTGCGCGCTCAGGTGTCTCTCCTGCAGTGTTAGAATCGAAGATGAGGCCAGCGTCGTAAAACACCCACATGCTGTTTTGACCACTGCCGGGTGTGCATGCTGTGTCATGCTTCTCCACCACATCCCATATCTTAAAAAAAACAACAAATATATCAATCAACAAATATATATATATATATATATATATTTGTATCAAGAGTGAAGTAATGAATCTCAGGGGAGTTCTCATGTGGATTAGCCTCATTGCTAAAATGTGTCCATTGGGACCTGACTGTCTTCATTACAAATGATTGGCTTGTGACTCTAAGCTTGGCAAGCCCCAACCCCAGCAACATCTTCTTGTTTTTACGCCTCTGTATATATTTATGCCTGTCAACTTTGACCACCTCTGCCATCATAAGCATCTGGAAACATATTGATTCTCCGTGTTCTATAAGGACAAAATGTTAACGCCTTGCTGTTGGGACTTACTGTAAAACATGAATCCCACTCTGGCCTCTAATGATACACAGATACATAATGTTACAAGGACAGAATGTTGACTGCTTAGTCTGGGTGTTGTTAAGGATATAGACTCCCTTATCCACAGCCACCAGACCCACTCTGTCCCCAAATGATACAGAAACACTGACTGGCTATGCACTAGGAGGACAAAATATGGACACCTTGCCCTAGGGTCTGTGCTTGCTGTTGTCAACAGGGACTGAATTATCTGCAAAACCAGTCCCATTTTGCCTCCAGATAATATGCAGATAAAAAAAATTATATGCACTATAAGGACATGTTCACACCTTGCCCTGGGTGAGTCTGTGCTTGTTGTTGAGGACAGCCACCTCCAGATGATACACAGATACTGATTTTCTTTACACAATAAGGACAAATTGTTGACATCTTGGTCTGGGTGAGTCTGTGCTTGTTGTTGAGGACGTAGACTCCCTTATCCACAGCCTCCAGACCCACTCTGCCCCCGTATGATACACAAACACTGACTGGCTATGCACTAGGAGGACAAAATATGGATACCTTGCCCTGGGTGAGTCTGTGCTTGTTGTTGAGGACGTAGACTCCCTTATCCACAGCCACCAGACCCACTCTGGCCCCTGGGTCTCCAGTGATCTTCAGACTGAAGTGCTGGCGGGGGGAGTAGACAGCACCGGGGCGAGAGCCCTCCACTTTAAGCTGAAACAAAAGAGGGGAATGAAAAAAGAATCTGAGAGCATAATTCAGTAGGTATGCTAAAGATCGTACTGTAACGTGAGGCAGGTGACTAATGGCTGGGTGATAGAGGAAAATGGAGTCACCCGAGAGAATGTAATTCAGTAAGCGGTGAGATAATAATAATAATAATAATAATAATAATAATAATAATAATAATAATAACTTGAATTTATATAGCGCCTTTCATGGAACCCAAGGTTGCTTTACAAAAGATAGATGGGGCTAAGGAAAAGGGGAGAGTGGAGGAGGGAAGGGTTCAAGACCATAGGCCTCAGTAAAAAGCTGGGACTTGAGATGCTTTTTGAACATAGCCAGAGTGGGGGCTTGGCGGATGTGGAGAGGTAGACTGTTCCAAAGAGTGGGGGCAGCAATACAGAAGGCTCTATCACCAAAAGTCCGTAGCCTGGACCAGGGGATGACAAGTTGGTCCTTGCCAGAGGACCTCGCGGACCTAGATTGAGAGTAGGGCTCTCATGCAGAAAGAGATGGAGGAAAATGGAGGTATCTGAGAAAATGGAGGCGTGCATGGCTGGCTACACGTACTGATCCCATGCAGGTGTCTTTCACGTCCACCCAGACCGAGTCCGACACCACCTCAGACGAGCCCACGTGGTAGTACGCCACGATACGGAAGGAGGGGACCATGTCCTTCGTCACCGTCAAGGTCAAGGACATCACAGGCTGGCCCTGCCTCTTTATCCTCTCAGCATTCACCAAATGGCCCTTGCTGATGATCTGTTAGCGACAAAATTTAACACACACACACACACACACACACACACACAGTCACAGTACACAGTCAGGTTCTTCTGTGTTAACCTTCTGAAACCTAATTATAAAACACATCAATTGAAAAATCACTGAATTGATATTGCTATGATAATTGATGCATAAGGGTGTGAGTAACATAAGAAACAAAACACACCAGGTAGGTTAAATCTTGGTTCTGAGTGCTGCTTCTTCCATTCAGGTTGAAGGTGACTTTGAACTGATCACCAACTGCCAACTCTGCTATACTGCCGATGCTGATGTGGAGGTAATTGTCAGAGTTTAAGTGTGTTTCGTAGCTCTCCACGGTCAGGCTTTTCTGGGCCTGTTGAGTATCCATGAGATGTTTGTCTTTGGTTGTCACCTGTGCAAAGGAAAAAAAAGTAATTTGGACTAACACACATGGCATGATCAATAGATAGATAGATAGATAGATACATACATACATACATAGATACATAGATAGATAGGAGGAGAATATGAAAAGGTGGAGAGTGTGAAAAACCAAGAAAGTAGAAATGAAGAGGAAGATGAAGAGGAGAGCAATTAAGCACAGTGAAGATAACAAACACCTGGATGAAGAGTTTAGAGAAGTCATAGAGCTGTCTCAGGTGCCGTTTACACCATGATGCTTTTTTTTTTCTATACCAGGCGCTCAAATTGATTATTTTTCTAAGGAACGATGCCCATGAGAAGCGGTTTGACCATTGCAATGAGCCTCGTTTCCAAAAAAAATAAAATAAAACAGCGAGGCTTCTGAAAAAAGTGAGACACTCAAAGATAAAATGTGTTAAACTTTTGTAACGTTTTTTTTTCTACAATAGGTCGTTGTGTAACGACAGTGACAGCCGAGTTGCAAATATCAACGGTATGTAACTGAACAACTTAACAACAGTAAACAAACCTTAACATTTCCAGCAAAACACTTGGATTTTGGCACACAAGAGACATTCTGGAGGTGGCTTGCTGTTGGGACTTATCTAAAAACATTAATCCCTCTCTGACCTCTGATGATACACAGATACATAATGTCACAAGGACAGAATGTTGACTGCTTAGTCTGGGTGTTGTTAAGGATATAGACTCCCTTATCCACAGCCACCAGACCCACTCTGGCACCAAATGATACACAAACACTGACTGGCTATGCACTAGCAGGACAAAATATAGATACCTTGCCCTGGGTGAGTCTGTGCTTGTTGTTGAGGACGTAGACTCCCTTATCCACAGCCACCAGACCCACTCTGTCCCAAAATGATACACAAATACTGACTGGCTATGGAGGACGAAATATAGACACCTTGCTCTGGGTAAGTCAGCACTGTGTGAACGGGGCCTCCTTCCTCCTGCTGGTAGTCTCTGCTCTGTCTATGATGGAAATATACAGTGGCTTGTGAGGAAGTTTGGGGTGGGGGGCTTGACAGGGGAGCAGTGCTAGTGTGTCGTATGAATCTGTTCGTGTTTTGGAGAAAGGTTGTCTTATTACTTATCTTCTTCTTTTTTTTTTTTTTTTTTACAAAAAAGCATGTCATGTAATCTTTGGACCCCCTTGAAAATGAGATGGTTCATCTCAAGGGGCCATCCTTAATAAATTGAAATTGAAATTGGATAGAGGCAGGCCGATACACATGATACACAAATACTGACTGGCTATGGAGGACGAAATATGGACACCTTGCTCTGGGTAAGTCAGCACTGTGTGAACGGGGCCTCCTTCCTCCTGCTGGATAGAGGCAGGCCGAAGCCAGTCACACTTACACTTAAGGGCAGATGCCTGGTGCCATGTCGCGTGTTGACGGTGACTCTGACCATGCCGTTGGCGCCAGTTGTACCCGTCACGACCTCTGCTCCACTCCTCACCTCCACCTCTATGTTACCTGCCGGTGAGCCATCGGGGTTGGTCACAAACACCTGGGGGGGGGGGCAATCACACATTGTTATTATTATTATTAGTAGTAGTAGTAGTAATAATAGCAGTAGAAGTAGTAGTAGTAGTAGTAATAATAGTAGTAGTAGCAGTAGTAGTAGTAGTAGTAATAATAGTAGTAATAGTAGTAGTAGTAGTAGTAATAGTAGTAGTAGTAGTAATAATAGTAGTAGTAATAATAATAGTAGTAGTAGTAATAGTAGTAGTAGTAGTAGTAATAGTAGTAGCAGTAGTTGTAGTAGTAGTAGTAGTAGTAGTAGTAGTAGTAGTATGAGTAGAAGTATTACCCTATTAGTAGTATTAGTTATGTTGGTATTAGCAGTCTCACCATGCAAACCCCATGAGCCATACACAAACACCCGTGCAAACACACTAACACACAGATGCATATCAAAACAACACACACACACACACACATACCAAAACAGCACACACACACATACAAACACACTAACACACACACACACACACATACCAAAACAGCACACACACATACACAAACACACACACACATACCGACACATCGAAGGACATTCCAGGCTTGTAGTACTTGGCCATCTTTTTGAAATGAACGGTATAGGGAGACTTGACGATCTGTATGCCTCTCTTCTCCGCCTCCACCATCTCACTGCCTAAGAGAGATGAATATTTGTTTAATTAGCGTAGATGAGATGTCATGTTTTTATGAGCTCATTTTACATGTGTTACACTGATTCTTAATGTATGCCGCTGGACAGAGGTGTCAATCCCGGGTTCAGAAAGTAAAAACCCCTGCCACGTTTTCCTTCTCACACAGGTGACTTCACTGAGTAGCTGATCTACCTGTGTTGAGTGCTAATTACGATCAGCAGATTCAGAGCTGGTTGGATCAAATTTGTGGCAGGGTTTTTACTTTCTGAACCCGGGATTGACACCTCTGCCGCTGGATGAGGTAATACGTTGTCGTGTGTTAAAAATACTTCCATGTTGATAAAGAATATATGTATTGCTGTTAAGAAGAAACATGACTTAATGAACTTTAAAAACTGTTGTAGGATATCATATGTATTTTATTACGGATGAATACAAGCCATGTTTTGTATCTTTGTAGTTTTACCCAACTTCACTCATAATTAAACTAAGTTAAAGAAATCTTCAGCGTGGTGATTAGAGGAGGAGTTATCTGTCTGCCAGCTTATCCAGGGTGTGTAAGGATGGCAGAACAGTATTGTATCACCATTCACTGTAAACCCGGAGTTAAACTTTTAAAGTTAACTTTAATTAAAATATATAGTTAATGTACTCAAAACTATTGACGTAATCAGTTACATCAAACGTTTTGAGTTGTATTGACAATCCGGTTTTACAGTGTTGATGCTGATGACACCGTAAGCTAACTGTCACTAAGCAAGCCAAACAACAAACAGCAGCTGTGGCCTAGTGGTTAGGGTGTTGGTCTTTGGATTGGAGGTTTGCAGGTTCAAATCCCAGATTTACACACACAAGAGACACACATCCTTGAAACCCTAGCCTTACCATAGATAGATAGATAGATAGACAGACAGATAGATAGATAGATAGATACCTGTCTGTGTTAGCACGCTAACAGACACATAGAGGGAGGAGCCGACGAGGTCGTTGATGTTTGGGAAAGTCTGTGTGATGTGCTCTTTCCTCAGGACCGCCTTGCCTTTCCCCTCACAGATCTGCAATGAATGTCAAACACCAACAACAGGGTGACACTTTACAACACGGGCACATGAATATACATTTATTAATATATTAATTACTGTATAAACCATAGTCTATTAATGTTTAACACATACTGAGTCCTACATGATTCACTATTAAATCATGGTTAAGGTATACATGGCAAATAGTAATTTTTTAGTGATTCATATATGTACTAATCATTAACGTTGTGTGCTTTATACAGTAGTTAATGCATTAATAAACATATACTGATGTACCCTTATTGTAGTAGAAACAGAGAGGGAGAGAAATTCACCCAAAACCGAACTTATGAGTCAGGATCTCCATTAAGACAGACTCCATTATTCCCAATTCATACATCGATCCAGTCTAACTACTTACAAATGTCTGACTGGACAAGACGCATTCTAGCGCCACTAGGAGTGGAGATATCCCACGCCATACTGTACCATGCACTGTAAATCCGGATAAGTTAATACAGCTCAAAACTTTTGATGTAACTGATTACGTCAATAGTTTTGAGTACATTAACTAAATATTTTAATGTAAATTAATTTGAAAAGTTTAAGTACATGAATTTTGTACCCAAACTTTTAAATTTAAATATATAGTTTAATTAAAATATATAGTTAATGTACTCAAAACTATTGACGTAATCAGTTACATCAAAAGTTTTGAGTTGTCTTGACAATCCGGGTTTACAGTGTGGGTGACTCTTCACCGTTAATAATTATTCCGCCAAAGATACATCGTAACCGTTAGATACATCGTAACCGTTAAAACCAGGGGAATGACCAAATCAATGTCGACATTTGTTGCATAGCAACCACAACCCGAATTGGAACTATTTTGTGGAGCGGAGACTGGAGCAAGCTGAAATACAATTAAATAAAACCTTAAAAACAAATGTAAAAATTCTGTCTATAAACGAATAGTGTTGGAACTGCAATGGAACTGCTGCGTAAAAGCAATATAACATGTGTGGTCGTGGGACTAGTTAGCGGATATCGCCTCGTGTGTGGTTCTCTAACTGCGGCGAACCACAGGCATAGCGATATCTGCTACCAACCCCACTCTCCTTTGTTAGCCTACTACACAGTAGCGGGGCGCCATTTCGTGGGGGGTGCCACGAGTGCTTGGGGAAAATAAATAAATAAATAAATAAAAAGCTCCGTGTGTCATATCGCTGCAATCGGCACAATGGCGCCCCCTAAGTGAACTGCAGGCGCCCTTGCTTGCTGTGAAGGTGGGTTTTTGCTGTTGTTGTTCCCTGGCCCTGCTTTCCTTTTTTTTTTTTTTGAGTGTGTCATATTTCCTTCGTGACGGTTTCACTGTGTGACTAGCATAGACTACACCAGACTAGCGTTCATATGAGTTCACAGGCAGGAAGTCTAGTCTGCAAGAAAGGGCAAAATTGCAACATAGTGTTCAGACATTTTCTTGCATTAAATCACCCATATCTGTGTATGTGTGTGTGTGTGTGTGTGTGTGTGTGTGTGTGTGTGTGTGTGTGTGTGTGTGTGTGTGTGTATGTGTGTCTGTATGTGTGTGTGTGTGTATGCAGGTGTGTGTCTGTATGTGTCTGTGTGTGTGTGTGTTCTTGCCTCTACTCTTTGTAATGACGAGGCCAGACTTCTCTTCTCATTCTCCTTAGTCAGGACCCCAAACGCCACAAACGCCACTCCTTTCACATCCTTTTTGTACAAATACCTGCAGGAAAAATACAGGGTTTAGACAGACAGACAGACAGACAGATAGATAGATAGATAGATAGATAGATAGATAGATAGATAGATAGATAGACAGACAGACAGGTAGATAGATAGATAGATAGATAGATAGATAGATAGATAGATAGATAGATGACAATACTAAGCCTTTGTATTGTATAGACAGACATCTGAATACCTGGCACCAATGTTGACAGTCATTTCTGCATCATTCACGTAGAAGAAGGGCTTCTCTGTCGTCAAGGAGACCTCAAAGCTGGGCAGGACTGCAGTGTCAAAGCGAAACATTGCAGTGATCAAGTAGAGTGGATATGTGAAGTGAAGTCCCGCATTACATACAAAATCCTACTGCTCACATACAAATCACTCCATGATCTTGCTCCCCAGTACCTCTGTGATCTTCTCCAGC